>JAHWFO010075781.1:288690-307613 GCA_023313115.1 Rhysida immarginata | reverse complement strand
TTTGTTTAGCTTGTAAGCTTTGGTTAGGTTACTAGCTGAATTATAATGTAAGGGCTTGTGTTTGAGCCTTTGATGTAATTTTACTTTTAGGCTTGTGTGCCTTGAAGGTTTGATTTAAGTTTAAGGTTAATCCTTTAGTTTGGGATTATTTCGCACTGAGGTGCAGGTAAATGCTAACTAATTTGCCGTTTAATCCTTGCTTGATTGTTATTCTTATTTGTGAACAGTGGTGATTATTTTTGCTTAAAGGGACCCACTTGGTTCCTTCATAGTCATTTTTACTTTTGTTTATATTTTTCAATAAACTTTGTCATTTATTTATCCTATTCAGTGCGCTGTTGCATGTTACTTTATTTCCACTGCGCTACTCCTAATTTAGCCAAATTTACATGTGACATGCTTACAAGTTAAAGAATTCTTATATGTTCTAATCTATACAGAATTGCTACTTTCTGCATTAAACTTCTCAGATAGTTTTAATCAGCTTGAACTATGAATTTTCCTTAGAAGTTATGCCTTCCTTAGCAGCCTCATCTAATCTTAACAACCAAAGACTTTTTTAGAAATCAAATACTTTCTTTTTACTCTCGAATGCCTTAAAATCCTATCGGTCCTGGGCATTTCGGTTGCCTGACTTGTTACTTTTTATTTTTATATCTTATTTTTGATTTATCTTATTTTTTTTACCAGCAATAAACGGAATTGTGTACAGTGTCACAGCAAACAAGGTACCTCTGTAGCGCTTTCGTGAGCTAATAAACTCATTGCCTTGCTGTGTAGCTGTCATTATGCTGAAGATAGGTGGACCATATCGAAAAGAAGCAGATATCTAATACAAATATTTAAAGTAATAACACAGATTAAAGTTAGGATGAATACGAAATATTAACAGCTTCATTAGCAAAATTAAAAAGAGAAAATAATTAAATATGGTTAAATATTTTTAAAGCATGATCTAGAGTTTGCTTTGAAGCAAAAAAAATTACACAGATTCGTTTCACATTTGTTAATTTGGGAGGTAAGATAACATACTAATATTTATTGATATAATACTAATATTATTCTGGTGTTTATTTAAACGTGTTTCAGCACACATGCGAGGTAGCTTCAAAACGTTCCCGGAATAAGGATATAAAATCTGAAACAGCGTATTCCCAAATGAAAAACATGTTATCAGTAGCTCGTAACAAGTCTCTGGATGTAGTTGGCGCGTATTTCGAATACGCACCTAACACATGTCCTTTCGTTCCGAATCAATCGCAGTTCGTTGCACCATGAGCTACATGCAAGATATCTCTTCTCGAAAAGCGAACAGACATTAAATTTTGTATGTTCTAATAAAATCGGCAGCAGATACACTGAGAATGTTACAGGAGAAGTAGTTTGCGAGTTACGCAGTAAAAATCGTAACACATGCTGGTTAGTACTCACATGTGAGCACTGTTACGATTTTGAATGCGTAATTCGGAAATCACGCGTTGGAAGTCGATCAAATTTTAACGGTATACATAGTTTCCTGTACCCTATTATTCTTCTAAATTTTATTAGCCTAAGTGTTACGGAACCTGAGTTATTAACTTGTTGATCTTAGTGGCGGCATTTTTATTTTTGTTCAGAACTCGGTTTTCGTTTAAATTCGGACCCACGTTCATATGAACTTTTTTGCTTACAACAACGCATCCTACATCTAGGGGTAAAAGTTTATACATTGAATTTTGAATCACCCTGTATATATATTTCGAGGGTTCATGTTAAAATATTTGTATTCTGATTATTTCTTGATTTAAAAATCCTTATCGGGAATTTTTTGAAGCTACTTCATAGAATTAGAAAATTTGATATTGATAGTGCAACATATGTTCCGCGTAAATTTGAAATAAGAATAAATGCTGTATAAACCGAAGGTATTAATGTATACTATCCGATGGGTGCTTCTAAAAATTTACTCCAATCGCGATCGAGCGTGCACTTTCATCGATCAACATGAGCACTGAATCTAATAATGACAGAGCGCTCGTCATTGGCGCATCTAAAAACTCCCCGTTCTCATCGCCGTGTAGTGAACGCTCATGATCAACATGATCGAGCTTCGAGTCCGATTACTCTGTTTGAGTCTGATCACTTTCGCTTTGCAATAAATTAGTATGACCGACACTGAAAGCGTATCCCAATTCGTCGTCTGTTCCCAATGCGGTTTATAGTTTTGTAATGAATCTAAAACCACTGAACTGGTCAATATACAGGGGTAGGAGCGAAGGAACTGAAAATGAAAACGAAAAGCGTATATTTAGTACATATTATTAAATTATAATGTATAGATGTTTTGTCTACAAGTATTTGTTATCTAAGAGGATTCTTAATTTATTGGTATAGATTAAAACTGTCATTTAGTTTAATAAAGCTTCTTCTACCAAATCTCTTTTAAAACGATTGTACCTCATTTAGCACCTCCCTCTCTCACTCTAAAAATGCTGTTCTTCTTCTTATACTGTCGCTTTGGAGAAATTACAAGTTATATCATAATTTTGAAAGAATTCCTTTTCAAAATGAGATATGCAGAATTTCATTCTATTTTGCGTACTCGTAAACGATTATTTTCGATTTATATCGAATCTAGTAAGGAAGGCTGAGCGCTAGAGGAGGTGGAGGAGGCAATGCCTAATTCTGGGGCTGCTGAGCTCCGTCATCTGCTCGTTTCTCGGTGCTTCGTAGCGCTCGCAGAGGCGGAGGATTGAAACAGGTGGTCATGGTGCCCACGTACAAGCTACGTTGCTGCCACCTGGTGTATCATAGACTTATATTTAAGGGAGAGGCGGAGCCACAAGAGAGGAGATAAAGTTTGAAGAGTCTGCCTTGAAAAAGAGGTAGAAAGCGAGTTCAGATCGAAGTTGTTTACGGCTGGGCCCAGAGCAAAGCACGAAGCGAACACTTTCTCTGCACTTTTTGAAAACAGTTCCCCCTTCACTTCATTCTTTTTAAAGCTTCAGACGGCGTGGCAATGCTCTCGTCCTCTTGCAGTTGGTTCTTCACGCTGATTTTCTTCACGGTGGCGAAAGCCCGCTACTATTCTCAACCTAACATAGAATCGAACGAAATCTGGGAACGGGAGGTAAGGCTCGACTCATTATTCGTATCCGATGAAGTTTACACCAGTTTTAAAATTCATGGGTTTTCCTTTTCATTTCTGTTAATCACACTTTTTTATCTAGTCATTTTTACAAAATTAAATAATAAAAACTGAACAATGGAATAGTAAAAATTTGAAGAATATGCATATTTTGTAAAAAAAAAAAAAATTAAACGTAACAGTAGGTTTAATATTCATTTTAAAATGTCTAAGTTTTCATATTTTTTTAAAAGATGAAATAAGGAACTACGTAAATTATAGTTAATTTCATTTTCGCTTATTATAACGTAAAATGCACCCTTAATATTTCCTGTTCAATTGTACACATTTTGAGCTAAATGTGATTAAAACTTAACGCTATGTTGTTTAGTTCGAATGCCTTAACGATAATGGATAACATACCCGAGAAATTAAAACACGCGATAAGATCAGTACCGCTATTGACAAGGTAAACTGCTCTAAAAGCATTAAAGGTTTAAATGAAACATAAGTTTAATGAAGCGCATCACTTCATTATACATAAATGGGAACATATTTGTTTCTTTTTCCTCAAAATTTTCTTCCGTTGGAGTTTGTTCCTAATTTTAAATTAAGATAATTAATTTATTTAGTTCTTTTTTAACTTTTAACTCTAAGTAGTCAATAAGAAAATGGATGAACTGTAGTCAAAATATATCATAAGAACAGCTTTAGAGCAAATAGGATAAAATAAAATGGGACTCTTCGAAGTAATAAATAAATTATAACTTTTAAAGATAGAAAAAGTTTGTAAATACCAAAGTAAAAAGAAATTCTTTATTGCACCTATCCCTGTCCCATTAATGTTAATCGCATTTCGTTGAATAATCAGCTAGTCCTTAATCAAATAAAAGTTGAAGATATTTTTAACATTTGTATCTTTACTAATGAAGCTGTAAGAATATTTTTCCAGTCTATATAATTATTTATATATTAGTCTATATTGTTGTCATGAAGACTTTGATATTTAGATAGAATATTTGCTCAATGTTATCTGTAAAAATTTGTTTTCCATATGGTAATATAGAAATTTAAGATAGGATACGGTTGTTGTTTATTTATAAGAAAGAGCCTACTTTAATAATTAAAGTTAAAGTAGAACTTAATTAATTGTAAATAAATTGATTTTCTTTTAAAAATTAACAAATTATCTTTGAAATATTCCGAAATACTCGTAATTTTTGTAAAATTTGATCTGTGATGTTTCTTCATATACTATCAAAATAACTGAAATTTCTTCGTATTTTATCAAAATTATTGAAATATTGAAAGAAAATTAATAACATACGTTTTATAGGTTATATAATTTCAGAGCTATGCAAATATTTATTCAATAGGGAAAATAAAATAAATCGTTCTTCGAATCCCAGAATGCATTAAATGATACGAATGATGATAGGTTAACGAATTTCCTGCCGTGGCTTTTAACCATCGCAATTAATAGCCCTTCATATTGGTTTTTTTCCTTTAAAGATTGGTTTCTTATGGGAAGAGTATGTCACAATAATTTATTAAGCTTTGAAAAATACTCCAGCAGGTTTTTTCTAAAACATGAATAGTCTAGTGTAGAGAAATACAGGTAGAGAAAATTTTCCAATTGTACAGTTGTAGAGCTCAAAGCGCTGATTTTATTAAAAACAAAGAGATTAAAAATAAGCGTAAAATGAGCACATACAACAAAATGAAATTTCAGTGCTCAAGCTACATTGAGTTTTGTCAATGAATGAAGTGCTCAATGTGGGTCCTTCTGCAGCAATGCGTAATTGTGGACGGTATTTCACAGAACCTATCACATTAACATCATGATGGGGGTTATGTATGTACAAATCTGCTGAATTCGTTGTTTCAAATCATTTACTGATATTGGAACAGTGGCATACATCTTGTTCTTGATGTATCCCCAAGGAAAAAACAAGTGTTGTCAAATCAGGCGAACCTGGTGGCCAATGAACTGAACCTCCTCGGCCAATCAATCGATATGGAAACATGTCATCTAGTCGTAGACGTGCAATGGCTGCAAAATGTGGCGGTGCCCCATCATGCTGGAACCACATGGGACAGTAGTGCACTAAAGACAAGTTGTCCGAAAAATCTGAGACGAAGCCATCCAAAATCATTTCTGTGTATCTTACTCCTGCAAGGCAACCGTTGTAGAAAACAGGTCCCATCAAGATGCCATTCCATAGTCCATACCAAACATTTATTCCCCAATTCCGCTGATGTGTTGCATCTCGCAGCCATCGGGGGTTCACATCTGTGCAGTAATGAAGGTTATGTTTGTTAACTATTCCATCTCGGTAAACCTGGGCCTCATCTGACCATAGACCATGGTTAACCATGCAGCTTGAGCACTTAAATTTCATTTTGTTGTAGCGGAGATTTTTACGCTTATTTTTTATCTTCTTTTTTTTTTTTTTTGTTTAAATCAGCGTTTTGAGCTTTGCAGCTGTACAATTGGTAAATTTTCTCTACCTGTAACGTTTACAAAGTTACAAGTTGCAAGGTGCAAAATTCGAGGTCAAACATCCAGCATTGTTTAGCCCCAACAGATTTGTTTTATCTCCACACGATTTGAAATTGTATCAAAGGTAACTGACTTTTGACTCACTCTGTATATCCTAAAAGCAAATGGCCGTTTAATATTCTTAAACATTTTAAGCAAAAAGAACTGTTCGACTCTATTAATTAGATTCTCTTAAATATAAAAATCTATTTCAATCTATTTCAAAAAAGAGCTCTTTTTTTATGTTATCAAATGAAGGGTGATCTTTTATCGCTTTTCCAATTCGGTTTAAAAAAAAACAATAAGAATATATTAAAACCACAGTCAAAATATGTTTTCTTATAACGTTGCCGTTTTTACATTTATTCGATAGAGAAATTTACAGAGCATCCGTGATCGAGAAAATTTCATTCGTAGCAATATGGGAAATATGAATTTGACTTCCTAAATAAAGCAGCTTCTCTTTATTAATTTTTTAATTGTCCTATAGCGACACTGTAGCAACACTACAATCTTCAAAATACTGTCTACAACGGTCTAACATAATATTCATCTCATTAATCTAAAGGCGCATTAATTAAATCGGCCTGTTGTTCTCTGAGAAATAACTGTTAACGGTTGATAAAAGCAGTTCGTAAATTTTGTTTATTTGTACATGCATTAGTGATTGTTTGGAACCCAAATGAAGCATTATTCTCGAAGGCATTGTGCAGCAGTGATTGTAACGAAATTCAGGTCAATTAAATGGTCTATGAAACATGGGACACTATTAGAATCAATGGAAACTCCGCGCACATGGGAGCGCGCAATGTTGGAATGGAAACTCCGATTTCGTGCCAAAGCCAAGATCGAAGACCAACACATTGTAGTACAAAGCATTTCAATTTCATCCACATAAACGTGAATTGCTAAAAAGTGAAACAATGAAACTCCGAAAATCCTCCAAATCTAAAAACGTTGCCAATAGTGAAATAAAATTACGCTTCTTTCATAAATATTGAACCAGAAATATAGTCTTCGACAAATAAAATCGACGCGACCCTAAAATTGAACTGATCATTTATCTTTGTATATTTATTGGCCTTTCTATTCGTTTGCTAATGATTAATATTTCGCAGACGTGTCTGTACATAGCCCGGATAGTGCAAGCCCCATTCTTAATAGAGGGTTTGCGGCAGTGACTTTTCCCTTAAAATATGCGGCGTTATGGCTATAATTTTACCAGAAAAGTCATAAGCGTAACGAAATCTACATTAGTTATAAAAATAACGGAACCAATCAGAAATTCTCCGTTATTTACGTCATTTAAGGAGATTAACCGCTGATCTTACCAAGTGAATTGGAGTCTTTCGTTGCAAATCTAAACATGTAGGTCTGCTAAAATGTCACCAAGGTAAACGAGATTTAGATTTACAAATTTAGAGGAATATAAGAGTCTCTGAAGATATTTTTATATCCGATCTCATCATGTCACCAATTTATAATGTAATGTAAGGTTTGCATACCACAACCAGCTTGTTTGGAACAAAACCGTACCATAACTCTAACGAGACTGTATAACATAAGGAAAAATTCACTGCCGCAAACTCTGTACTATCACATGCCACGGCAGTAGGTTGTGGATATTATACGACTCTAGGGCTTACTATTTAATAAGATAGAGTTCGCTACACGAGATGCACCTTTCCTTGGATTCTAGCTGCAGCCAGCCCAAACGTCGGGAATCAGCACGGTAATTGAAGGTCAATGAGAAAACCATTCTCTAATAATTATTATATGAAACTATGTGACATCAGATAACAGGTTGTATCCACGCCAAAAATGGAACAATCGATAATATTGTGGCTTATTGCACGACCTTCTAGAAACTACCAGGCCTGTACATGGAAAAGATAAAACATTATTACGTCAAACTGGTGGTGCTATTACAGAAGTTAGTTCAACGTCACAATCTTAGTGCTTCAACAATACAGTGTTGACGTAATGTTCAGGCCTGTTAGTTTCTAGGAGGCCGTGCTTATTGGCTAAATTTTGTGTAATGTTTTCTGAAGGCTTTCGTGTCAATTGCATCCTCTCTTTGTGATGAGTCGATTTTTAAAATCGAAGTATCCATATATGATCATCATTTTATTCAAAGAGAAAGTTGCCAATATTGCTCATAAAATATAACTATAATAATGTACTTAATCCCATCATGAGAAGCACCATTATGAATTAGAAGAAAAAACATAAAAATTATTAACCTAAAACTATGGATATCAATACTATCTCATAACATAGACAATTCCCTTTTCCAGAAGCTTTTATTACACTTTGATATGCATATATGGATCACTACGTAGTCTTCCTTAAGCATGACTTTTATATTTATTTTGACTCTTATTGATAAATAGTTTTATTAAAGTTTTCCGTATAGCTATATCAAAATCGGGTGTTTCTAATTTCTGTTAATTATAATCATGGATAAAAAGGGATAGAGTATTTGCGTTTCATGCAAGGGACTTTTACATTTTCAACAACGTTACCTCACAGACTACAGTGTAGATGCAAATCAATGGAAAGCGTAGGTGCTAAAAATTTCATATGTATGAGTGACATATCCTCGCCTAGCTCTTAATTTTTGTGAAGTTGGCATGCAAAAGCATTTAAATTTCTCTTCACTGGTTTACATTTGACAGTCTAATTAAGTTTACTTTTTTTAAGCTAACTTTTTCTTTTTTTAAGCTAACGTTATAGTCTTCTTACGAAACTGATATCTGGAATTGTGCCTAAGCTACTTCTTATAGATCTGAAGCTTGTAACTTGGGAATTCGGTCTTTGCTTATTCTAATTTACTACAAAAATGCTTATAAATTTTCTGACATTGTATGAATAAGCTCATCACACTACTGGCAGAGTCCTTCGCCACCGTTTTTGCTTTTCCATTTCATGTTTCGACCCATTATAAAAATATTTTTCAATTAACACTCAGGAATGAGTAGGATTTAATTTTAAGATAAAATTCTTGCTTACCAGGGGTACCCAATCCTTTAGGAATCCAGACCAGTTATAAAAATCGTTGAGTTCTTGCAACCAACCTCTGTGATAATAAGAACAAAAATAAAAGAGTAAAATAAATAATTATTCGTAAAATTTGTATTACAACTAATCTCGATCAACTAAATATTAAAATTTTTGACGATCCACCTTAGATGAGTTCACGAACCATCGTGACCCACACATTGGAAACACTGGTCTAAACTGATAAAGTAAGTCCCCAAACTAATTAAATACGTCACATTTGGCTCTGTGAGCAAATCTTAAAGCGATATGCATATATGCTGGAAAACCTAAGAAAATTTGCTTTTAGTTTGATGGCATTTAATATGCCGAATGGCAAAAACTCCATATCTGTATTCACTTACTACTTACTGAAGTCTTTGAGAAAATGCTCGAAAAGTCGAAAAGTCGATTTTCTTGCTGTAAGTTACCTCTTTCATCTGCGGCAGTATTTCGATAATCGAAAAGAATGCTGTTATATTCGTTTGTTCCTCATATTTGATCGAATGAGGTATTGCGTTAAACTTTGCTTTTGAAATTTTAAAGGTTCTTAGCTATTTCAAAGATAGCAACACCAGTTAAGCTGAGAAAGATTCTCTATCGATTAGCGAAAATAATATTTGTAAAAGTTCTCCATTTTCGTGAAATCGTACAATACAGGGTGTTTCATAATTGGTGTCCCGTCTTTAGGTCCAAATAACGGCTCAAGGGGAACAGGTGGGGGAAAATGAATATGGTTTTGATGTCCACTAATTCCGAATAAGAACATTTCGCGTCCCTGGAGGTTAAGGGGTAAATTATGAAAATTTTAATTTTTTAGGGGTAGGAGTTAGGCCTCATGTGTTATTTAGAAACTTGTAGAGCATCATGTAAAATGTGGGTTTAGCAAAAAACCCGGTGAAAAAATCTCATGCCCTGCCCCCTTTATCGAGTGGGTAAAGTGAAAGGTATGGCTAGCCGATGTGGACAAAAACCATTCTTATTAGAAAACAGTAGAGCCTACATTTGGAAAATTAATGAGAATGAATGAGTCGTTACCCTGAAAAGCTAATAAACTCGACCGGGCTTTTCTCCCCCAGGAAAAACATTATGAAATTTGAAAACTGTACATGGGAAATGGGAAATGTAAAATGTGAAATGAAAAATGGACGTAGAGGTGTTCATACGGAGAAGCATTCCTCAGTTTACAGTCTTTGTAAACGTCATTGGGAAATTGTAAAATGAAAAACGAAAGTTTGGCCCATCTACCTTGATGGGAAACAAATAAAAAGAAATTTAAACAAAATGTTCAATGTGGCCGTCATCGACCACAATGCATGTCTGCAGACGCTGCATGTGCTTATCTCTGCATACACGCAACATTGCAGGAGTGACAGAGCGGGCTGCGCGAGTGATTCGGTTTTGCAAATCCACCAGATATGGAGGTGGAGTGGCGTAAACCTGAGCCTTCAAGTAGCCCCACAGGAAAAAATCTAGGGGTGTCAAATCTGGTGACCGTGGTTGCCATGCTATTGGACCATTGGTCCCAATCCACTGGTCAGGAAACGTGGCTTGAATTAAATCCCTGGCACGCGCAGATTTATGAGCAGGGGCATCGCCTGTTGGAACCACATGTTAGGTACCGCAGCTAGTGGTAAATTGTCAAGCTCTTCAAACACGTGTTCCCGTAACAGGTCACAGTAGCGGTCTGTGTTCAAGGTACCATCAATAAATACAGGTCCAATAATTCGGTCGCCTAGTATTCAGCACCATACATTTACCGACCAACTTAATTGGTGGTGATGAGGTCGCACTAAATGTGGATTTACATCCGACCAGTGGTGGACATTCTGACGGTTGACAACTCCGTCACGAGTGAACATTGCTTCGTCGGTTCACAATACATGTTTTAAAAAATCGGGATCTCATCTATCTTCAGAAGCATGGCATTTGCGAAGTCGACCCGCTTTTCTGCATCACCTGGGTGCTGACCTTGCAGAAGGAAGTATCTGTACGGATGGAAATGGTGCTTGCGAAGAATTCGATAAATTGTTACCATTGGTAGGTAGCAGTCCAAGCTTGCAGTTCGCAAACTTCCATTCGGATTAGCGGCTACATAGGCTAATACGTCTATCTCGACATCAGCAGTTACGTAGCGAGGTGGAGATTGGTATTTTGCACTTCTTACTAACTTTCCAGCGGTACTTGCACGTTTTATTGAGCGCAGAACGGTGTTTTATTAACTCTAGGCGCCTGAGGAAAACGGCGGTTAAACTCGCGGGCAGTTGCAGTAGCATTTCGACCACATTCGCCGTAAATTATTAGTAACTCGGTGTAGTGCTCAGAGGTGTACGCATTGGCCATACTGTACAGTAGACAGTAAGTACGAGTCACATCAGTAATTGATGAAATGGTAAACGTTGTGAATAAAAGCAGCAACGGGAGCAACCTATCTTCCACACACAGCAGAACAAAAAAAAATTGAAAAAATGGAAGACTGAAGATCGTTCTGTCTACTGTGCAAGAAGCATTGACAACTGAAGACAAAGGATATTCTCTGAGATGCCACTCATTCTTCGACTGCTCGTGTGAGCAAATTTGCATACGAGTGGGGCCAAGGCCATTAGCTTTTCAGGGTAACGACTCATTCATTCTCATTCATTTTCAAATGTACTGTTTTCTAATAAGTAATAAAGTTCTAATAAGTTTCTAATGAGTTTTTCTTTTTTTGTCTACATTAGCTAGCCATACTTTCACTTTACCCACTTGATTAAGGGCAGGGGATGAGATTTTTTTACCGTATTTTTTGCTAAACCCACATTTTACATGATGCTCTACAACTTTCTAAATAACACATGGGGTCTTACCCTTACCCCTACAAATTAAAATTTTCAAAATTTACCCCTTCACCCCCAGGGACGCGAAATGTTTTTATTCTGAATTAGGGGACATTAAAACCAAATAATCAAAATTCATTTTCCCCCAATCTGTTCCCCTTGAGTCGTTATTTGGACCTAAAGACGGGACACCAATTATGAAACACCCTGTATATATATACAAGGTGATTATAATTAAAGTCCCTTTGTAAAAATGCTATAAAAAAACAACCATGAGTCCGAATGACTTCAAATTTGGACTGAGCATTCTTGAAGAAGGGGCATTTGATATGGATAAGAAAAAAAATAGTTCCAAAATTTATCACTAGATGGCGCTGTAAGCGGCATATTATGCCTAGGAGGATTTGTACTATGCAAATTGAAAGATACGCATGCGCATGAGACATTGCATGTGTTATAAAAACGCAGGCCTCATGGCGTTCTCGTCATATTTGTATCTCAGCAGCTTGCCATGGGTCTGTCAATGAAGGATCGCGCTCTGCTTGTGAAGCTCTTTTACAAGAATGGCGACTCTGCCATAGCAGCTTTAAAGAAATTTCGGGTATTAAAGGGAATGAAAAAAGGATGTGGTCCGATGTCTGCAAAGGCTCTGAGGTGTATGATTAAAAAATTCGAAGCGACAGGTTCTTTTGCAGTGAAATCTGGCAGAGGGAGGAAAGCAGTTGCTTTGACGTCAGTAGAAGATGTGGCTGAAGCATTAGAGGAAGGGTCGAACAGTGGTGTGCAAACGTGCAGTGCACGGGGAATTGCCCGAACTTTAGACATGCCTGTGAGCACGGTCAATAAAATTTTACGCAATATCCTGCATTGTTATCCCTATAAAATTACCCATGTTCAGGAGTTACTTCCTGCTGACCTGCCAATTAGACACACGTTTGCTTTAGAATTTCTAGCTCGCATGGAAGTGGACAATGAATGGCCATGGAACATCTTGTGGACAGACGAAGCCCATTTTTATCTCCACGGCGTTGTCAATACACAAAATTGCAGGATATGGGCAACGGAAAATCCTTTCGCATGTGTTTCAATACCGCTTCATTCTGCAAAGGTAACTGTGTGGTGCGGGATGACAGCATCATTGATTATAGGGCCATTTTTTTTCGAGGAAGTGGGTCCTGCGGGTCCCGTTACCTGTACAGTCAATGGTCAACGGTATGCGTGTCTTTTACGCAACCAGGTAATTCCAACACTTCAACAGCATGCATGCGTGGATAGAATAATTTTCATGCAAGATGGCGCTCCTCCGCACATTGCAAAGCCAGTGAAGCAACTGCTGAAGACACATTTCGGAGATGATAGAATTATCAGCCGTCATTTTCCGAGAGCCTGGCCTGCAAGATCACCGGACCTCAATCCTTGTGACTTCTGGCTCTGGGGTTACCTTAAAAATCATGTGTTCAGTGGCCCAGTTGCAAATTTAGCGGAATTGAAGGCTCGGATTACGCACCACGTTCACAACGTGACCCCGGAGACACTCCGGTCTGTTGTGGAACATGCTGTTTATCGGTTAAAACTTGTGGAGGAAAATGGTGGACAGCATATTGAACATGTCTTGCGCAAGTCCCGAGATAATTAATAGGCGTTTCCATTGTTGCTTTTTATGCGGTTTTTGGCCCAAGGACAATTAAAAACCGAATCATCATGTGCTTTTTATGCGGTTTTTGGCCCAAGGACAATTAAAAACCGATTTTTCCCATCCGATGTGGTACGACCTTGCCGTGGTGGATGGGCTTTGCACTAACAGTGTCACAACTGTTAAATGACTTGAAAGTCATGTTTTCCATCATCAAACCCGAAGCAATCATGTTCATTGACCGGTACAGTTGATTTTTTGCTAATACTGTGCTGTATAATAAAAAAAAAATCATGTTTAACTTGTTTTAGTGTCAATTGCATTCCTTGACCAACTTTAATGTAAAAACATCATGCCATAAACAACTCATGCCAAAGCCGTCGTATTTCAATTCAAAATGTCACTTCTAGCTGAATCCGCTTCCGTTATGCCGCTTACAGCGCCATCTAGTGATAAATTTTGGAACTATTTTTTTCTTATCCCATATCAAATGCCCCTTCTTCAAGAATGCTCAGTCCAAATTTGAAGTCATTCGGACTCATGGTTGTTTTTTTATAGCATTTTTACAAAGGGACTTTAATTATAATCACCTTGTATATAGAAACATAGATAAATACACATGACTAGAATAAACATCTGCTTTAAACATAAAATAAACTGCGTAAACTATCATCGGCGTCTTCTTCTACATTCAATTCTTTTTTCTGTTGCAATTCTTCTTCAGTTATCGAAGATATATCCGGGAACGACTACATCCTATTAACTCGCTTAATTTATTCGCTTTCGTTTACAATGCCTTCTTTATTCGTCTCATTTACTGCGCCTCATTTCGCCTTATTCATCTTTTTAAATCAACTTATTCATTCTATGTAACTCTTCTAACAATCGCGTATCAAATGCAAAGTGTAAAATGTAATGCAATGATTTAACAAACTGCGCTTGGATTTTTTCTCGCTGGTAGCAAGATTCATCCTTTCTAACTAAAATTACTATGGCAACCGAAAGGACAGGAAATAAAGTTTTGCAATGCAGAGGATAGGCTATAAAGAATTGTTTTATTACAAAAATGGATAAAAACTTTTTTATAATAAATTATATTAAGAAAAAAACTGGAAAAGGTCAACTTTTCTCGAACGTAGTATTTCGAAAATAGAAAAGAAGGTTATATTTCGTAGTTTCTTGTCACTCTCGTTCGAATGACTTGCCGTGTAGTATTTGTTTCCATTGAAAAGTTTTAATGGTTTCCAAAGTTCACACTACCGATTTCAATGACATTTTAATAACTTCAGTTCAGGAAAAATCTCTATCGAATACATAAAACAAGCCGACAGATAAGCAGTGAGATGCACAAGCAGAGTGAAACGAATAATGAGGAGTGTTAAAGGGAACGTTAATTTTTTAACTTAGCAAGTTGAGCGGGGTTTTACACACACGCAATATCGACAACACTACCAAAATTAATTTTATAAACCTGTTAAAATAGTTTTCTCCATTTAAGTATTGAAAAATTACATTAAATAGAAAAAATATGATTTTCCTCTTAAACTATTTATATTAGCCCTTGAACGTATTTGCCAATATGAGTCATGTTGAAGTCATTATAAATGGAGGAATTGCGAACAATTCTCCGATCTTTTTGCGCAATAGTCCTAAGGGTAACGTTTTGGAACGTTTGCAGTTCTTTCCATCTAGTTTTACATATTGTGGCCCAGACGGGCATACCATACGTCAAGATGGTCCGAACAATGACCTTATAGAGTAGGAGTTTATTATCAATGTTTAGCGCACTATTCCGGCCCAGCAGAGCAATCAAGCTAAACTTGGCTCTCCTGGCCTTATTCAACGCATAAGTTGCGTGGGGAGTCCAGGTAAGTTTAGAGTCAATAACAACACCAAGATATTTATAAGTTTCAACCCAGTTCAGTTTTTTGCCATATAGTGTTAGAGAATCTAATGATCTCTTTCTTTTCTTGGAGACAAACATCGCCTTGCATTTGTCTACATTCAATTTTAGCCTCCACTTGCTAAACCAGCTTTCACACTCCTTTAGAGCCTTCTGTAGCCGCGAGACTACTTCGGCTGGTTGACGAGCACAGGTCAGTATAGCAGCGTCATCTGCGTAAAAAAAGAGCTTACAATTGGAAGGACTTGGAAAGTCTCGCATAAAATAATTGAATAATACTGGCCCCAGGACTGAACCCTGTGGGACACCAGCTTTTACTCCATACATAGGAGATAGACTATCTCCAACTCTGGCCTGAAAGAACCGGTTGGAGAGAAACGAGTGTATCAGAATAATTATGTCTTGAGGAAATCCGTCCATAATCATTTTAAAAATAAGACCATCGTGCCAGACTTGGTCGAAGGCTTTGTGTACATCGAGGAAAACGACCCCACAATACATAGAGAGATTAAGGGGCTCATTGATGTCCGCTGCGAGCCTCCATGTTTGGAGTTGGCAGGAATGGTTTGAGCGAAAGCCAAATTGTTCATCGCGGATGAGATCGTTGGCATCACAGTACTCAATGAATCTCTTGAGAATTGTTTTTTTCCAGGATTTTGGAGATTGATGGTAACAAGCTGATGGGCCTGTAACTAACAGGATTTGCAGGATTTTGTCCTGGCTTAGGAATGCTTAAGACAACTGATTGCTTCCAAGCATCCGGGAAGTAAGTGTTCTTCCAGCAGTCGTTAATCACTTTTGCAATATTTTGAATTGTATTGGTTAAACTGGTCGTGGCCAGGTATTTATACAGGATGTGTGGGATACAGAAACAAATAGGAAATATTGATATAATATTTGAATAGCTATTGGTTGGATATAAACAGGTATTGAATTTGATAGGAAGATTGTAGGAATGCGCGGACCTATAGAGGGCTATGTGGGTAGCATCCGGTTTTTGTTCCTTGTTCGTGCCTCAGCCTTGACAGTATTCAACATTTGGTTCAACAGGAAGTGCCTTCAACAGAAACTTACACACAGGTACGCAATTATCAAAATTAAGGACCGCTCACCTGCCACCAGAAGAACTAAGACATACGCCGAAAGACGGAGGATCGTAGAAGAAATACGCGCCCTATGCCATAAGAAAGACCGAATTAACCGATGCATTCTCAACCTTCACCAGAGACTCGCCCAATGCGTCACAACATCGTTACTCTATGAAGTACGGGATACCATCCTATACAAAATCCGCGACCTGAAAACGGAGAAGTTCAATAGAGTGACCGCCAAACTCGACAAACTCATCAACATGAAAACTACAAACAAGGTCAGAAGTTTCAATTTCCATAATAAGGTTGTTAACCTTACTAATATCACATTCAACGAGGCTGAAACAGAACTCATCAACAAAGGCCTCAAATTTAATAATACCAGACAACAATGCTTAGAAGACCTATCTGAACTTGCCATAGACGTAGAACGTGCCCTATTAAAAATCAAGCCCGCAGATAAACAACGTATAAGAGCACTAGCCACCAACGAGCTAAAGAAATCGAGTAATAACCTAAAGGATAATACCACATTCAAAGTAGCAAGAAATATCAGGACTAAACTCACAGACGACAAAGCTATCATTATCCAAGCCGACAAGGGAAAAGCAACCGTCGTTATCTACGAAGAGGTATATAACAGTAAAATATACAAGTTTATCGAAGATAACCATTTCACCAGAATCCCCAAAGACCCCGCCTCCAAATTTGCCGATCAAACTAAACAGACCATCCAAGAAGTGTCATCAAAACGCTTGCAAGAAACCGCAGAGAAATTAATCGCCCGGAAACCGCATCCGCCGAAGCTATGGGCACAAGTCAAAATCCACAAACCTGATAACCCGATCCGACCAATTGTAAATTGCCAAAAAGCATCGTTCTACTATTGCTAAATACGTAGCCACATGGCTTAATGACAATTACCCACTAGCAAACAAATATACCATTAAGAACAGCACATCTTTAATCAACCAACTTAAAGATCTCAACTTGACACACACATGAGGCTCTTGTCATTGGATATCACCAACTTATACACGAACGTACCACTCAATGAAACGATAGAAGTCATCAAACAGAACTTAGCCAAGACGAGTAATGACCCCAAAGGATGAGATGATATCATCCTATTACTAAAATTACTACGCCGACACAACTTTTCACATTCAATAATGAGTTCTTCACTATCCCGGAAGGAATCGCCATGGGGTCTCCAATAAGTGCTACCGTATTCGAGATCTTCCTGCAACATGTCGAAGAACCATTAATAGACAAGCTTATTCAGGAATCAGTTATCATATTTTACAGGCGATACGTTGACGATACCATAATTATCTTCGATGAACAAAAAACGAATAGTGATAATATACTACAAACCTTCAATAACGCCCACAATGCATTAACTTACACCCTTGAATATGAAAAGGATGAAACTATCAACTTTCTTGACGTCAACATTCGTAGAAACGCCCGCACACAAAAATTCGATTTTGCAATATTCAAAAAACCGTCCACCGCAGCTAATATTATCTCATATGTCTCCAACCACCCCATCCAACATTAAACAGCAGCATTAGCATACAATTTTAGAAGAGCACTCACATACCCCATCACCAATGAAGCCAGGAGATATGAGATCGCCACTACGTATCAACTAGCCCGCCTCAACGATTTCCCAGACAAGGTAACAACCACTGTTCTCAATAATACCAAACGTTCCCTAAAACAGCCACCCAACCGCCCTAAACAAGAAACTGATTACGTCACACTAAGCTATTTCGGTCCCGAGACGTACAACCTCGCCAAAATATTCAGAGAGGAAGGCCTCGGGATCGCATTCAAAACTAGGCATAACAACCAACTACTCCTCAATCCGAAGAAGAATAACACCGACAATGATATTTACAAACAAGCGGGCGTATATCAGCTGTCATGCCCTGATTGCGACGCTATCTACAGAGGATGTACAGCCAGATCTTTTCACATTATATTCAAGGAGCATCAACGATCATGGACTAACGGCGATAACGCATCCGCATACGCCACACATCTCCTCAAAAGCAAACATAAATTGTTAGGAATAGAGGCATGCATGTCTGTCATTTGGACAAACAACAACAAAGCCAAGATCCTACTACGTGAAGAGGTAGAAATCACGAAAAGACGACAAACGCAACCATCAACACTACTCAACAACCAGACGTTCTTTGAAAGAGAGGATCTAATCCAAGTAGTCATCAAGGCTGAGGCACAAGCAAGGAACAAAAACCGGATGCTACTCACATAGCCCTCTATTAGGTCCGCGCATTCCTACAATCTTCCTATCAAATTCAATACCTGTTTATATCCAACCAATAGCTATTCAAATATTATATCAATATTTCCTATTTGTTTCTGTATCCCACACATCCTGTATAAATACCTGGCCACGGCCAGTTTAACTTCTTGTAGATGTATATCCTCCGATGATGGCGTAAAGCCTGTTTCACATAGAGCTTTGCGGAGCGGAAAACACGCGGAAGCGCAATCCGCGGGCAAAAGCGGACTTTTTCCGCTAAACTGAGGCGTTTCACATTCATGCGCAAACGTTGTAGATCCGCTCCGCGAGAGCTGCGGAGCGGATTTTTCATTTCAAGGAGGTCTGGAAATTTTGCGGAATCCGCTTTGCCTCAGCCAATCAGGAAGCAGGTGAAGCGCAAAGCATGTAGGGGGGACCTAAAGTGGGAGAGAAAAATCGTAGGCTGTGAAAATTACACTCTACTACACAGCGATGGCCAGCAAATGTGTGTTTCA
>JAHWFO010075781.1:266384-288590 GCA_023313115.1 Rhysida immarginata | reverse complement strand
CCCGTCTAGCTCTGAATTTATTATTGTTTTTAATCATTAAATAAGTGTAACATATTTAATAAATAAGTAAATGATATATCGCATTATAGAATTTATATTTTCGGAAAGTTATGCAAGAAAACACATAACGAAAATCTCGTGACGATGTATGTGCGGCCAGGCCGACATCAATGACCGACAGCCCGCCCGTAGCTGATGTTCACCGTCACGGTACTTTAGTGATTTTTTTCCCGCATAAATTTCGTAAAATATAATTCCTATAATATGATAAATTATTTATGTATTAATTAGACACATTACAATAATGAATTCATGCATAAACGCGACGGGGCTGACCGATGTCTTCCGAGAAAATTAGAGAATGCTCGGTTAGCATTTGGGAATCATAAAAATCATTTGGGAAATCATAAAAATTTGGGAATCTCAACTTTTACCCAAAAGAGATTTAATTTTTTTTTTAAATATTATTGTAATTAAAATATGTACAAATACTGGGCAGGGCAGTTCTTGTATTTTTAAATCATACTCCGCCAAATGAAAAATTAACAATATATAACATCTCCGTTTAAAAAATTGTTGAAAATTCATTTGATAAGTTTATACTTCAAAAGCTTAGTTTTAGACTCCATTTCACGAAAGAAGATACTATTTTAGAGGGACCAATCAGGAGACAGCTTAAGCGGAATCCGCTAGGGATTTTCCATAGCCTAATAATACCAAGTCTGTACACTCCCGTCGAATCCCATAGTAAAAAACGTGCCGATTTCTGCTCCTCGTACAAGCAGCGAACCTAACGGATGGCCCCGGAACTTACAGCTAACACACGCATCGTTATGACGTCAAAATTCTCCAACCAATGGGAAAACGCTTTGTCAGTTGGCTATGATTCGCTTCGAGTCAAGGTTGTTAAAAAGAAGGTGGCCTCTATCGGCCGATTTCTCTCAAAAGCACTCGCATTGCCTTCTGGGATTGTGACGTCACCTGGCAGGCGCTCCGTCCCTTTTAACATAACAAAGCTGAGATAGCTGGAGTTCCATGTGCTTTTGCTAATAATAATCGCAATTATTTATTATTTTTAGTCCAATATTATAATCTAGAGTGAATTTATTATATTTACATGCATTTATTCTTCTCATGGCAATAGATACGAGCAAAATTTCATTAAATGAGCAAACCCCCCACCCCTTCTTATAATGAAAAAGAGCACACTCGTAACAAGCAGGAGAATTCCTGAGCAGGAGATGTGCTCTTGATACGAGTGTTAAAACGCAAAAATCCAACAGATTGCACTACGAGAAAATCGAAAGTTAAGAGAAAATTTGAAACCTGAGAGAGAAGTTCAGAAAATAAAATATACACAAGACTCTTCGCTTTCATCTTCACCTCCTTCACTCGTACCAAGTAATTAAAACTGTTCAGTGGCTTCAGATTCATTTGAAGACTCTGTAAACCATGTTGGGAAAAACGACGAGGTGAGATACACTTTCACTCTCAAATTGTAATATGAACAAAGTGTTCGGTCAGACTCAAACAGAAAGCAATCGGGTATGTAGGCATACTTTTTTTTCTTTCTATCATATTTTTACAATTATACATTTATCGGCAGATGCTTTAATGCTGTACTAGCACTTAATGCTAAATGACTGAATTCTGTAACAGGTTAATCGTTGAAGAATTGCTTTGACGAGGTGGCCTCGCTGTTGCAGTATTTGCTTTTGTATTTCAGTGCTAAATGTATAAATAGGCCTGTTATTTGCAATCTCTGAATTTTAAACACATATTCTTCCAATAAATTATTTATATAAAACCTTGGCATGGTTTTTTTTTTCATTTATATTGATGATAGATAGTAAAAATAGGTGGAAAATAAGGGCCCCCCTGCTATTCCCTATTGTTTTCTATGGCGTTCGTCTGCTCCAACCTTCCAGTTGACGTCACACGTCAGCAGCCAATGACCATCGATCACCCCGATAGAGGCCACCTTTTCTTTAACAACCTTGGCTTCGAGTCGTCGTAAGCGATCAGAGATATTTATTTTAACTGCGTTAATGTTTCGTTTAACGGCAAAATATTTAAACATCCGAAAAAGAATTAGTTTATAGCTTGCTTATATATAAGAAAGAAAAAGAAGAAGCCGTAATATATTGTGATTGGAAAGTTAAAGCGAAGTTTCTTGATAAATACACGCAAGAGCTCATAAGGGCTCTTGATACATGCGATCTAATTCAAACGTTATTGTGGGGCCGTCCGCTAGGTGGCTGGGCATGCGCAGATGGAAATCAGGAATCAAAGGAAACCCCAGAGTGTACAGACTTGGTATTATTAGGCTATGGATTTTCTATGTGAAACAAGCTTTAAGCCGAAACGCCGATTCGCGTAAGGCGCAATAAACTTACACTACCGTATCATTTTTGACCTTATTTTCATTTAGTTTTATTAGTAACAATTAGATTTTGATAACGGTAGGTTTAACAACAATTACCTATTCATAATATTAGGCCTTATAACAATTAGCTCTTGATAACGATAGGCCTAACAGCAATTAATTTTTAATAAAATTAGGCCTAACAGTAATAAGCTTTTGATAGTATTACGCTTAACAACAATAGGCTATTGCTAGACATTATCTGTTGATAACATTAGGCTTAACAGCAATTAGCTACTGAGTTTAATTATTACTATTACTATCAATAGGCCTAGGAACAATGGCCACAACATTACTTTTTAACAGATGTAGAGAACCATTTTTGCATCACTACATGATTATACAAATGACATTTATTCTTGACTTGTTGCCACGAATTGATTGATGTATTTACGTGTCATATTTTGGCATTGATGTATCCAATGGTATCACAATGGTGTTTTTAGATAATACAACACTGAACAAGCTTCGACTATTTCGAACTTTTTAATACATGACTCGTCATTACAAATTGTTTGATCTAATGAATGTCATATCTTTGAAATTTTGTAAGAGGTGTGATAATGATTACATAAGAACATGTGCCATTGAACCATTTCGCCCATCTTCGAACTAAATTTATCGAAACAGTACTTAACAACGTTATATTAAGACCCAAATAATACAGCAATATTAATAATGAACAAATAAATCAATCATCAAATTAATACAGCAAAACAAGACAACAAATCTATTTACAAGAAAATTAAAATCTATTTACACATAAAAATTGTTTACAGTGATGAAGATGACAAGAGAAAAAATATCAAAATCTGAAAAAAGATCTAAAAATAAATTGAAATCGTTAATAATAACAGATAAAGCATCAGGCCTAAAAAAAGAAGATCGAAAAGATTTGTTTGGACGTCCTTCTAAGGATACGCCCGGACTCCTGGGTAAATGAATATGGAACAGAATAGTCACTATTTAAGTATCTGAAAAAAGCAATGCGAACAAATCTCCTTTCAACTCGCTGGAGAGATTTAAGGTAATTCTGGGCACAACTAGACCAAACTGGCGAGGCATAAGTAATCATAGGAAGAACAACAGCATCAAACAATTTGGAAAAGGTATCAAAATTACAGAATTTTTTAATCATCCGACAAATCTGTCCTAAACATGCAAAGCCCTTCCTGACTCTATCCAAAATATGCTTTTCAAAAGACAATTTAGCATCGAGAATCACTCCCAAGTCACAAATATAGGGAACTCTTATAATAATACCATGATCAAGAATATAGTCAAAGATAATAGGGTGATATTGACCAGAAAAAGTAATTGTTTTCATTTTATCAACGTGCAGGGTTAACCCATTTGCAGAGCACCATTGCTGCACTCGTATGGCATCTTGCTGTAGAATCTGACAGTCTCTGAGTGAGAAAATTTCGCGAGCAATTTTAAGGTCATCAGCAAATAAAAAGTGGTCACAGATTAGGGTAAAGGATAAATCATTAATAAAAAGAAGAGGGCCCAAAGGACTACCCTGAGGGACACCTCGAGCAATAAAAAAGGAGAATGTCATAACTCTACCTCTAACCTTAATAAAATACCATTTCTCTTATTAAAATAGCTAGCTATCTAATGAAGTAGCCGATGAAACTTTTTAACTATTACTCTATTCATAGACAATCGAATTTGGAGGTGCGCGACTTTTGGATCACCCTGTATTACTTACTACTAAACTCTGTTTCACGCCAACCGACCCCACCGTTTACCTGAGTTACTCAATCTAATCATTCACTCTTGTTTGTGAGCCTTAAAAAGAAAGTAGGTTATTGCCTCAGGTAAACGGTGGGGTCGGTTGGGGTGAAACAGAATTTAGAGGCAAGGCAGGCAGGCAGGCTTACTGCCTGCGAAATTTATGTTTTGAGGATTATAGGTATTCTTGGAAGAAACGGGTACATTCTAATAATCGCCTTTGAGAATCTATTCATTTTATTTTGGTTTGTCTTAACTAATTCATTACCTCTTTTCTGGAACTCAATGACGTTATCCATGCCACCACCTTCCCCAGAACCGAGTTTTTAGTCAGGTCGTCGACAAATGCCCTCAATTTCAACCAAGACTGCCGCGATGATGTCCGGTCTATGCATCGAAGTTTCGTAAAGAGTTGACTGTTCTGTTATTCCAGTCTAATCTGGATTGCATGTATATGTGATGAAGAGAAATGGCCAGCATGGCAATTGCATCCTGGTAGTTTTGCTGCAACGCGCGTTTCCTTCTGGTAAATGAGGTAGGTAGAACACAGACCTTTCCTGCTATCATAATAAAGTTATCAGCCTGATTGTGAACGAACTCCATTAAGCCAAGTGGTAAGCCTCCATTCTCAAAGTCTTCTGATTTTCTTTCAGCTGGTCTCCTTCAACTGTTAAAACGCGTCCACAATATACTGCTAAGTTTCCCCGCGAGCAACACCGGATTAAACAGTCCTGGCCTTTTGTACAGTTTATAGGAGTAGAAAGCTAACATGCTGACTTTCGTCATTTCAGTAGTCCTAAATTTCATCCTCCAGCCATCTTCTCCACGAGGAAACAGCAACGGGTAAGGCGTGGATTCCACATGCGTTAAAACAACGGCAGAAAATGTTCTTGACATCAATTCTTTTCTCTTTGTAGCCTACAAATTGTAGGCTATGACTCAATCCAACTCGAAAAAACAGGAATTTTCAGTCGCGCAGCAAGACGAAAGCAGAAACTGATGTCAGAACATTTTCTGCCTTGCGGTTTCTGCCACCTGTGGAATCCACGCCTAAGTCCTTGGATCACAGCTCGGACTCAAAATCGACTTGTGTTGTCAGTTGTTCCCTGTGCTTGGATAGATACATAAATCTCGCTCAAATTGTGGTTGGTTCTCCATCGTCGGCTTCAAACACTGCCTACCTCATTGACAGTGGCAAATTATATCTTCTGAGATCGCGCTGTATTATCCACATTTGAACGTTTCCTGTGGAGCGGTCACAGACATCATCATCTTGTACGCACGTGCAAAAGGGTTGATGTTTTTGATCTTCCAGTGAAATTTATGTTTTCAGGATCAGAACCGTATACGTTGAAAGCGCGAAGGCAACCGACACTCATGCACCGGTATATCCACTTCTGTCAAGTTATAAACAAAAAAGAATCGGTATAACCACAAACGCATTGATGACCATTAGATTAGGTTTACTTTATTCTTACTCACAGAACAAAAATGCTGGATAGTGTATTCTACATTTGACCATCATTTCATTTACCTCAAAAATGCTAATTACACTGTACAACAAATTTGAACTTATTTTCCTGTCCTTTAGATGAAACTGTGTGTGATTCTGTAGAAACAAAATGTGCTAGATTCATTTATAAAAACCAAAATGGTCCATCACGTACCAGTTTTGTAGGAGACCCGCTTCTCAGAGAAATGTAACAAATGCTTGATTATAGAAAACACAAACACTAAAATTATTCTTTTTGGCAGTTTCCTCTTGTAGGCATCTGTTGGTATGTCCCTGATAACAGACCAGCAATATTCAGCTAGCATTCTTCCATTCCATCATTAAGCTCCTCTGCTTGTGTGATATCATGATGTGAACATGTCATAGATGTATATGGTTGAAAGTCAGATCTTGATGGTTTACGTTATCGTAGGTGTCTTCCTCTGAATCAAAGTATATTTATCTGGAGCTGTAGGTATAGGAAGATCTTCTTAATGAAGAACTGGTCGCATAGCGCTTCTATATGTGCTACAATATAGATACGTAAAAAGCTGAAACGCGTATTTTTTGGTAAATGGTGCGTGGTAAACTAAAAATAATTACAGATTCGTTATTTTATCCAAAATATACAAGAAACACATATTTTCATCTAAAAGACATTTTTCATGTTGTACAGTGTTATCTTACAAAATTATACACAGTTATAAATATAACTGTCACGTGTAGGTTTGTAGCAGAATTTTAACGGATGCCCAGTGGAAAATAAAAAAACGGCGACATAAGGCAATTTATTATTGAGAATATTTATTGAATAAATGTAAGGTTAAATAAATTGAAAATGGAGCAAATATTTAAATCTATTCACTTATAGGCTAAGTATAAATTAAGCTTAAACTCCTAAAGCAATTCGTTCACTACACCAATAACAGTAAATGATTCGTACTCTAAATCATAAATAACACATATATAACACAAAACCACTTGGCAGTAAGTTGCAGGATACAGAAGATTCGTGAAGGCTCACTTTGCCTCCTTTCCTTTTTTTTTTTAATAACAAGCGTACTTGAAGCACTCGCTGATGTGCCAAGAGTGACCGTCGAACCTGATGGAAATAATTAAATAAAAACTTGCACTACGCACTTTAATTAAACACGGCGAGTATCACCACTTTTACCTCCACTCTTACTTTACTCTCGCCGGCTTGTTGGCCGAGAGCGCTGAGGCGCAGGTCTTATCGCTCTCGCAACCAGCAAGTCGCGGGTTCGAATCCCGCTTGGGGCATGGATGTTTGTGATTGTCCTTTATTATCAAAAAGAAAACCCCGTGTTGGGCTTCGGCCTGTTGGGGGCAACCCGCGGGTTGTTTAGATTATTATATTATATTATTATTAAATAACACTTTGACAAAGCACTATGAAGAATCATGCACAAAAGACACTAATTGGGAAATTGGTAGTCACACGTTCATGTTGGGAACAGTCACAAGCCGGTAAGTTGTAATAAGAAGATGAATGGCCTCCGTTAGAAGTGGCGTAGACACTGCAACAGAGCAAATAATGCAAAGACGGTGTCTGACGTTAAAAAGCCAGGTAAGTATGAATTTTATGTCCCTTATTATTCATTACAGGAAAAGATGAGGGAAGGCTCGAACGGTATGCTATGTATTTTATCGTAAAGGCCTCTTCTCGTACACGAAGCCTAAATCGTGATTAACCTAAGCAGATAGGCTGAACGGCCATAGTCCTTGAACGTGAGAATTGTAACCTAACTCACAGTACGATAGTTCAGAAAAAGTAAGCTTGGCGAGCCTGGCACTTAAGCCTATTTGAAAGACAACGCTTACCAGTAAATTAGTCCTGACAGAAATTGTTCTGAGTAGAAGTATCGGAACCGTCGTTAAATCAGCCGAGTGAAGAGTCTCTGCTTTGGCTTCAGCATATTGCCATGCCGGCAACTTCATTGTAGCGGGAATGACGTCGCTCGCTTCTCTCTCCGGTTTATTCCATTCTGGAGTCCGGTGAGCATCGGATACTGTCTGCGGCATTCGCTCGCTCGCTTCCCGTATCATTAAAAGGTTCGGGTACCATGGATGGTATCGGGGCCGCTTCTTTGAACGATCTTTTCGTCCGCTCCGTTCCACTCCTCCATTACCATGTCCCTCTCTCTCGTGCTTCAGCCCGTCACGACGAAAATCCCGCTCCTCGCCATGATTGGCTCGCTCGTGTTGCTCTTGATGATGGTGGTGATTACGTCATCCACCTTTCTGTTTCAAAGGATAGAAGAAACTAGGGCAAAGTAGATAAAGGATGGGCAGTGACATCGACCGGAAGTCCGCCATTTTTGATCCCACTGTGAATCAGGAAAAGTGTACAATTTATATCCATTTCGACTATGATTACTGCAATTTGATGCACAATAACCAGTCAAATATGTGTTTAGTTGAAAATATGAGGAAAAACAAATAAAATCATTATGTGTATTGAGTTATAACGTATTCCCACTGTTTGATCCCATTTTGAATCAGGAATACGTTACAACTCATTACATATAATAATTTTATTTGTTTTTCCTCATATTTTCAACTAAACACATATTTGACTGGTTGTTGTGCACCAAATTACAGTAATCACAGTCGAAATTTATATAAATTATACACTTTTCCTGATTCACAGTGGGATCAAAAATGGCGGACTTCCGGTCTGATGTCACTGCCCATACTTTTATCTACATTGCCCTAGAAGAAACGAGTCCAAAAGTGAGGGACGACGTCATCGGGATTCGTGATGTCATTCGAATTCCGTGACAATAACTATTAGGTTCATTGGAGAATATTTTTCCTTGCTTGGAAAAGGATCTGAACTGAAATCTTAAAGTCTGCTTTGTTTACCTGAGGCACATAAACAAAGCAGAGTGAACAATTTTTATACATGGACGAAGTCAAAATTTAGTCAAAGGAAGGTATCTTAGCATTGAAATTTTTTGGAAGGTATCATAATAGTACAGTCAACCAAAGGAAATAATCCACACGAGTTTAATACTTGATATTACATTTCAGGCTAATGTGTTGTTTTAATAGCTTTTTTAATTATAATTATTTAAATTTAATAATCTTAATAATGTTAACTTTAAATGTAATATTAAATTATTAAAAATAAATTAATATTGAAACAGTAAAACTTACAGTATAATTCAAGTGTGGATTATTTCCCTTTGATGGCTGTACCATTAAAGCATGTGCAATTTACCTATTTTGACTATCTTCGAACTTGTCCGTGCTCTGTCCCATAATATCGATTGGTTAGAACAGATTTTAAAAATTTTTCACACTTTTCAAGAAAATCGAGCTACAGCAACCAATGCCACCTAGACAGAAGGCCTGCGGACAGAAATTGTATACATTGTTACATCATCATCAGAGGGGTAAATTTAGGGCTTATTATTGGATATCTACCAACAATTAGGAATTTCTACCAATAATAAGCCCTAAATTTATCCCTCTAATGATAATGTAACAATGTATACAGTTTCGGTCCGCAAGGCCTTCTGTCTAGGGGTGCATATAGAGGTTTTTCATCGACGTCATCAAACGTCAACTGTTCGCGATATTGGTGCACCACCGCTGCTTTCTTGACTACGTAGGATTTGCGCTCGCGCTGGTGCACAAGTATGGCCGCCTTATTGTTGCGAAGTCACATGAAAACTCTCTATATTTTTCAAAAAGCAGCTAGCGCCACCAGCATCCAGAAGTGACGAAAGTAGCACACTACAAGCACGGAAGAAAAGTATACGACTTTTAGCATTCTATAAGCTGTCCAACGAAAGAAAAACTGGGCGTATCTAATAAAATTTTCGATTTCAATTGTTAGACATTGTTGCTAAGTAAAAATAACAATGTCTAGCAATCGAAATTAGAAATTTAATGGATATGCCCAGTTTTTCTTTCGTTGGACAAAGTATAGGCTTCTAGCTGAAAAGTATCTGCACCACTAGCACGATTTTCTATGATGGCGTCTTCTAACCACAAAACAACTTCATACATGGAGGCTGCCATCTTTGAAATCGCACATGCCATAGCCTACAACAATAGATGAAATACTGACGTTTCTTCTATTGTTATAGGCTATCCCTGTGCTAGCTAGAAGAAATACTGGCGTTTCAGCATGGCCCACTAGATTATAGAAGGCCTGTCCATTCGATGCTTTACAGCATCTAAAATGGGAGGCAAATAGGTTTCCTATTTTTGCCACAGTGGCGCTAAAACTCCTCCCATTGCAATTGAAAATAATGTATTCTAAATAGGCGATATAGCTATTTAATTTAGCCTAAAATTCTTCTCTGTCTAATTACAGGTTTTAATAATTCTTTTTATAATTTATTATTTTAATTACACTATCTATAGAAATTTTTAATCTTTTAATTTATTAATATATTACGTTTCAGTGCGCAGACGTTTTTTCTATGTGGTGTTGATCCAATACGCTTTGTTCGTTCTTTGTTTATTGTCATGGTTGTTGTTAACATCTTATTGTCGTTAACAAAACGAAAACGCGTGCGATAGGTTTGATTAAACGAAACCGAAGCTTTGGCTAGGGACGAGTTTTAGCGCCATTGTGGCATATAAGAGAAACCTATTTGCCTCCACTTCTTATTATCGAACGGACAGTCCTTCTATAATCTAGTGGGCCATGGTTTCTGGCACGCTAGCAGTAGAAAAGTATACGCAACTAGGGTGCGCTAATAGCTGAAAAGTATATGCCTCAAGCCAACACCACCTCTACTCAAAGCCTGAGCGCGAAAATTTCATACACTGTTACATCATCATACCTAGTCATAATTTAAGACTTATTTTTGGTAGAAATGCGATTAAAGATGACTACCTATGACGTTTTAACAATGTATGACGTTTCCGCGCTCAGGCTTTCTCTTTAGGTGGTGTTACTCAAGCGCGCTTCTAACGCCACTAGCTGAAAAGTATATGCACCCCAGAGACAAATGAAAGAAACGGACTGGCAGTGCCCTATTCATTTCGCTGAGCGCTACTGGTGCCAGCGGAAGTGTAGCATTCGCCATGTTACGATTGGCAAAAACCTAAGGGCGGCATATATTCTCAATGTAATTTCATCTGTTTTTATAGATGATTTCTGGAAGTATTAGTAAGCATTAAAACTGTTTTCTGATTTTTTAAAAAAAACTTTATTCATTAACTAACGATAACGTATACTTTTAATAACTCCAA
The DNA here is from genome assembly GCA_023313115.1 of Rhysida immarginata. NCBI lineage: Eukaryota > Metazoa > Arthropoda > Chilopoda > Scolopendromorpha > Scolopendridae > Rhysida > Rhysida immarginata. Next base: position 277,701 of record JAHWFO010075781.1, on the reverse strand, counting down.
ATAACTCATTCAATGCCTAACGAATTTTTAAAAGACAAATATTTTAAAATTTTAAATTAACAGAAGATGAAGAAATAATTCTCAGTTTATTAAAATAATCAATTTATTAATTGTAATAAGCAATTGTTTGCGATTGTTTCACATCGGCCTCCGTAGCTCATTGGTTGCGTTATTGCCTCTGATACCCGAGGACGCGGGTTCGACTCCGGTCGAGGACGACGAGGATTTTTTTCAGGGAGAAAATCCTGAGATCACGCATTTCCTTCGGAAGGGAAGTAAAGATGTTGGTGCCGTGTAGTCGTTTGCCGGCTGCACGTTAAAGGACCCTTGCAAGGCAAAATTTGCCGCCCCTATAACCCTGTCTTGAAATGACCATAGAAGTTGAAAAGGACATTAATACCAAACAAACCAAACCAAACCGATTGATTCACATGCATTGCCTCGGGCGATCAGCTGTTTCTTGACCAATTCAATCAGCGTATTGGCATTGAATAATGAACTCAATGAGTTCGAAATACCGGGTGATTCAGTCAATTTCTCACCATTTCAATCGAATGACGTGCATTAGGGATAAACAATTGAAACAATATGAGCGCCATATCGAATTTCTAAATAGTTGGAGTTTGTATTGTTGCAACGGCGCTACATGAAAATCGTATTGTTGATAAATGGCGCCCGCTCTATCAACAGAGCAGAAACGCAAGGTTGTCGAATGGCATTTCGAGACAAAATCACTGGTAACCGTACAAAAAAAGTTCCGGAAGGAGTATAAGTGTCGAGACGCACCAGGCAGGCAAGCAATCATGGATTTTGTCAAGCAATATCGTGCCGCTGGATGTGTTAAAGGCAAGAAAAAAGGCTGGAGCAAAGCTGGTGTTCCCACGGCCGAAATTGTCGAAAATGTTCGCACAAGGTTGGTCGATTCCCCTTCTGTTCGCCGCCTATCCATTGAAGAAGGGCTGTCGTATACAACAACGTGGCGAATTTTGAGAAAGGATTTACACCTGTTCCCGTATAAGATCCATGTTTATCAGGAGTTAACAGACACTGGAAGACAGAAGCGACAACAATTTGCGATGGAGTTTTGAGCAGAAATGGAAGCCAATCAGGACATTGTGGACAACCTGTGGGTGTCAGATGAGGCCTTCTTCCATCTGTCAGGTGACGTTAATAAACACAACGTTCGTTTTTGGGGGTTCCCAGCACCCTCATGAGATCCATAAGTCACCTCGTCATCCACGAAAGGTTATTCTTGGTGCGCGATTTCCAAAAGAGGCATCATTGGTCCGTTCTTTTTTTGAGGGCACCGTAACGTCACAGGCTTACGTTAACATGTTGGAAACCTTCTTCATCCCCGAGCTGCAAAGGAGGCTATACCGCTTCGACATCAATGGTTTCAACAGGATGGGGCTAGGCCTCACACCACTAATGAAGTGCTAGACTTTCTCAATCAGAAATTCGGAAATCGTGTCATTTCAAACAGGTTTCCAGATCGATTCGGGGTGGCTTTCTTTGGCCCCCTACGAGTCCTGAGCTAAATCCATGTGATTTTTATCTCTGGGGGTTCCTTAAAGACAGTGTGTTCATTACAGCCCCAAGAACCCTAGACCAGCTGCGACATAGCATCATCGACTGCTGCACCATTGTGGATGCAGAAATCCTGGATAGAGTTATGAACAACTTCACCATTCGGCTGCGAGCAGTTCAAAATGTTCGTGGTGGCCACATATCATCAAGACTTTTCCACGGGACTTTTTATGTAACAATGTATAAACCTTTTGTCCGCAGCCCTTCTCTCTAGGAGGTGTTGAGTGAGCAAGCCTTGTTTTTTTGGTGGCCTTACGGATGGATTTAACGGGGCAAAAGCATAAAGTACCTTTCGATACTTAATAAATTAGCGAATTATTTTTGAGCTAGTTCATTGTTGAGTTAGTTCATTATTGCTACACACAAACATTGTGAGAATCACAAAAATATTAATTAAATAATTTACCAAAGTCTAGCTGAAATGAAATGAGGTTGAAAATTTGTATTTAGATTGTATTTAAAATGTAGTAAATTAGTTGCACATATATTAAAATAATATCTGTTTTACAGTGTAGCTTTTTTAAAATTTTTAAACCGCTATCTTTAATACCTTTATAAATATTCATGTGTGATAAATTCTCCTTCACATTTAAGAAAAGATAAGAAGTAGTCGTATGGTGCATATCAAGAAACACATAGATAAAGACAAATGTATACAAAATTAAATTTTTAAAATGCTCTTAAATTATATTGCTTTCCAATAAAAGTTTATGTAGCTTTAGACTTATTTTAAGCGATATTTTCATAATTTCGTTTACCAAAATGGGAAGCTTTTGTTTAAGAAACTTTATCTAAATTGTTGATGCTGAAACAGCAGTTTTTAACTCTTCTATTAAGAGCGGTCGACTGCAGATAAGCGATTGCCGTCGTCGTGGGCGCCGTGCGTTTCCGTTCTTTTGCTTAACGTTTCCTAATGATAACCGGCGCAGATGATGGCGCCAAAAGGTAATTAATGATTAGATTAACTCAAAGACACAAGTAGAGGTTTTCAATGAATTTCTTATTGGTTTTCAATGAATTTCTCATGGGTCCAATGAAGAAATGACTACTCCCAATAACTGACGAAGGCTTTCAATTAGAGTTTTATATTAAAGGATGTACAATAAATTTTCAAAAAAACAAGAAAGTAGTCCCCCGAGAAGGGCATAGGAAATTAACGGAAGCTCTGACATCATATATATATTTTATCCCTATTATCCGCACTTTTTAACCCTCGATTTTTTATTAAAAAATTTATTTTCTCGACCTAGTCTTTAGAAATTGTAAATGAGCTCTGTCTTCTTTTGCTTCTCATCATTTCCGATCGAATGACATATCACATGTCAGATGTTGGCTATTTTAAACAATATTTCTAAAGACCATGTGGCTGACACCCTCACAATTATGATCCCAACGGGGAACTTGGCTCAAATATAATAGTCAAGAATGAAGATTTCGTGATGAATGAATGAGTGTACGTTTTTCGCTTATGTATTGGGTGTTCCCTAAATGGAAGTACAATAAATATCTAGCGTGATCCTTTGCATGATGACAAATTTTCGTATGCAAAATGTTCAAAACTCAAATGAAATGCGAAGTTTGCTGAAAACCTGGCGAAAACGTCATTTAATCTGAACAAGCGGCGCAGTTCATTATTTTGATAAGTGGAATAGACCACGGCCGTACTATGTCTACAGGCCTGACAACTGACGTCATGCTAAAGGTCGGCGAGACATGAGGTCGTCTGCCTGTCATTTTGACGGAGGAGATAATTTTTTTTTCATATTCGTTTAATTTGATTAAACATATGTCATCAATTAAATTATTTCAATGTTAAATTATTTACATTGAGAAGGGGGTTCCCATGGCAACCGGCCTCTAGTATGACGTCATCAATCCTCAGTTGTCAGGCCTGATAGATATAGACGGCCATGAATAGACTGAAATGCTCTTTGATTAGTAGGACATTGTTTTAAAACATTATGTATTGTTTTAACACACAATGCACAATGTGCACATTTTCAAAACAGGATATGGACATTTGGAAAACGTAGCTGATAGAGACGTTGGGCAGCAAAAGCATTTCCGTCACATACGCCCAATACAAGATGCATGTCAACATACTCTGCATTTGTGTAAATGTTTTACTGTGTACAGTTCATCCCAAAAGCGTTTTCACAAAGGTGAATAATGTTCGGCCTCTTTGCAAAACATTAAACCAGTGAAATTAATCAGTTCAAGCAAGAAGTCGAGTTCGACTTGCATTAATTTTACTGGTTTAAAGCCGATTAGTTTTAGTGGCTTGATGTATTGCAAGGATGCCGAACATCATTTCAGCTATGTGAAAATGGTTTTAGAATAGGGTGTACATGTGATCACAGTAAAACTTCGCAAGCACCTAGAAAGGACATGAAACCTAATACGTAAAGAAAAGTTTCAACACGCAGCTCTACAGCAATAATGTGCTTTAGTTTTGATTAAACGCGCTGCATCATTGTGACGTCGTACAGGACTACTTATTAAGCCGGATTCACACAACGACGGATTCCGCGATGGCAGCGTCGAAGGCAAGCAAACTTTCTGTCGCGAAACCGTCGTGGTCATTCCCACAAGCGCGGCAAAAAACGTTGCGAAATGAATGCTTTTGCTCGTTTCGTTTGGCGACGATCGAAATCGGACTTAAATTCTTTCATCCGATTTGTCTTAAATTACACGGTCGTAATCCATTTTGTTCACATATGTATTTTAAATCTGAAGCAAAAATTTTTGGGACTTTGTTATCGAAACGTATGAGCATAATGCCGCTCAGTTCATCTCTCAAGAGCCGCCATTAAACAAGCGAAAGAAAATTTCGGTGTTGAACATGACGTAGCGATGATGTAGATGCTAAACTTCGCCGTGATTGGCTGCCGTTGTTGCTTGCCGTTGCGTACAACGGCAAAAGTAGAGCTCGTTTTTACATATACGGTGGCTACGGCACTGGCTCGGTTTATCGTGTTTTCCTCCCGATTTCCGCGCTTCCGTGACGTCATTTCTTGCCGTCAAAGCTCTACCATCGCGGAATTCGCCATAGTGTGAATCTGGCTTTAACAAAGCACTACATTGTTTTTTAAAACTTCCTCGCCCCTTTGAATTTAATGAACTATTGATGCGGAAAGTTCAAAAATGATGTAACGATGCGATTTTTTTAACTTGAAAAGTGATAACTGCTATGTCACATCTCTAACATAAGAAAAACAAATAAACAAATGCATCGATTTCGTTTTGCATGTATATAAATAAATAACTTATAAAAAACTACGGTTACTCCCGTTGCACCCCTAATTTTGAGTTTTCGACATTTTCGATAAGGAAGTTTTTGCTTCGACTGATGCATGGAATCACACTATGTACTAATTGTCCTTCCATTTAGAAACACCCTGTATACTCATCGTCAAAGAAAAGTTGCACCCAAAAAGAACTGTCAGATTTAAAAGATATTTGATAGAAAGTTATACTGCTTGACAACTGCCGCCGTAAATCTGGCAACTCACAAGGAGAATCCGAGTACTTTGACTCACCGATTTTGATTAAAAAAAAAAATTGCACGTGTTGCTTTCACCAAATTAAACATTCATGCAAAGCCATTTGACGCACTTCTCAAAATTTTACGAGAAAAAAATTCATAACATTCGTTATAATAGACTACATTTTATAAATATCCTAATTGTAGCATAGATTTTTATCGTGTTCAGCTGGTCTAGTAGTAAAACGAATACTTTCTGTTTTGCAGGTATGGGTTCAAATACCCCCTTCCATAATTATGTGGATAATTATAATGATAAAGGAAAAGAAAACACTCCTGATATGTTGTGGCTATGGAGTGTTCTTTTTTCTTTTATCATGATGTTAAATTTCGATTTGCTAAGGTTATTTTTTTTATATAAATTGAAACGTTATTACAAATTTTATTTATTTCCTTTTTTAAAAAAACAAAATAAGTTATAATTCACGTGTAGGTAAAGACAGGGGTAATAGTTAATTCCGTTCATAACAAATTTTTGCTCCTAGAAATAGGAAATTATACTTTGTTGGCTAATGTGCTAGTTAAAAATGTTAATGAAGGTGATTGATAAACTATAGATACCAATACGATGCATTATATTTAATAATAAGTACATGGTACGATAATCATTTAATCTTTGTGTGAGTAAATATCATCCCAAAAGTTACAAAATTTATAAAAATAATTAAATGTGGATAATTAATATGTTATTCCTTAAATGCTCATTTATCACATTGGATTATTAACTATAATTCGTATATGGATTTTATAAAAAAAATGGTGGTAGCAAATTGGAAAATCGGAAATATATTTAGTTAATGAATTACACATTCCCATACATGTTTAAAAAAAATTACGAAGAGAAAAAAAAATTATCAAAGGTGGGATTTGAACCCGTACCTGCAAAACAGATAGCGTGTGCTTTACCACTATACCACCTGAACACCTCAAAAATCTACATTACAATTAGGATATTTATAAAGTGTATTTACGCAATTTTAACAAACTTTATGAATTTTTTTCTCGGAAAATTTTGAGAAGTGCGTCGATTGGCTTTGCATGTGTGTTTAATTTGGTGAAAGCTACACGTGAAATTTTTTTTTTTTTATCAAAATCGGTGAGTCAGAGTACTCGGATTCTCCTTGTCAGTTGCCAGTCGCAGTCAAAAAGTGATTCATGCGCATGCGCGAACTCAAGCGTTACTTCCGGGCAACTGGAATGAAACGTGAGAACAATCCCCACTGATCTCTATAACAACCATGAGATCAGTTGTTATAGAGATCAGTGACAATCCCCCATGATGCTTTGCACAGTTTTTGGCAACCTTTCTTAGGCCAGTTGCCTGAGTTGAATGCAGCTCAACCTTTCGGCAACTATTCGTAGTGGCTCTACGTTTAGAATAATCGTTTTCGTCAGCTTCTGTTTGCTGCTGGGCTGAACAAACAACAATCCAGCAAGCAGCAATCGTCTCGGCTCGAATTCGTTTCATTTTACATTATTAGGCGGAAGTTTAATTTTTTAGATGTTGAAGTGCGAGATCAAAAACGCAGCAACGATATTGGTGAGCTAACCTCTATTTCTATTAACAGATGGCGCGACTCAAGCCTTACTGCGCATGCGTGATGTTGTTCGGTTTCAAGATGAATTTACGGCGGAAACTGCACGATTGCTTGTAAACAAAAGTTGCTTCAACTGACTGAGTGACATCACGACTCATAACCTTGAAAATTCTCAACTTGCCAGTTCCCCGTTGCCAGACACCAAAATGCTAGATTTGCAGCGGCCCTAAGGAACCACAATATTTTTGTCAATAAATACTGTCCCAAGAAATAAACCTTACCAAGATTTCAGTGACATTCTGAACGCAAAATGGCATGGAATTTGAACTAAGGAAACGAACATAATGGAAGAATGTTGGTTGTTTGTCACTGGTATGAAATGTGAGGCCCTTAGTACTGAGTATTGCCTCCTCGAACCGCATTCATGTTTTGCATCTGTTTGGCATGCTTCCCAGCAGACTGTTGAGAAGAGCAGTCGGGATCTGATCCCATTCTTCCTGTAACGCAGTTGTCAGTTTCTGGAGCTTTCTGGGAGGGGGATTCCTTCTTGCCACATGTCTACCAACAGCGTCCCCGGCATGTTCTATGGGATTGAGGTCCGGGAGTATGCGGGCCACTGCAAACGCTTGATATCCTCCCTCTCAAGAACACCCGAACCATGTTCAACCTGTGTGGACGGGCATTGCCGTCCATGAACACAAAGTCTGGACCAACTGCTCCACGGAAAAGACGGACGTGATCAGAAGAATCTCCCTGCAATACCGTGCTGCTGTACCAGACCCTCCTGCAAAGATGTGAAGGGGTGTTCTGGCATCACGCATGATGCCCCCCCCCCCCCAAACACACAATGACTCCTTGACGAAAACGCTGCACTTCCCGAATGTGATGTTGGTGATAACGAGTTCCCTTTTCATGCCAGATCAGTTGATGCCCAGAATCATTCTGCATAGTGAACCGAGACTCGTCGGAGAACATCACCATGGACCACTCTTGATCGCCCCAAGCACGATGCTCTTTGCACCACTCTAATCTCTTCCGTCGATGGAGCGGAGATAGTGGAATGCATTTGACAGGTTTCCGTGCATACAGCCCAACATCATTAATCCAACGGGAAGTGGTTCTGGCAGAAACATGAGTGCCTGTAGCAGCGGCAAGATCTGCGGTTATCTGTGCGGGTGTCTGATTTCTTCCTCTTTTTGCTAAAAGGGCTATACTAAGGTCCTCCCAAGTGGTTGTAATCCTTCGACGACCACCCTCATAGACACATAAAGCGGATCCTCTGGTGGCAGCAGCAGTTTTCAAACGAGAAACAACACTTTTCGTAACGCCTATTGCTCGCGCAAATTCAGTCACACTTTGCCCTGCCTCAAGCCGTCCAACAGCTCGTCCACGATCGTAATCACTCAACTGACGTCTTTGCATCATTCTGCAGACCTATATGTATTCGCAGAGATTCGGGCTGTATGAAGGATGTAGTAAGATGTCCCATTTGAGTTCCGTCAGTATGTCCATAGTCAGTTTGGCTGTGTGTGATCAGGCATTGTCTTGCAGAAAACTGGTAAGGAGTCCTGGTCGCTTTTTCCTTAGTGCGGGCTTCAGGGACGTCCTCAAAATGTCACAGTAGTAGGGCGCATTTATGGTTCGACGTTCTTCCACAAAATCGACATGAATGATATCCTTAATGTCCCGGAATACAGTCGCCATCACTTTGGTTGCCGACGGTGTCACCTTGAATTTTTTGGATCGTGGTGAATCAGTGTGTCGCCACTCCTTGCTCGCACGCTTGCTTTCAGAAGTATGGTGATGAATCCATGTCTCGTCGGAGGTCACAACACGCCTTAGGAAGCTGTCACCTTTCCTGTCATATCGCTGCAGGAGCCTGGAACAGATTTCCACCTGGATCGTTTGTGATCCTCGGAGAGTTGCTTAGGGAACCATCTGGCACAGATCTTGTTGAATTTTAGCTTATCGTGGATGATGCTGTCCACACTGCCAGTGCTGCTGTTCAGTAATGAAGTCAATTCTTGGATATGAATCCGCCTGTTGTCCCTTATCAGCTCATTTGTTAGTGTGATGATGCCATCACTGACAGCGGTTGCTGGCCTTGCCATATGAGATTCATTGCCGGTGGATTCTCGCCCTCCTTCAAATTTTTGGCACCAATCAAAGACGGATGATCGAGACAAACAGGACTCGGTGAACTGTTTTTGAAGTCTCTGATGATTTTCGGATGCTTTCATACTTTCGTTGTGGAGAAACTTGCTGATTAATCGTTATTCCACTCCGGTCGAAACATTGCTGTCCGACATTTTGTTTAAACAAACAATCAGTTGTTGAGTGGTGCTGCAACCGGATGAGTGGTGCTGCATTTGCATGGCAGGCGGTAGTTGCCATCCCAACAACAGTTTAGATTTTTACAACAATGAAATTTACAAAAAATAAAGTCTAGGTCAAATTTGAACGCCCCTCGTATCTTGAATATGAAGAAACAAAGGCTTAGATATGCGAAGAATATCTCTAAATAGACAGGAGAATTTTTAAAGATGTACGCACAATTTAATAGATCTTATCTATGAACATGTAATTTAAAACTACTGATTTACCACTGGAGATCTACTTTTGCGGGATATTACAACATATAGTGAATGTTAGTTTCATTGGCGGCGTTTTAGGAAAAACTTCAAACTGTAATTTGAAATTTTCGCCAACACTGCTGAAACACTGATTCGCCATAATGAGAAGTTATTGTGTGTATAAAATTTAGCATTACAACTTTTATATGCGTTTTTCTTTCGTTGAAATACATATACATTTTTGGCCACCCGTTTTGCGGACGATTATTGTCACTGTTACTATTCAGAGCTGAATAACGTAAGAAAGAAATAACAGAAAATCATCTGGAATATCCTACAAAAATTCTTAATATTTGTATCCATGCGAGACCCACGATGTTCAAGAGATTCACATTATTTTTAGATATTTTTATTTCTTATCCTGAAATATCAAGCAGTTCCTAATGGGATAAACTTCAGCTCATATGTCTCAAAAGCGAAATAATCTTGAGTGACAAATGAGCTGAATTTTGCTCCAATTAGGGTACCAAGCAGATAAATGAGGCTAGCATTTTTTGTCAATATTGGTCTAGTATTACCAAGATTTTAAATCTGAAAGGTAAGAAAGTCTCTTCATTATATTTTTAATAAACTAATTTATTTAAATATAGGTAACGAGGTAATTATCGCAACTCTTTGTTATAAACTAATAATCGTCCATATATGCTTGTAACAGGATAAAAGCTACTCCATAGAGGGTCGACCTAATGTTAAAGTGTGTAATCCGTATTGGTGGCGACCTCTGGTTTTCAGAGTTAAAACTAAATATTAACTGAATTGTAAAATGAGGTTAAAAAACTTTATAATAATTGAAAAATCCCGGAATTAAAGACCACTTTATCATCATAAAATTATTCTATATTTTATAATGATAAAATGGTATTTAATTCCAGGTTTTTTTTTTAATTATAATTTTAATAATTATTTTTTTAATACTTAAAAAAATATAGCAAGTGATTTACATTGATCAAAACTCTTAATCATTTTCTTAACAGCTCGAATCCAGTAAAAAATACATAAAATAAATTATTCCTACTATGTAAATAATCGCTATTTCTTCCAATTTTTAGACTGAATGTAATCCCCCCCAAAAACAGTGAAGATCTAAAATAGAACATAATGCAGAAATAAGTTGTAAAGATAAATGATTTTTGGTTATCACCTTTTTGTTTTCATTCATAAACAACAACCAATATATAATTGTAACTTATAATTTTATTTTCAATTTGTACAATTTCATCATCAAAATACAGTTACACAGATTATGGATACATACTAAATGATCAGATAGTTATAGTAAATTATTAAAAATGTCGTAAGAGCATCCTTAGTGGAAATCTTCTGTTTAAATCAAGAATGTCCTGTTTGCCTTAAAAAATTTTCTTTACATATTAAGGTACAGATGAAATATTGAATTTTCAGCAGTCTACAAATTTCACTGTATTTTTCTTAATTTTTTTGGTCAAATTTTCAATGTCTTGGTTAATGAACTTTAACCTGGCTTTTATATAAAATATAACAAACTCTGCAATAATGATATCCACTAAATTCTGTCCCCCATTTTCCCTGAAAAATTCAAAATTTACATTTTTAGTAATTATCTCTGTTAATTTATTTGTTAGTCCAACATGAGAAAGGAGTCGCAGGAAGTGCCTTTCAAATACAGCATACATTTCTTAAATTACTTTAAATAGTTCAGCTGTTTGTTCAGTTCAACCGGATTGTACAGTATCATACTGTTTAAAAAACTGAAACGTGCACTCTGGTTGTAGCCGAACAAGTGACTTCTCAGATGAGAGTAGTTATTTTGTTATTTGGACACTTGTAAGCTATTATGCGTGCTAAATAACCACTAATGTAATAAAATGCATTGTTATTGAAAATGGTAAATGGTGTTTCGACACAACTATTGTCGTCTGGATTATTGTGCAGGATTTCTGCAGCTGCAGATATTTCACCTGCAGAAAGTGTCCTGTCATCAGCAATAGTTTGTGTTCCAAACTGTTGTACTGCATTAGAGTTTGCATTACATTCCA
>JAHWFO010075781.1:251977-265984 GCA_023313115.1 Rhysida immarginata | reverse complement strand
ACTGGTCCGGAAATGTTTAGAATAGTTTCTTAATTGTATTATTCTTTTGATGGTAAGGAATTACATTCTTTTTCAGTCGCCTTCTATCGAAGGAAATACAGGGTGATTCAGTCAATTTCTGACCATTTCAGTATTATGATTTATTGACCCGTTAATGTTTACAAACTTAGCATTTCAGTATGATATTTTAGGCAGTTCGGAGTTTTTATTCCCGTGGAAAAGTCTTGATGATATGTTCCATGTGGCCACCACGAACGTCTTTTGAACTGTTCGCAGCCGAATGGTGAAGTTGTTCATAACTCTATCCAGGATTTCTGCATCCACAATGGTGCAGCAGTCGACGATGCTTTGTCGCAGCTGGTCTAGGGTACTTGGTGCTGTAGTGAACACACTGTCTTTAAGGAACCCCCAGAGATAAAAATCACATGGGTTTAGGTCAGGACTCGTAGGGGGCCAAAAATGCTACCCCCGAATCGATCTGGAAACCTGTTTGAAATGACACGATTTCCGAATTTCTGATTGAGAAAGTCTAGCACTTCATTAGTTGTGTGAGGTCTAGCCCCATCCTGTTGAAACCATTGATGTCGAAGAGGTATACGACTCCTTCGCAGCTCGGGGATGAAGAAGATTTCCAACATGTTAAGGTAAGCCTGTGACGTTACGGTGCCCTCAAAAAAGAACGGACCAATGATGCCTCTTTTGGAAATCGCGCACCAAGCCATAACATTTCGTGGATGAAGAGGTGACTTATGGATCTCATGAGGGTGCTGGGAACCCCAAAAACGAACGTTGTGTTTATTAACGTCACCTGACAGATGGAAGAAGGCCTCATCTGACACCCGCAGGTTGTCCACAAAGTCCTGATTGGCTTCCATTTCTGCTCAAAACTCCATCGCAAATTGTTGTCGCTTCTGTCTTCCAATGTCTGTTAACTCCTGATAAACATGGATCTTATACGGGAACAGGTGTAAATCCTTTCTCAAAATTCGCCACGTCGTGGTATACGACAGCCCTTCTTCAATGGATAGGCGGCGAACAGATTTTTTGGTAAGTGAATCGACCAACCTTGTGCGAACATTTTCGACAACTTCGGCTGTTCGAACACGAGCTTCGCTCCCGCCTTTTTTCTTGCCTTTAACACATCCAGTGGCACGAAATTGGTTGACAAAATCCATGATTGCTTGCCTGCCTGGTGCGTCTCGACACTTATACTCCTTCCGGAACTTTCTTTGCACGGTTACAGGTGATTTTGTCTCAAAATACCATTCGATAACCTTGCATTTCTGCTCTGTTGATAAAGCAGGCGCCATTTTTCAACAATACGATTTTCATGCAGCGCCGTTGCAACAATACAAACTCCAACTATTTAGAAATTCGATATGGCGCTCATATTCTTTTAATTGTTTATACCTAATGCACGTCATTCGAGTGAAATGGTCAGAAATTGACAGAATCACCCTATATATTGGTCCTCAGCGAAATGGGCAGAATATAGCCTGTAACCTGAATGACAACTTTTAGGATCCTTCAGCAAAAGCAAGACGCCACCACTTTTCCACCTTCTTGTGGAAAAGAGGTGGCGTCTCGTTTTTGCTGATTTCATATCCACTGGTAATTTGGTTGCTTTTTATTTCCTTACTTTACTGTGGGTTACCAGAATAATAGGGACACCTTTCGATTTAGACGTTTTGTCGAATATCTAGAAAAATACTTGAGGGATTATCCTGATACTTCAGGGACGTAAAGATCATGTTACCCGTCATATACTTCAGCAAATGATTTGTCCAAAAGGCAATAGAGGACCAGAAACAAATTGAACAAAAAAATAATGTTAGGGATCTCCCTGTAAAAAATAATGTTTGAAATGGGTTTTAGCTGTATATATGATTAGGAGGCTTTCTTTACTTATCTGTGTTCATTTATATAAGAATAGCACGTACATTCAAGGAGATATAAAGGATTTTTTAAAAAAATAGGAATTTTTATAAGTTTTTTATTTATAACATGCAGGGTTTTCAACCCAATGCAATGTCATTTTCAGGAAACTTGAGAAACTACAGTAGAGACAACACCCTGCAATCACAATATTAAAATATGAGCATTTTTACTAAATAATGTTTAACTGCGCATGCGCAAGCGTTATCGGAATGTTTTTTTGCATAATTTATTAGCCAGATGTATAGAGCTACCTTTATAAAAAGTCCAAGCAAATATCATGAAAATTCAAAAAGATATCGCCGATGGAATGAGTTGAATTTCAGCTGCTCTCAAAAATAAACAAAACGATAAGAAGCTTTCTCCAATTTTTTATTTTTGGACCGGACACCGATATCCTTAAGCTAATATAAATTCAACATGAGGTCAATATGCAACATAATCTTCACACCTAAAGTTTCAGGAAAATTCCTCAAGTATTTTTCTAGATATTCGACAAAACGTCTAAATCGAAAAGTGTCCCTATTATTCTGGCAAGCCACTGTAGGATCCTTGTTTACTGGATGTAGTCTTCCTGGCACATTTTTTCCCTACTTTCCACCTACAAAAAATGGTAGATTAATTTTATTATAGGATGGAGGAGGTAATTTATGCATACCACCAACACTATGCAAGGATGAACAATATATATCTCATGACCAACAATGAAAGGCAAAATTTGTAACAATGCATAGAATTCCTGTTATTCAGGCTTTTCTTAGAAAAGAGATTTCTTAGTACTTAACAATTTCTTGAAAATCTTTAAAAATGATCAGTAACTGAAGATAATGGAGAGTTAGCAGACTATTGAGAAAGAGTGGAAAGACGACAGAGGAAGCATTCCTTTAGCTCCGTGCTGTATTGAGCAAATGGTAAACAAGTAAATAGAAGAATCGGCGACCGCTAGACTACACAAAATGATGAATGGCCAAGTTTTGCAACAACATCAAGTGTACATCTAAAGTAAGATTACGTCAGTAAGAAATTATTTAGACTAGCAGTGGCATCCTTGGAGAGGTCCATCCCTTGTGAGCTTTTAACAATTTTTTTTCGAATTTTCATTAAGAAATTTTACTGGATTAATTCTAAGCGTTTTCATGTGTTTATTTTTAAGATATTGCAAAATTTAATCAAAAAAACAGAGTCCGAGACACGCCGGGGTTATCACCTAGCTTATTAAGTAGCACAGCAGATCCAAACATTTCATAAAAATACATTTTGACTATATTCTGTGTGAATGTGAATATTTTGAAAGCTGAGATGCTGATAATGCGATGATTGAACGTTCATTTCCAAGAATTATTAAATAATGAGCATAAAATGATGATGCAGTGACAAAACATTAATAACGCAGCGTCTATTGATGAGGCAAAGAAGAAACGCGTGTCTCCCTTGAGCTCCCTATCAAACGTCCAGACGACTGATAAAAATTTATGTATCTGAAAAGGAAAGAGAAAGAACGAGTATTCGTCAGAGAAAGTCTGCAGCTAAAACAGAAAAGGCTATACGGGCTTTGGAAACATCTGGACAACGAGAGTTACGAATAGAGCAAGAAGGTATTATATGAGCTTCTATATCAAGGGCATAAAAGAAATCGAGTCTAAAATATCCAGTGATGTTCCCCGGTGGTGAAGACGGATAGCATTTTAATCTGAGACAAGTCAAAAAGAAGTTAAATACAGTCCCGGTATATCACCTAGGATCCCTGTTTTTCGGATTTTTCTTAGAATGGATATTGCATTGATTGAGTTATTATTTAACCAACTTCTTGAGATTGTTCTGTTTACCTACAAGTGTGATTATCCCGGGCAACGCCGGGTTCTCTGCTAGTATACATATAAGAGAGGATGATGGAGTGATTAGATAAAAAATCAATACTTTACACTATTGATTTTTTATATACATTAATGCCGAACACTATTATTCATTTCATTATTTTTTGGTCCTTCGACCAAACTGATTAACCGTCATTTTGACCCTTTTCCCGAAGAGATAGGAGACATATGCCAGTTAAAACTTTTACTTATTTTTGATACTCTATTAAAATGTCAAGGCAAAATAAAAAAAACTGGAAAAAAGTGACGACGGAACGACCGACTTTGCAAATACAGTAACGATTTTTAGGGTTAAAATAAAAACCCTATTAACGACAGTAGAGATGTATGTATGTACTCTGTATGTGTGTATGTCACACGCCATAACTTTTGAAAGGATTGACCTAGAGGCATGAAATTTTGTACACACGTAGGCCCTATACAGAGGACGATACGAAAAATATAGCGAATCTTCTAGGGTGCCCCGGGGCCCTTCAGGGGCCACTTGTATGAATTTTATGGTTCCTTTCTTATCTTTTGAACAAAGAGGCCTAAAATCCTGACATTTCGTAAATTTGTAGTGCGATTCTAAAAAATAAAACCAATATACAAGAAAAGTGATATAAGTCTCTAGGGCCCCGCCGGAGGTCCCGAGGCCCCAAGTACAATTGAAGCTATAACATTTGAACGGAACGACCTAGGAACCTGAAATTTTGTATCTTTATAGTATGGTACTAAAAAAATATAGCAAATATTGAAGAAATATGATGTAGGCCTCTCGGGCTCCGCCAGAAGACCCCGAGGACTCATATACAAATCAAGTTTTAACTTTTGAACGGAAAGGTCTTGGAACCTGAAATTTTGTATATTCATAGTGTGGTACTAAAAAAATAATGCAATATACAAAAAAGTAATATAGACCCCAGCAGAGCCCCAGAGGCCCCAAACACATGCAAAGCGATAACTTTTAAACGAAAAGGTCCAGAAATCTGAAATTTTTTTTACTTATAGAAAATTATTTAAAAATTTAGCTAATATACACTAAAAACTGTTATAAGCCTCTTGGGTCTCGACAGGGGCCCTGAGCCCCCAATCACAAATCAAGCTATAACTTTTGAACTAGAAATCCAGAAACCTGAATTCTTGCATTTTATGGCGTGTTACTTAAAATTTTAGCTACTATACACTAAAACTTATATAGTCCTCTGGGGCCCTGGCAGGGGCCCTAAACACAAACAGAGCTATAATGTTTGAACGAGAAGGCTTTTGTATACTTATAGTAGTTTACTAAAAAATTTAGCTCGTATACATTAAAAACTGATTTAAGCCTCTTAGGTCTCGACAGGGGCCCTGAAGCCCAAATCACAAATCAAGCTCTAACATTTGAATAATCAAAAGGCCTAAAAACTTGAAGTTGTATTTTTACAGTGCGTTACTTAAAAATTATAGACAATATACTAGGACACAATATACCTGGTATAGGCCTCGGGGCCCCTGGCGGCCTCAAATACAATTGAAGCTATAACATTTGAACGGACAGGCCTAGGGACCTGAAATTTTGTTTAATCATAGTGTGGTATTTAAAAATTTAGCTAACATATATCAAAATTATATAAGTCTCTTGGCAGGGGCCATGCAGCCTCAATCTCAAATCAAGCTATAAATTTTAAACCATAAGTCCAGAAACTTGAAATGTTTTATATTTATAATGTGTTGCTTAAAATTTTAGCTATTACACACTAAAACTGATATATTCCTGTGAGGCCTCGGCAGGGGCCGCGGGGCTCCAAATGCAAATCAAGCTATAGGGAGTGCAAGTGACTACGTCACAGCTGACGTCATTTGCGCGATGAACGGGCCGAGAGCCTAGGAAATGGGATCGCTGGTTCCAAACATTGGAACCACGCAATATAGTACGTACTAAAACGTTGAAACGGGCGGCCAGTAAAAATGACATCTCTTAAATTATTATGTTAATTTGTGTAATTTATATTATTATTAAGACATTTAATACCATTATATAATTTATACATTAATATTAGAACGCTTTTTAATCATTTTTAATCACTTAACAAAAGAATGCCATCGTTCGCGGATCTTTCTTTCTTTGGGAAAACGATAGATGTCTAAATCGCTGTTTTGGCTCCTTCTTGAGCAGTGAGGAACTAAACAATTTCACATCTTAAATGTGTTATAAACACTGGGCTTATACAGAGCGATTTTATTCCATCCCTACGTTGGAACCATGTTAAATCCCGAAGCGAGAAGACTTGTTTGGAACCAAATCGAGTCACGTGACTGAAGAATTCCAAGGACTGACGTCACACTTGCACTCCCTATAAGGATTTTACGAAAAGCCTAAGAATCTGAAATTTTGTACTTGTGCCCCTCCACTTATTATAGTCACGAGCAACTGCTCGTAACATTTTGATGCTAAAACGCTCATATCATTAGATAACGATGCCTTAACTAATTTTTCTACTGTAGCGCGAATTTGATTTGTCCAGCGCGAATTCTTTCTTAATGATAATAGATATAGTAAAAAACGTAGCCAACGTCAGCTACGAGTAAAACACGGCCGTCTATATCGATCAGGCCTGACAACTGAGGATTGATGACGTCATGCTAGATGTCGGTTGCCATGGGAATCCCCTTCTCAACGGAAATACTTTAACATTGAAATACTTTAATTGATGACAAATTATGTTTAATCAAGTTAAACGAATACTCCAGTAATATGAAAAAAATTATCGACTCCGTCAAAATGACAGGCAGATGACCTCATGCCTCGCCGACCTCTAGCATGACGTCAGTTGTCAGACCTGGAGATATAGTACGGCCGTGAGTAAAAAAAATATGACGTCAGTATTTATTCGGAATTTAACAGTTGTTTTTTTCGTTTGTTGGAAACAATAAAGGTTGGATTGTTGCTCTGCACTATGGAAACGGGCATGGAGCAGGAGGGGTTAGCATTTTTTATATAAGACTAGCTGATTTGCCCGGCGTTGCTCGGGCTGTTTGTTTGATGAAATTTTGCAATATCTGAATTTGAATATAAATGAAAAACCCTTAATAAAGTATATATTCACTTTGGAAAAACGAAAAGAATTCTTTTAAATGCTCGCACAGGAATTTTGTGTCCAATTGGGTTCACGCAGGAAAATTCGACATTGTATCCTTAACATTTTTAAATATCAAAGAACGGCAATGAGTATTGATTTATTTCTGTCTATATTGAAAATGCTTAATAGATGGGTTGAGAGAGTTATGGAACTCTGTTTACAGCCTCATCAGCTTCTCTAATCAACATGTAACCGTTTCAATAGAGTGGTATGCAGTCACAGAGCGTGGAATCATGTCCTGAATGTGGTTGTTTATATTGATAGTATAAGTTTTAGCAGCAAGGATTGGGGTCTCGCACAATCAGATCTTTAGCATTTTCTAATATGTTTAGATAAACATTATCTATAACTTCTCTAAAGAAAGTTACTACATCTATAACGTCTCTAAAGGAATTTACTAAATTGCAAAAACCATATGAAAAATAAATTTTCTCCAGTTATTAGCTCATGAGGAACAGTACCTACACCTTTTCAGCAAAAGCTTGAGCAGCTGCGCGCCTAGAAGTTGCATTCTCTTATTTGTTTTAGAATAATTTCTTACATCTCTCCAAAGATTTTAATAAAAAAAAAGAAATAATGATTTTTTGTTTATTTATCTATTACTTTTTATAATGATCCCCCTTAAAATATGAATCATTAAGGCAAACATCGTACCTGACGAAAAAGACAGCCTCTGGCCAACACCACCTAGACAGAAGGCCTGCGCACAGAAACTGTATGCATTGTAACATCATCATCAAACGGCTAAATTTATGTTTTATTATTGGTAGAAATCACGGTCCATAGATATACATGGATCGAGCTTCGGCCATTTTTCATTGTTTCGAGAAGCTGAGGAAAACAGATCGCGCCAGGTGCCGCATACACTCAGAAAAAAAAAAAGTTGTATTAGGGTTGTAAATTTACAACCTCAGAGGTTGTAAGTATTTGCCACATATACAACTATCCCATTACAATCCCAAACATTGTAAATTTACAATCATGTCTTAAGGTTGTAAATTTACAATCGTGTACTGAGGTTGTAAATTTACAATCATGCTAAGGTTGTAAATTTACAATCATGTCCCGAGGTTGTAATTTCATAATGATGTCCTGAGGTTGCACTTTTACAATCCTGCCTTTGGGTTGTTAATTAACAATGCTGCCTTAACGTTGTAAATTTACAACACACTACTTTTCAATTGTAAATTTACAATTCTTCTTTTAGGTTGTTAATATACAACTTTTACTGGGAGAGTTAAACATTTACAATGTCAGCTTGTATTAGGATTGTAATTACAATCTCTGGGATGCCAATTTCAAGCAAAATCTATCTGATTAGTGATGATCATGAATATTCCATTCTCATCTTTTAAATCTGAAATTGCAAAGATATTCTTAATGGACTGTCAACAAATTTTATAACATTGAAAATACATGTGTTTAAGCAAAAACTTGCCTTAGAAATTCATAAATGTAATATTTATTAAAAATACTATATTCATTTTAATATTTTATTTAAAAATGGAAATAGGTGCAATGTAAACATTAAATTAATAAAATCAAAGTTCCAAATTTAATTAAAATTTTATTCAGAATCATTTGTTAGTATTTGCTTCATTTTTTTCATGACTTTAATTAGACATTTGCTTACTTTTAATTTATACATAAAATATTCCATGAAACAAAATGTGTTTTTAAAATTGTTTATTGTTTATTTAAAATGAATATTTTAAATTTAAGATCCAGAATGATGAAAACAATGCAACTTTTGCTTTTATGAATTCATGAACAACGAGAACGATATGATTTTCTACTAACAATTCGAATCACTTTACTAATGGGGTAGAATATACAATAAATGTGTCACTGGCATTCCCTCCTATTGAAATATAAGAAATAGAGATTTACAGGGTGATTATAATTAAAGTTTAAGTTTCAAAACGCTATAAAAAAAGAACCACTTAGTAGAATGACGTCCAATTGGAACGGAATGTTATTGAAGAAGGGGGAAAGCTTATGGCATAAGAAAAAAAAAGTAGGTCCAAATTTTAGCAACAGATGGCGTTGTAAGCGTCAGAATTTCGACTACAAATGACAAATGAATCGTAAAACAAAGGCTAAGGTGTAAGTTACACGTTAAACCAACTGTACTGTTCAGTGAGCAAAGCATCCATCAAATCGGAGCACTGAACACAACATCTTTCAGATAACCCCACAGCCAGAAGTAACATGGATTAAGATCAGGTGATCGGAGCAGCCAGGCTGTAGGGAAATGACTGCTGATAATTCTAGCATTTCCGAAATGCCGCCTCAGCAGCTGTTTCACTGGATTTGCAAAGTGCGGAGGAGCGCATGACAGGTATTTTCATTTACGTATTTTGACGCTTCTGCAGCTTCTTGGACTTCACCGTTCCACCATGCACAATGCAGCCGAAGTAATCACAGCAGTTTTGAACAACTGCCACTCCTCTTCAACGGTACCATGATCACTGGATAGTTCTTTGAAACTTGAAGATATGTTATCTGCAAAGGTCTTCCTCACAGCTCTATCCTCCAATGCCACCCACTTGATGCGCCAAGTTTGTCTGGACGTAGTATTTCGCTTGGTTGGCATGGATTCAGAGAACCGCAAAGTGCAGACAACAAGGTGGTGATCAGTTGATAGTTCTGCCCCTCTTCTCACACGAGTATCCAACACTGATCGGAATAAGTCTGCTGAAACGATTACAAAATCAATCAGTGACTTATGGTCCATTGCATCCTGTACCAGGTATATATACTTATGTGCTGGAAGAAGGTGTTTGTGATGGGTAAAATCCATTGTTGCAACAGAGATCCAACAAGTACCTCCCATTCGCATTTAAACCGGGGTCACCATTCCTCCCAATCACGCCTTTCCACGTTTGGTCATCAGCCCCTACGTGTGCATTGAAGTCGCCCACCAGGATGACAGAATCTGCACTCCCTCTCCGGCTAAGAGCAGCATCAACTTCATCTAGAAAAAGTGGGTACTCTGTGACTGCATTCGGAGCATATGCAACGAATAGAGAGATATCTGAAGCCTCAGGAGACACAGTCTTCCACCTAAGGGGGTCCAATCTGCAACATAATCTGCCAGCCGGGGACTTGTGAGTATCCCCACTCCCGCCTGGGCAGTCATGTTAGGGTCGACACCTGAGTAGAAGAGCTTCCATCGTCCTCCTAAGTCCACAGTTCCAGAACCCGGACGTTTCGTAGAGGTAATACCTATGATATCCAGCCATACCTTTTGGCTTCGTCCACTAACTCTGATTCCTTTCCTGTCATGGAGAATACGTTCCAAGTGCCAATTGACAGCACCCGATCCCGTTGTCGCTTTACCCGTTTCTCCTCCTGGGTAAAGGCATGCGCTGCCTCTGACCGTTTCCCCAAGCGCATAGCGAGTGCACTGGTGGGGCTTCTTGGAGGCATTGCTCCGAGATGACAGCCGGGAGACTGTCGACTATTTTTCGAACGAGAGCCTCTGCCTAACTCTCGAACGCGGGTGACTTTAACCTGCGCCACACCCGACGCAGTATGAATCTCTCATTCGTCGACATCATGAGATATATGTTTGTTTGGATACTCTTCGTCTTACTTCTCAACCATGATCTTTCTGGTAAGGGTGACCCTAAAGTAGCAGTGCTACAACCAGCATAGCTCACAGAATCCCTGAGGTACCCAAACCCCTGACCCACTGTAAGGGGGGAAACAATAAAGGTATCAATTATCAGAAATTTAAAAGAAATTTCCAATGATTATACTCAAAGTTAAAATTATAAATTATTTTAGTTCCGAAGTCAGATTAGCTGATTTACAAAAATTTACAATCATAATAATAATAATAATAATAATTGTAGCAACAACGAGGGAAATAACCCACCGGATAAACCGGAGAGTAAAGCCCCTAGTTGCCCCCAAACAGGCAGAAGCCCAAAACGGGGTTAATGAAAAAATACACATAAAATAAATTAAAATAATAAGAGCTAAAAAAATGCAAAGAGCAACGGAGTCTAATAAAAAGAAAAAAGAAAAACCGAATAAGAAACAAAATCAAAAATAAACAAAGAAAAAAAAAGAAAAAAGACAAGACAACTACCAACAAAAAAGAATAAAACACTAAAAAAAATACATGCATGTGCAGACTATCAGCAGAGGATAAATGTATGTCGTTAAAATGATCAACGTAATTCTGGATTAATTTATTAACAGGGTTGAGCTTAGAAATATGTGATTTCCATTTGATGGCGGGGTTAATGACAAATCCTCTTAAGTTGTTTTGAACAAGAATGATCTTGCTACTTTTGATAATTGTGGATAAACTTGGCTTGAGAATGACGAACCCAAATGAAGATTGTTAATACAGGGTGATTATAATTAAAGTTTAAGTTTCAAAACGCTATAAAAAAGAACCATTTAGTAGAATGAGTCCAATTGGAACGGAATGTTATTGAAGAAGGGGGAAAGCTTATGGCATAAGAAAAAAAGTAGATCCAAATTTTAGCAACAGATGGCACTGTAAGCGTCAGAATTTCGACTAGAAATCGTAAAACAAAGGCTAAGGTGTAAGTTACACGTTAAACCAACTGTACTGCTCAGTGTTCAAAGCATCCATCAAATCACCGGACCAACGCCTTTTTTCATACCCTTGAGTGTTCTGAACTTCTGCAGAGCTACTGGTGCGGAATCATTGTTCTTGTAAAAAAGCTTTACAAGCAGAGCGCGGTCCTTCAATGAGACACCCATGGCGAACTTCTCGGACGCGAAATGAGGAAAAGCCGTGTGCCCAGCGTTTTTATAACAAATGAAATGAGTCGTGCGCATGACAGGTATATTAATTTACATATTCTGACGCTTACAGCGCCATCTGTTGCTAAAATTTGGACCTACTTTTTTTCTTATGCCATAAGCTTTCCCACTTCTTCAATAACATTCCGTTCCAATTGGACGTTATTCTACTAAGTGGTTCTTTTTTTATAGCGTTTTGAAACTTAAACTTTAATTATAATCACCAGGCCTGTACTTGTCTGGCAGTTGAGTCCTTCTAATAGAATGAAAATTGAAGTCTGGAAATAATGACAACACAGTAATCCTGTGGAAAAATACGCTAAGCAAAATATTGAATAATGATATACTAACAACGCGCTTTATGTTAAACTCAACCAAGTTATGAAAAGACGGATTAAAATTAGTTAAAAGTCTAGCTAAAAACGACTGCAGACTGGAACACTTACGTTGAATTCTGCCGAGAATTTGAAAATTGCCTCCAAACCAGATCCCCGCACAATATGTAATTTTTGGAATTATAAACGCCTTAAATAAATTATTCACACTTATTTAAAGTTATATAGAAAAAATAACATTTACCATTTTTCATTAATGCATGGTATTCAAAAATTAAATTTCATTTTATTGAATTTCAAATAAAAATGAAAAATAAAGAATACGATAATAAAAGAACTATCTAGCAATAATAAAATCAGATGATATTTCTGACTTGACAATATGACAATTATAAAATTCTCAGCAAATTTTACGAAACAAAATTTACTTGATAAATATTTTCTTACCGCCATTATATCATTTCTTTCTTTAATGGCATTGTTAAGATCTTCCATCTTGGTTCCATTAACATTAATTTTAAATTTATTTTGCCCTATTATAATTAAACACATGACGGACATTTTGACGAATGGATCCTCGCAGCCTCCAGCAGGCACCACGCCGACCACGCGAGTGGCAATACTTCTGGTACTACGTTTATAGAATACGTCTGATGTTCTTACGATGGCCTACATGATCATAATAGGCTATGGTTCTTATGTCCAATGCATATATAGTAATTAACCCTTTAACGCCTAAATGTTTATGTTTGGAGATAAAAAAAAAAATTTAAAGGAAACTATCATTAAGCATTTTTATATGGAAACATTATAAATATAAGAAAAAAAATTTTTTCCTTGCATTTTCATTGTTGAGCACGGTTTGTAGCAAATTCGCAACAAGAGGCAACTAAATTTACTATGGTACATAACAACAACGATGGAAAGATAATGAATTATAACAGAAAAATTTATTTTTTCGTTATATACGTAAAATAAATGAATTGTATAAACAATTTTATTATAATTTGTATTAATTTTTTCAAGTTTTCTTTGAAATAATTTCAAATAAATTTTTTTAGAAGTTTGAATTTTTACAAAAATTTAGAAAAAAATAGAACTGAAATTTTTTCTAACAAAAACAATATTTCGATACTTATTCAAAACCAAAGAAGAGTTTTTCATCTATTAAACAAATAAAATTGTAAAAAGTATTCAATGTAGAAAACAACCTGTAAACAATCTGCAATGTGCCAAAAGAAATTTGAAAATTAAATCATTATCAACGAAGAAACTTGTTACAACCTCGCAACAATCCTTTCACAACCTTATTAATTCATATATTGTTAGAGTTGTAAAGGGATTGTAGTAGTTTTTGTAAGGATTTGAAAAAATAAAAATACAACTTCCTCACAACCTATAAACAGTCTGCGATGTGGGCAATGTGCCAATAAAGACTTGAAAAATTAAATTATTATCTTGAAACAACCTTATTACAACCGTGCAACAATCCAACAACAATGCTTTTTCATTGCATATTGTTTTAGAGTTGTAATACAATTGTAAAACGTTGATTTACAATCCTAATACAACGCTTAACAATCTTTTCACAACCTTATTACAACTTTTTTTCTGCGAGTGTAGATCGCACTATGGACTTCGCACGAAGAGACATCACTTCCTTAGTGATTCGCCATCTTGGTTCCACACAGCCTTTGCTAGGAAGAGTTTAAATCATTTTCTCCTTTACAAATTAACTTTGGGTCGTCATAAAAAACGTAGCAATAAAATATAGCTTTATTGCAGACATTCTGATCACTTGTGTAGCCAAACTAGTGTCAGAATCAGCATATGTAATGCTTAGCAACGACATGTGTGGAACGAAGATGGCGCGTTGCCAAGGGGTGGGGCTAACTGCTACGTCACTTGTGCGAAGTGCAGGCCAACGAGAGACAGGCCAGGACACTCAAAAGTCACATGATCATCGGGGTCCGG
>JAHWFO010075781.1:240516-251877 GCA_023313115.1 Rhysida immarginata | reverse complement strand
TGGATTTTAACAATTAGTATTTTTTCGTTTGTTGGAAACAATGAAGGATGAATTGTTGCCCGGACCCCGATGATTAGGTGACTTTTGAGTGCCCTGGCCTGTCTCTCGTTGGCCTCGTGCGAAGTCCGAGGCTAACGATAGATTCAGGCTACGGCGCTGAAAAGTCACCTGATCAAGATAGGTCTATTAACAATCCAATCTTCATTGTTTCCAACAAAGGATAAAACACTAATTGTTAAAATACAAGATGGAAACAATGAAAGTTAATTTGTTAATAGACCCATCTTGGTCATGTGACTTTTCAGTGCCAGAGCCTGTCTTTCTCGTTAGCCTCGTGCGAAGTCGTAGCCTACGAAAAAGACAGGCCCCGGCCAACACCACGTCTACTCAAAGCCTGAACGCCAAAACGTCATACATTGTTACATCATCTATGGTAGGGTATTGTAATCATATTTCTAAAAAAAAACCCGGGCCTGCAAAAAAAAAAACAACTTTTTTTTCTCCTTCTAATTATTCTGCATGTTTTTTTATAGATTTACTAATGCTAAATCTGAATCTAGTAATAAAAAAATTGTATCACGTATACTTTTTTTGTTTTTTTTTGTAAAATCCTTTTTTCTTCAAATTTGATAAAAATTGTAATTCTTAAATTTATTTTTTATGTAATATTTATGTAAACATTAAAATTATTTCAAAACAATAAAATTGCTGTTACTGTATATTAGTTAATTTTTTATTTTTGTAGTTTTCTTCCTTTTCATATTTTCTATAGCAGTTTCGCAGCGAATTGACCAGCAAAAATCTGCGAGCATTGCTTCTGACCATTTCCCATTGTATCGTCTCTCTGTGTGTAATATGTCTTGATGAAAACGTTCACCATGTTCATCTGATACTGCGCCAAGATTTTCGGGGAAGAAATCTAAATGCAAGTCAAAAAAATGAATTTTTAAGAGACGTGTTGCATGGAATGATATGTAAAGAATGAATATATCGTAAATGAATGAGAGACGAAATTGGTTTAAAGGTACGTGGTTTAGGGGTATCATTTTTACCCAATGGAAACTTTCAGTGCTAATTTATATAATACAAATTGGAATGATGTGTCTCAAGAGCTTTATACGAAGAAAGAAGTTCTTGGATGATTTCTTGGAGTTCTCTGCTTTCTTGTTTCCAAGAAAGCTTTGACATACATTTTCGAAGGCAGTCCAAGCTTTTTTTTCTCCTTCATTCAGTATTGATTTAAAATTTGTATTCTTCATTAACTCTCGTATTTGGGACCTTACGAAAATTCCTTCTTTTAATTTGGTGTCACTGATTCGGGGGAATTTTGTTTTAAGGTATTTAAAGCCTTCACCAGCATTTTCATTGCTTTCACAAAGTTTTTTATTAGCCCTAGCTTTATATGAAGTGGGGGTAGAAAAATTTTATCATTTTGTACTAATAGTTTGTGATGATTAGTACAAAATGATAAAATTTTTCTCGGTGCCAAGGGTGCTTAACTACGCCCCTCTTGTTCATTATCTTTATGGACTGGATAGACAGGGGCAGCCGAGGCGATGAGCGTGTTGGTGTGGGCGACTGCCTGGTTTAGAGGTTGCTCTTTGCTGACGACCTTGTCCTCCTTGGGTCTTTGGCATTTTTATCCTAACTAAAATAAAATGAGTGAGTAAATCAAAACAATATAATTCGACTGAGACTTTTACTGCTTGTTATTTGAGAATATGTCTATAAATATTCGCTAAAGGTGTAAATTTTGTGCAAAACTTACCAAAATGTAATTTAAAATAGGAACAAACACGTAATAACTTTTTGACAACTGCGCGGCATTGAATCAAACACAAACTGCGCATGCATTAGTGTGAAATGAGAGTTAGACGACATCTTTCTATTAGTTGAAATGAGTTTCAGCCGGAATTTTGTGTCTTATTTAAAAAAATCAGTGAAATAAAATATACAGGGTCGGGACACATTAATACAAGTATGACCACCTCTCCTCGGACATGTTGGAACGTCACATGGTATGCAGATGAAAAATCATTGCATATCATTAAAAGCTGACAACAGCAGACGTGTAGTAGCATCCGTTAACACAGCAATTGTCGCCGTCATCGGCATAGCAAGTGACCTGTCGGACCTCCAAAAGTGGATGATCATTGGCTATCGGGCCAACGGGGGAAGCATTTCAGAAACGGCCACCTTTTTGAACTGCTCTAGGGCTGCCGTTGTACCGCGACTGGACGAACAAGACTGTTTCGAGCACCCGAAGAGGTAACTGTGGGGCCCCACCGGCCATCGATCCTAGAGGCGAGCGTCGGTTACGACGCCTGGCCAAGACCAATCGGCGTGCCACTGTTGAGCAACTGACACAGCAAATGAACAGTGGGGCCACTAGCGTGTCAGCACCAAGACAGTGCAACGATCCCTCTTGAGGTTGGGGCTCCGGAGCAGGCGTATGGTAAGAGCACCCATGTTGACGCATGTGCATCGCCGAAAACGCCTCCAATTCGCAATGGACTATCGCCATTGGACCTCGGCCGAGTGGCAAAGGGTTGCTTTCTCTGACGAGTCGCGGTTTCTGATGAACAGAGTGGACGGACGATGGAGAATTCGCCGGGAAGCATCTGAGAACAGGCATCCCGACACCATCGTTGGCGACAGGCTGGTGGGGAGGTGTGACTGTTTGGCAGCGCCGGAATTATACTTTTCCTTAGCATAGGCCACTGACTTTCTGCCGCCCCTACTTTCGTGATCACTTGTAAGTAATATAATGTAAACTAAGACTATTTAGGCTATAAATAATACGTATTTAAGTAGATAAGTAAGTAGTGAATAGAATAGTCAAACTAATGAAATCCGCCGCCCCCTGAAATCTGCTGCCCCTAGGCCGCAGTCTAGTCGGCCTATTGGCAAATCCAGCGCTGCTGTTTGGGGGATTTTCGTGGTTTGGTCTGAGTCCACTGATACCGCTGGAGGATACACTAAATGCTGTTCGTTACCTGACGATCGTCGCAGACCAGGTACACCCCTACATGTCGACAGTGTTTCCTCAGGGTGATGGCACCTTTCAACAGGACAATGCTCCCTGCCATATTGCCAAAATTGTCCATGACTGGTTCGAGGAGCCTGAGGATGAATTCAAGCTACTCCCATGGCCACCAAACTCCCCGGACCTCAACCCCATTGAACATTTGTGGGACCATCTCGATCGCCATGTCCGCAATGTGATGACGTTTCACCGCCCTGGCCTTGTCTTTAGGTGGTGTTGCTTTTCCGCGCCGTGGCCTGTCTTTTTCGTCGGCTACGTGCGAAGTCCATGGCCGACCGTGATCTGCGATAGAATTTTTCATTGAAACTGAAAATGAAAGTAAAGTTTTTATCTGCCGATAGGGCAGCGCTGCAGACGCAGTTGGCCGATTGTATATGCAGCGCCACTTTTCAATAGAGTTCCCGCCTTACCGGGAGCTAGAAACTTTAGCTTCATTTTAACAATGGAGCTCGATGACCATGAATATCTATAGACCGTGGTAGAAATACGATTAACAATACCCGCTTTAGTGTGATGTAAGAATGTTCCGTTTCTGTGCGCAGGCCTTCAGTCTAGGTGGTGTTGCTCTGGCAGTGAAAAGTCACCTCATCTTCTTAGTCGAAGCAACAATGTAACCTTCATTGTTTCTTTACAAACGAAAAAATTCTGATTGCTAAAATCCAACATGGAAACAATGAATATTATATTGTTACTTGAACTAAGATGGTCAGGTGACTTTTCAGTGCCAAGGCGTATCTTTTTCGTCTGCTGCGACATATATTAATTTCATCAACCATTGTTCACTCAGCCAATTGTTGACGCAAACACCACGGGCTGATTGTTCACACATGCAAGGAAACAAATATAAACCAAGTCTATTTCATATACAGGGTCTTTGTAATTAAAGTTCCATTTTGACATGGCCATAAAAAAACTACTGGACCAAAAGCTCTAATACTCGGTAATATTATACAAGAGGGCATGGGAAGTTCATACGCACCAAAAAAAAAAATTAGTTCAAAAAGTCACCACCAGCATGGAATGGCGCTCTATGCAATATTCGTATACGAAATTAGACACGAAGACACAGGTTAACAATGTGGTGTTACCTGCTTTCAGTAAATGGTGGAGACCACATTCAACATGTAACCATTAAAGATTAGTAACGATTAAAGACTTGTTAACCTGTGTCTTCATGTCTAATTTCGTCTACGAATATTGCATAGAGCGCCATTCCATGCTGGTGGTGACCTTTTGAACTAATTTTTTTTTGGTGGGAATGAACTTCCCATGCCCTCTTGTATAATATTACCAAATATTATAGCTTTTGGTCCAGTAGTTTTTTTTATGGCCATGTCAAAATGTAACTTTAATTATAAAGACCCTGTATATTCATAACCTCAAAGGCTAAGGTCAAAAACTCTCACCGGTGAGAAGAGTTAGCGTTTGGTCGGTCAGAAATCCCGGTGAGAAAACTGTGACGTCATTTTAACGCGGTCAGAAAAGCCAGTTAGTGCTGCTATGCCTAACCGGTTAGTCTCACCGTCCTCACCGAGAAAAAGACGGTTAGCCCAGTGAGAAATTACGTCATCATTCTCTCACCGGTGAGGGTTTTTGACCACAGCCAAAGTTACTATGACAACTTTTTCTATCATTAAAACTGAACAAATTTTGTCTAAATCATTTTTAATGCGGTGTTTTCAAGATATTTAGGTTAACCGATTTTAATGTCTGAAATCTTGATATTATTGAAATGAGCCTGAATAAAAAAAATTGTTTGGAACAAAAGTTTACTATTTTTAGCATAGAATTAAGAATCCATTTTAAAGATTCTTAAAGGACAACTCTAAGCAAAAAAATCTATTACAATTTTTTTTACAGAATTTGGGGGAGGCCGTGGCCTGGTGGGCTTTCACTGAGCACACAACTTCAGGGAAGTTAAGCAACACCAGGCACGGCTAGTCACTGGATGGGCGACCACCAGTGAGATACGATCACCGGCTGCTGCGATCATCTTACAGCAGTCGTTAATCCAGGTCCATCCAGGGACCCAACTCGTCGGCCTCTGGCCATACAGGCCCTGGATGGACGTATTGGATTACAATCAATAAAAATATATATATATTACATTCAACGTTGAAATTTTTAAATTTGGTCCTTAATTTCCAAATAAGAAACTGCTTTGAAAAGTGAAAAACGGCGCTTTGCCCCTTCTTTCCGCTGGCCATTTTTTTTCCGGAAGTGACATAGTTTGAGTCAAAGGAGGCCAACGAAAAAGACAGGCCCAGACGCGAAAAAGTCACCTGACCAACAATTCAGCCTTCATTTTTTCCAACTATTAATAACTATTATTTCTTGTATTCCAGGGTTCTTGTGTCTCGTCCTTCTCTAAATATATATCCGTTCATCAGAATTTTTGGGAAGATTAAGATGGCTATATTTTGATTTTTTGAAAACTAAAAAAAATTTGTTTACAGTTATTATAAAATTTTATATAGTTATTTCATTCATTTCTTTCTTCTCGAGTTTTATATTTAAAAGCTAAAATTTCATCTTGTCACTATTCATTACTGGACAGAAAAGAGGTTATCACCGTAACCGCTAAAAAAATCTCAAAATTCATTCTAAGGCACATAAGAGCACAGTAGCCTATACCTTGCAAGATCAATAATCTTTATTATGTAAAGATATTAACTGAAAAAAATGGAAGGAAAAATTCTGCGACCTGGATTCGAACTAGGAACAGGGGTATCACGTCAACGCCTCTACCAATTGGGCCATGTAATCTTTATTACATTTAATGTAACTTAATATCAAGTTTACAGATTAATTTCTGATGGATTTATTCATTAAGAATTCTTTGGCAGCTTTATCTTAAGCTTTTCTTTTATTAAATGGTGACATTACATCTGGTGGCGAATCTTAAATTAATAAAGACTTCATTATCAATAGGACATGCACAGTTTAATAAAGGCTCCAGAATTGATAACATCTTTGATTAAAAACTAATTAAACTCAAATTTCTTAATGATTAGTTAATTAGAATGAAATATTTTAGCAAGCTGCTGCTTTATTTTTCTAAGAATTTATATAATTCGTAAATCATGAAATTTCTCATTGAATTTTTACTATTTAAACGAAAAAATTTTCAATTATGATATAACCTAATCAGATGACTCTTAAAAGCCTTACAGTTTTTCTGTCATCATGGTCTCTTGAAAATTTCGTTGCTACCATTTGTCAGGATACCCTCCCCCCCAACCTCCAAATTAAATGAAAAATAACGTTTTCGATTTGCTTTGGTTGGTATTAACGTCCTTTTCAACTACTACAGTATGGTCATATCAGGACGGCGTTATAGGAGCCGCAAATTTTGCCACGCAAGGGTTCTTTAACGTGCAGCCGACAAACGACTACACGGGACCAACGGCTTTACTTCCCTTCCGAAGGAAATGCGTGACCTCAGGATTTTCCCCTTAAATATCCTCGTCCGGGATCGAACCCGCGTATTCGGGCATCAGAGGTGATCACGCAACTATTGAGCCACCGAGGCCGATAAATAACGTTTTTGAGTTCGTTGGTTTATTTACGCATAGAGAGCACGTTGTGGAATCTTAAGGCATAGAAAATATCTTCATCTTCTGTATGAAAAATGAATTTAAGAAGAATGTCTATATGAAAGTA
Organism: Rhysida immarginata; assembly: GCA_023313115.1. Taxonomy (NCBI): domain Eukaryota; kingdom Metazoa; phylum Arthropoda; class Chilopoda; order Scolopendromorpha; family Scolopendridae; genus Rhysida; species Rhysida immarginata. Next base: position 245,168 of record JAHWFO010075781.1, on the reverse strand, counting down.
AGTAAAGAATGATCTGAAGAGGATTTTTTTTCTCACGCCAAGTCTCACAGAAATATCTATATGTTTATCAAAGAGAAATAAAATAAGACTTTTAAGGTTGGTTGGTTGGTTGGTTGGTTTATTAGAATTTTTGGCGTCGAATTTTTAAGTGCTGGTAGGAAGTCTGAGGTACCTGGTACTAGGCACTCACCAGTTCCAGGGCGAACCACTGATGATCTATTTGGTTGATGTCAGGAGAATTCGGAGATCAACATATGATTTCAAAGTCCGTAGAATGTTTCTCGAGCCACTCCATGACGATTCGGACCTTATGGCATGGTGCTTTATCCTGCTGGAACAGGCCATAACCGTCCGAGAAAATCGTGGCCATGAAGGGGGAACTCTGTCTCTAATGATGTTAATATACCGAAGAGCCGTCAGAAATTTTTGCATATGGATGACGGGTCCTAATGTGGCCCAAGAAAATATCGTCCACCAACTTCTATCCGTACAAATGTGTATTCGGGTGGCATAGTTTCTGTTCGAAATCGGCGTATCCGCACTCGACCGTCCATGTGATGGACCAGAAAACGTTACTCGGACCAGGCGACTTTTTCCAGTCGTTTATAGTCCAAATGTTGTGCTCCCTGGTCCAACACAGACGCAGTTGAACTGTATGCTGAGGCACATTCTCTGGGTCACCACAGTAATAGCTGCTGGTGATTTGGACCACTGAAGCCCGTCGTTCACGGCGAATAATGCCTATTTTTCTTGGGTCTCCTCTGGAATCAACTGTCGTGGACGGCAAACAGCAGGACGGCAACTCGCCGTTTCTACTCCGTTTACCATTTTCGATAAGTACTCACAACGACTACACGTGAACGATCCTCACCAAACGCGCCATTTACGAGATCGACGTTCCGAGGCACCGGGCCATCATGGTTTGTCCTTTTCGAAATTTGATAAATCTGCTGCTTTTCCCATGCTGCAGCCGGCCACTCCACATTCGGAAACTCACAAGGGAGCGCGAAAAAAGAAGCTAATTTCGTATGTTGACCACATTTGGTAAACACGAAGATGAGGTCCTGGGATGAGTGCGTGAAAAGTATCAGCGACAGACAACAAGGAGTTTCCGAATTATAGCCAGTTTATACGTGTATTGAGCAAATCCAAAAACGTTTGAAATAATTTTTCTAACGTTGTTTATTGACCCTGTGCTAACTGCTGCTCAAACTGCGCAGGCGAAGTCTCCTCCCCTTCATCTACTTCCGCTTGAATTTCGCGCGCTTTGAGGATTTTTGAGGGGCTATAACTTCCCACCGGACTGGTGTCTGTAGCTAAAATTTTGGTCTCATTGTCTACTATTTTTATACCAAATTTGATGGAAATCGGAGATTAGCACTTTGGGACTATTCCTTATCATTTCACTAACAGAGTATGAGTAAAAACGGGAATATAAGCCACGCTTGCACTGTACATTTGTCTCAGGGCGAGCTCATCTGTGTATATGGAGTCTATGATTTCAAAGGCACTTGTGATGATTTCAAAAGGTGTTTCAATTTTTCCCGCAGGGATGGTACAGGATGAACTAAAACAATAAGGAAAACTTCAGGAGGTGATTCCTGACCAGAAAAGGAACAAACAATCTCAAATGAAAATGTGTACAGAAATGGACGGTTTGTCTGTAATAGAGGAATTAGTTAAGAAAATGACATTAATGTGGCAGTAATTGTATCCATGTTACAAAAGATTTTCGAAGTGGGCTCCTTGGGTTGCAATGCAAAAGTTCATACGTCGCATCATGGATTGCCGCATTCGTTCGAATGTTCCAGTCTAAACCCGAATAGCTTGTATCGGAGATCTGCTCACTATCTTATACCAATATGTCGCGGCTGCCCTCCGTGTTCGCTTCTTCCATCAAAAGACTCCTTCTCACACAAATGGCAAAGGATAGTTGCAAACGTTTTGTGATTCGAGTGGTGCTGTCTGTCGAGGTACTTTTCTCAGTACATCTGTGTGGCCTCTCGACCATTCCCATAGGCTTCTCCAGTATGTGAAGATCATGAAGGCTTGTTCCTGATATGAATACCGGACCATTGTAACTCCGCTGCACGACGATCACTCAAAAGTAATTCTGCAATAGAGAAAAACGCATTGTCTGTATTGTTAAAGGGAAATGATGTCGTGCATACAATTATTGTCATTTCCATGGGAACTGTGCATTTCCGGGCACTTGTTGATACGAACTTTTTTGTTACTTTTCTTGTGTGGAATCACCCCCTGAAGTTTGTCGCTATTATTTTAGTTCATTCTGTATAGGCAGTGTTCTTCATATAAATAACCCTAAAAAATTCAAAAAGCCGCTCCAGAGAAGAAAATCTAAATCTTCTCTCAAATATATTCAATATCAGGTCATTTAAATGAATATCAACTGAATCCCTTAAAAGAAATGGCTCTGTTTGCATCCTCAGGCCTATTGCTTTGAGAAGAGTCTTAAGTAGATCATATTATCGCAGTAACAAGCAGTGAATGAGAATCTACAATAGTGACTACTGAAGTTAAAATTCGAGCAACATTGCTTTTTGAATTCAAACTGGTTCACAATGCAAATATATTCCAAAATATTTGTCAGACAAGGGCAAGATGCCTTGAAAACAAGAAAAGCTCAGTTTCAGTTTTCGGGATGGAGATGAAACCCTCGAAGATATCCCCCGCTCTGGACGACCGCTTGCTGTCGATGAAGTTGCACTGAAGGCACGCATTGTAGCTAATTCACGCCAAACATGTCCTGAATTAGCCAGACAGCTCTCTGCAACAGAGGTAACTGCATAAACATCTTCGCATCATACTGGTAAAAGTCAAAAAATTGGATAAATGGGTCCTTCATGCTCTGTCAGCAGCGAATAAAATGCAACGCCTGACAAATTGCTCTTCCTTGCGCCAACGTCACCACAGACAGCCAGTGCTGGACCGAATTATTATATGAAAAATGCGTCCTCTACAATGTTATTCATCGCTCCTATCAGTGATTGTCAAAGAAGAACCTGCTGGACAGATCCCAAAGCAGGACGTATGCGCAAAGAAAATGTTGCTGTAAATAAAAAGGTTTACGAAAGAGTAATATTACAGCCAAGTTATAGGGGGGGGGGGCAGTAAAGGTGGAAAAACCCTTTCGCCATCATCGAGTGTGTTCAATCTGGTAGCCATGCATCGCCGCTATTACTGTGCAACGCAGTTTCCACTCCAGGAGACAGGAAGGGAGAACACCAAGAAATTAATTTTTAATCACTCCTGTTCACACGCTTTTCAAATATCCTCCACTAGAAAAGGTACCCGGCGTTGCCCGGGATAATTACACTTGTAGGTAAACAGAACAATCTCAAAAAATTAAATTAAATTTTGCAATATCTTAAAAATAAACACATGAAAATGCTTAGAATTAATACAGTAAAAATTCTAAATTTAAATTCGATAAAAAAATTTTAAAGGATGGAACTCTCCAATAATTTCTTACTCAGGTAATCTTACTTCAGATGTACACTCGATGTTGTTGCAATTTTACTCTTCTCTCGATGTCTTGAAGCAAAACTTGGCCTTTCATCACTTTGTGTAGTCTAGCGGTCGCTGATTCTTCTATTTACTTGCTTCCCATTTGCTCAATACAGCACGGAACTAAAGGAGTGCTTCCTCTGTCGTCTTTCCACTCTTTCTCAATAGTCTGCTATCTATCCATTATCTCCAGTTACTGATCATTTTTAAAGATTTTCAAGAAATTGTTGAGTACTAAGAACTCTCTTTTCTAAGAAAAGCCTGAATAACAGGAATTCTATGCATTGTTACAAATTGAAACTTATCCATATTGCATCATCATTTTATGTTCATTGTTATAATTCTTGGAAAGGATTGCTTTATCATTGCATCATTTTGTGCTCATTGTTATTGGTGAATTGCGCGTTGATACCATTGTTGATATCTATTGCTAGACAAACTTTTTCTTGCATTGTTGGTCATGAGATATATATTGTTGGTCCGTGCAGAGTGTTTGTGAATTGCGTGTTTATACCATTGTTGATACCTATTGTTGCACAAACATTTCCTTGCATTGTTGGTCATGAGATATATATTGTTGGTCCGTGCAGAGTGTTTGTGCATTGCGTGTTTATACCATTGTTGGTACCTATTGTTGCATAAACTTTACCTTGCATTGTTGGTCATGAGATATTTCTCATTAATATGCCTTGCCATAACCATGAATATCGATTTTTTATCGATGTTTATTATTTTTCCGAAATCTGAGGTAGACAGTGACCTTCCTCATGCTTTGAAGGTCATGTATGCGAAATTTTATCAAGATCGGAATAAAACTGTAGATTTGTATAAAAAACGTACAGACCCACAAACATCCTTCTTTATATATATAGATAACTAGAAGAGGTACCCGGCGTTGCCCGGGATAATTACACTTGCACAAACTTTTCCTTTCATTGTTAGTCATGAGATATTGATTGTTGGTCCATGCAGAGCGTTTGTGAATTGCGTGTTGATACCATTGTTGATACCTATTGTTGTACAAACTTTGCCTTGCATTGTTGGTCATGAGATATTTCTCATTAATATCCCTTGCCATAACCATGAATATCGATTTTTTGTCGATATTTATTATTTTTCCGAAA
>JAHWFO010075781.1:136388-163601 GCA_023313115.1 Rhysida immarginata | reverse complement strand
TTTGACGAGAAATTCAATGGAATCAACACGGAAATTCAAAACTCTCGAGCAGACGTTATCAACAAGATAAATGATCTTAGAATAGCCTTTGAAAAATGTTCCGGGACTCCAAAGGCGGGTGTGACTGGTGTCAGTGTGTGTTTTGAGTTCGTTTGGTATTTTGTTTTTTTTTTATAGTTGGTTGGTGTCCTTTATGCAAATTTCTGGGTTTTAAGTGTATTTGTTGAATAAATGAGTTTCGTAGTGATTGTGTTGCGGTAGTTGTGTAAGAGTTTTATGGTGGGTTTGGTTGCGAATATCGATCATGTGTGTGGAATTTTTTTAAATAAAAATAAGTCAGGTTACTGTATAGGAAATTTTATGTTTTGTAGTACGTAGGTGATATTTTCCTGATTGTTGGAAACAATTTTTTTTTAGTTATCTGAGGGAAGCTGCCGCAATTGTTTGGATAATCGTAAGCAGACATTGTTGGGGCAGCTTTTCTCAGTATGTGAGCATCAACAAACCCGGAGGAAATGGGAGATTGTTGGGAGAGTGAGCGATCGTTGTCAGTTTTCCTTTTTGCAGGCAAGTGTAAAAAATAAAAAAGATCGTTCGAGTCCCCCCCTCCCGAGCTAGCAGCGATGATGTTTCTGGATGCGTCTGCTACTGGAAAATAGGAGCTTTGATGAAAGCAGGCCTCGAGCAGTACAAGAAGGAATGCACCTAGAACGAAGTTTCCCGACCAAGATGAGAATGAATCGGCAACAGAGCGGTGAGATCGTTCCATTTTAGTATTACAGACAGACTTGACGTTATGATCACCAGTGGGGAAATTTAACGTTTGGGAAGCTGCATATCAAAAGAAAGTGACGATTATCATTAATAGCCCAAGATCGACAGTTAATTCTCTTATGAGAATCTATTTGAGTTAAATGTTTGTTTATTGCACGGCGCTGAAGCACACTGGTATTGAGAAGCGATCAACATCGCGTTAAATTTGTATAGATAAGCAGAAATGTTTACAATAAACAATATTCATAACCATTTAGCGTCTGTGAAGCGAAGCCTGTCACATGGGGGCTTTCCATGAACGTTTACTGAACGTATGCCTACAGGTATTGTGATACATGAGTGAATAGAGTGAAGTCTACAGCGTCTATGAGCGGACAGTGAAAGGTCTAAAGGTCGTTGTTGAGGGGTTAATGCTCTCTCCCCTGGTTGACCAAGCAGGTGCAGCGCTAATTTGTAGCACTGTTTGGCAACAAACCAAAGGAGGGCGTGACGCTTTCGTGGGATAGGTCTCACAATCTATTCACTCTCGTCAGGTACTTGCGGCCTGTGTTGTAGGCCATTACAGATTGGGCATAGAGGATGATGGGCTCATTGGCTCCCCATGTGCTGGTGCACGTTTTTAATTAAAATGTTTGTAAATTCAGAAGATTTCGCGTTATTTTTAACAAGTTAATTGATTATTGGCTAATTTTGATATGATTGTTAAAGTTTATGTCTTTCCAATATGGGGCCCCAATTTTCAATAGTAATGATTTGCATTTATAATTATTGATCATAAGCAATTAAACTGAATAATTTAACGGTTGTCAGCCTCTACTCCTTGCAAATATAATATTCACCCCGCGCAAGTCCAAAAACCCGCTCCTGTAGTGCTTGGGAGTGAATTTTCGTAAGGGGGTCCTTACGGCACCCCCCCCTCCCACGCACTACAGGGCACAAGATAAATTCAATGGAATTTGACGAGAAATTCAATGGAATCAACACGGAAATTCAAAACTCTCGAGCAGACGTTATCAACAAGATAAATGATCTTAGAATAGCCTTTGAAAAATGTTCCGGGACTCCAAAGGCGGGAAACTCCAAGGAAGAAAATAAGGTAAGAGAAAATTTTCAACCTATCTCCATTGATAAAAAAGTGCATGGACTGGAGTCCATGGAAACAAGTGATGAACATGACTGTTCGGCAAACGGTGGCAACAAAAGAAGCCATTCCGACGGAAGTGATGGGGAATTGGAAGACAGTGCCTGGCCAGTTGTTCGTAACAAAAAACCCAGAAGGGGGACGAGGACGGAAAATCCCAGATTAAGGTAAGTGAAAAAAGAGCTATTTATATTCCTCCTATTATCGTTAGACATCACGGGAAACCGATTAAGGAAGTGCTAAATGAGATAAAAAATTACGTAACATTAGACAAGATTACTGCACATACCGGACGCTCAGACACTATCAAGATAAAATGCCACGACGAGGACACACACAAAACCTTCGTGTCAGGAATCAAAGCGAATGGCGTGCTTAAAATCCAGCATCATCAGCTCAAGTCTGAGAAGCTATTAAAATACGTTGTCCGTAATGTGGACATAACCTATGACATGGAAGATTTTTTGCGCAGATCTTAGAAACGCTAACTACTTCCCCGATAAGTCAGTTAGACTTAAAAAAGCAAATGGTGCAGTTGAGATGCCAATGGTCCTAGTCCTCTTACAAAACACTGAGCATAATAAATCTTTCCTAAATTTAAAGCGCGTGGGTCCACTTGCTGTAACAGTTGAATTGTTTAGGGGCAATAAGAAGCCCTTACAATGTTACAATTGTTTACGTTTTGGGCACGTGTCCCAGGGCTGCACAGAGTCACCGCGTTGCAACAAGTGCGCGGGCGACCACCAGTCACGGGACTGCACAAATATAAAAGGTAAAGACCCTCCTAAGTGTATTCGAAGTGAAGGCCAGCACACATCGAGTTATAGTAAATGTCCCAAATACCCACAAGTTAAAAGGAATAAAACTTCCAAAGTAACTGTGGGAAGATCTTTCGCATCGGTTGCTTCTGCTTCTATTGGTAAGGGAGTCGCTGACCACGACGAATTGATTAAAATTCAAAGGTATCTGGGTAACCTAATGAATATGTTAAAGGATAGTGGCAAAGCGTTGCCGCAGACCACTCAAACTGAGACAAGAAAATAATCATGGATAGACAGCCCTACAAAGTTATAAATCAAGGTAAGCTACGTTGCACTATATGGAATGCGAGGGGCATCCCTCGCAAGTGTCATGAGTTCTACGATTTCCTCACAAGCTGGAACATCGATGTTGCCTTCCTGTGCGAAACCCATCTCAAACAGAGTAAGGCTTTCAATCTACCAGGGTACTATGTTTACCGGAAAGATAGGCCCCCTAAAAAAGCTTCAGATCCAGCTTCTGGTGGGGTAGCTATTGTTGTCAAAAAAGGTATTAATCACACTAAGATTGTCACACCTAACCTTGTCAATATGGAAGCAGTTTCCATTGTCATCAAAGATGCTGATGTTGGAGAGGTGAAGTTTACTTCCCTATACAACCCACCCAGGCACAAGTTAGACCCTCACGACTTAGATGAACTACTGTCTGGGCCCACTCCAGTCGTTATAGCGGGTGATTTGAATGCGAAACACCCACACTGGAACTCCAGATGCACTAATCAAAGTGGTTTGGTACTTTATAGGTACATGGTAGATCAGATCGACACTTCGGTTATTGGCCCTCTTGCAGATACATAGTACTGTGATCACTCACCCGCTAGTGACGTGCTCGACATTGCTGTTCTCAAGGGGTTTTTCAAACCCTACAATATTTTTACAGTAAATGCCTTATCATCTGATCACCTACCAGTTGCACTAAATTTTGAGGGGATAAATATCGACCTGAGAATAAATCTTCGTTATAAGCAGGACTGGAAATTTTTTAGAGAACTTATGAACGACAGTAACATTCCCTATCAGGATCCCGTCACCAGCAGTGACATTGACGAAAATATCAAAAAGGTCACTCACTCCATCAAGATGGCTACAAATGCTAGTGCTACTCCAGTGGATTGCAAGCGGCCAGACCACCTGGAACTTCCTCCCTCCATCAGGCAACTCATCCACGAAAGAAACCACTTCAGAAGACTTTGGCAGCGTACCAGATTTTTCCACTTCAAGACGAAGTACAACAGGCTATCCCGCAAGGTAAGTGATCAGATTAAGGATTTAAGGAATCAAAGATGGAACGACAAAGTTAAAAGTCTGTCCGTCCAGGATAACTCTCTCTGGAGTATGGTCAGGGCCCTTAAAAGCAAAAGGACTATTGTTCTTCCTCCTTTGCTTACAGAGGGTGGCGATTTCGTTAGCAATGACCAGGACAAAGCACAAATTATCGCCGATTCACTGAAGAGCCAATTCTCTACGCCCAAAGAGGATGATCTGGTCAATATTACTCGTGAGGTCAAAAACGTGTGTGATAGGTATGACCACACACAGCACGCTCTTGGCTCTCCTGATGTCATTGGCACCTCTGAGATATGGGACATCATAAAGCGCCTCAAAAGCAAAAAGGCAGCCGGCATCGACACCATTACCAACAGTGCTCTCAAGAATTTGCCTCCCAGTGTTATCTGCATCATCACCAAGGTCATGAATGACTGCTGGCTTAGCGGCCATTTCCCTAGTGCCTGGAAGGACTCAGTCATCATCACCATTCCTAAACCTGGACTGGATCCTGCTCTTCCCACAAGTTATAGGCCCATTAGCTTGTTGCCCATGCTTTCCAAGGTCTTTGAGCGCACTATTCTCAAGAGGTTCAACGACTACTGCGAGGCAAACAACCTCATTCGTAGTGAGCAATTTGGCTTCCGTCCAGGCCACTCTTGTCAGCTTCAGTTATGGAGGCTCGTTGCTGATTTAAACGGTCCTCTCAACCTCTCTATGTTTGGTGGCCTCATTTTCCTCGATGTCCAAAAGGCCTTTGATCAAGTCTGGCTCATTTACAAAATGATTACCTACGGGTTCCCTGACGATCTAATTGCTCTGGTTCGCTCCTTCCTGTCAAAGAGGATTTTTCGTGTTAAGGTTGGGGACTGCTTGTCTGAACCCTGCGATGTTAATGCTGGTGTACCCCAAGGCTCTGTCTTGGGGCCAGCATTATTCAACTTCTTTATCCATGACTTTCCCAAGTTTACAAAGTGTAATCTTTACTTATTTGCTGACGACGGGTCCATCATGACCTGGGCACGAAACCCAGCACATGTCATCACTCGACTACAAAAAGCTTTACATCAGTGCGAGAGCTGGTTCACAAAGTGGCGATTAAAGCTGAATGTCAAAAAGTGCAAGGTCATGTTTATCACTCGCAAATGCAAAAACCCTCCAAAGCCTCTCCTCTTATTTGGCAAGAAACTTGAGTGGGTAAAAAGCTACAAATATCTTGGTGTCATGATCGACTCCAAACTAAATTGGAACGACCAAGTCCAATACGCGCTCAACAAAGCAAAGAAAGCGACGTTCAGTTTGATTGCACTTCTGGGGCGAAACAGCGCTCTTGGTGTGGATAACAAACTCCTAATATACAAGGTTGTGATTCGTACTATTTTACTTCATGGAATGCCTGCTTGGGCTTCTATTTGTAAATCTAGGTGGAAGGATCTCCAGACCTTCCAAAATGTTGCTCTCCGGTCCATTGCCCAACTTGACAGAAGAGTTGCCAACAACCACTCTATCTATGAGGATCTGGGGATGACCCACATAGGCACCTTTGTCCAGACTCTTATGAAGAACATGCTACCCAAGATGGAGAATCATGAAAACACCCTGGTTTCTGGTATCCTGGACCACCCACTCGCTGTTAAGGGTCCCCTCAGGTTTCGAAGACCCCGCCATGCCTGCTTTGATGACGTTAACAAGGCCGTCTTCCCCAACTATTGGATCTTCTAGAACCTGCTGATTTTTGGGGACTCTATTCGTCAATCCACAATCTGACTCGTCCCTTCTCGGGACTCATTCTCTGGAGGACTAAAGAGGTTCATCAGGCTTCTCTCCCAGTTCAGTGTACCTCCTCTGGTTTACTTTTTGGGCGAGCGTGCAAAGTGAGCTTGGCTCCTGGACCACTCGCGTCTTTCTTTTTCACTACACTGTTCGATTGTCGATTGTCGATTGTTTTCACCTCTAGTTATTTTGTGGCCATGATGATGGCGATGTTACCGAAACGCGTCGGCTGTTATTAAATTTCCTGCCACATTGCAATATTTGGAATTTGTTTTATTTAGTATCACCATTAGGCAGATATGTAAGAATGTTAATGTTGTAACAATAAATACAGTTTTTTGATACCAATGATTATTTACTTTTCATTGTTTTTACCTCTATTCTACATCCTCTATTTTTCATTATACTTTTACACTTTTACTTAATTTCACATGTTTATTAGTTTGGGTCAGATCCTGCAATCAATTTTTCACTCACTTCCCGTTGTTCAAACGATTCCAAATTTGGCACTCTGATTTATTTCCGGTGACTCTACAATTCAGCATAAAAATATTCAAATTAGAATTCTTAAACAGGATTAAAAGTGATTTTTGTTTAATTAAAATCCCAGGCAATGGTCACTTCTTTCACTACGTTGTATCAATAGGAGTAGTATTTACTATTTTAGTTGGAATTATTCATTGATTCCCGTTATGTTTAGGTCTCACAATAAATAAAAAAATATTAAAAAATCAATTCTTAATAATTTATTACCTTACATAAGCTTACAAGTAAAGCTTCTTAATCTACAATATCTGCTGAAAATGACTACCACCAGCTAGGATGCATGTATCCAACGAAACTCTTTCATGTTCAGATCTCCACGGCTTTCTTGGTTTTGTAAGTATGTAAAAGCATGTTTAAAACGTGCGTGAAAGAGTCCAAAATTATTTTTGGTGTCGCATTTAAATCGGAATTCATAAAATTAAAAAAAATTCTATTATGTAATATTTTCAATTTAAAATTTACATTACACGCGCACCAAACCTTTAGCTTTTTTTAATTTTATGAATTTTATGAAAAACGCTCCTTGGACAAATGCCCCAATTGTCATGGTCCAAAAAATAATAAATTATTTTTAAATTTAAACGCATTTTAAATGTATAAGAGACCCTAGTTAAAATTAATGATTTATATAAGCTGATGAAAACGTTTTTTTGGATGCAAAAAATTTCTCAGTTGTATAATAATACTAATAATAATAATAATAAGAAGAAGATGAAGAAGAAGAGGAAGAAAAAGTAGAAGAATTCGATCAAATTTAACAATACACACAGTTTTATATGTACCCTATTTGTTTTACCAAAATTCATCATGCTAGATGTTACAGAACTTAAATTATTAACTTGTTAATCTTGATGGTGGCATTTTTATTTCTGTTATATCTCAGTTATTGTTCAAATTAGGATCCACGTTCATATGAACTTTTTTTGCTTAGAATCACCCATACTATCTCCCCTCAGTGTTGCCAGATATTTCTACCTCGTAAATCCCAAAATTCGTTCACAAAGCAGCCCAAAACCGCCCAAACATTCTTATAAATTATATAAATTCGCTACTGGATAATCCAGTAAAAGAGCAATCATATGACGTAATCACGCCTGATCCATCCCTGATCTAATTTAAATCGTCGCAAATTTATTTTTCAGCGATAAGACTCAAAAAATCAAGATTATAAAAGCAAGATTAGTGAATCGTCCACTGAATCATCCTTAAGTGAAATCGCGTAAAAACCATATCGACATTTTTAAAAACCGTCGGTAATCGAAACCGACTCATCACTAGTATCTACTTTAAGATAAGGTTCTGAGAAGTGGAAAACATTGACGAGAACCGCTCTTATCATTTTGGATCTTCTTTAAGAGTCTTCGTTTCTGTTGACAGAAGTCTTCGTGATTTGCTTAATAGCTCAACCTCTTTCGGCGGAATACCAATTGTAGTCGGTGGAGATTTTCGTCAGCAGCAACGTGGTTCCTCATTCAAGGCGTGTGCAAACAATAGGCGCATTCGGCGGCACTCAGATCTGACTCAGATCTGAGAGAACAGCGTTCGGCGAGCACTTTGCTACTTCCGGCTGAGAAGAAAACGTGTTCGTCAACCAACGAATCTGTCAGATTCTTAGCTCAGATGCTCAGCAAGCTTTTCTTTATCTGACTGCCCAGAATGAACATGGCGGCGCCCACTGCGATGCGAAGCTATCAAAGAAGCTGCGAGAGCTTCATCATGGCGATGCCCAGCGTACCCTTTCCTTCCTGGCCTTATGGAAAACTCTTATCGGGATCGAATATTATGCATGCTCAGTTGCCCATTTGATGTTAATTAGTATTTCATATAAACTAAAATTAGTAGATCCGCCGTTTCTTCTCAATATTTGAAAAGCCAGTAAAGCCATTTCTTTCTGAGATAAAAGAGCGTTCGGCAACGGTCACTCAGACGCTCAGAAAAGCGGTCAGATACCACGCGACAGTTCTCTCAGATCTGAGTCAGATCTGAGTACCGCCGAATGCGCCTAATAGAGACGTGCGTGAAGACGTCCCTTCCTTGGAAGAAATTTAAGACACTCACGCTCACAATCGATATGAAAGTGAATATTGACGAAAGAGAGTGCTGTGAGCGGTTCCTTCAGGTAGGAGATGATGGGAACCATTCGGATTTCGTTAAAATTCCGGAGACACTCATATCATACAATGTTATTGAAGATGTTTTGGCACATTATCTCCTGATGACGTAGCTGGAAGAGCAATTTTGTTTCCAAAAAATGAACAATGACAGTTTGAGAAGGCTTCCTGGTGAACAAACGATTTTTTACAGTGCAGATTCTATTTATTGTGATGGTCCACAGGAAACAAAAAAATTATCCATTAGAGTTCCTACAGTCGCTAACGCAATGGGTTTGCAATCGCACCAGTTACTTATCAAAGCCGGGTTCTGTGTTATGCTCTTATGAAACCGTATCTAAATAAATGTCTGTAATGTCAAGGCTGATTGATCGTAAAACGCGTATCAATGAACATTTCAGATTCTGAAATACGGACTGATTCTTTTAAGGGTGATAGAATGTTCCTCCCAACACTGTTAAATGCTGTATTCCTATTACATTACGGTACAGACAATTCCCAATTCGTTTATCATGACTATTACGAAGTCACAAGAGCAATGTTTGATCACGTCGGAGTTTATTTGCCAAGTGGTGTTTTCACCCATGGAAAGTTGTACATTGCATTTTCGAGAGTAACATCGCAGGACAGATTAAAAGTCGATGTAGTTGCCCGTAATACACAGAATATTGTTTTCGATGATACAAAGGTATATGCTGCAAATCGTGTTTTCCGACAATTATTATAGAGATCGGTATAGTACATTACCTTACTGCCACAATGCCATGTTGCGTCGATATCTAGGAGTCTCAATCTTGCGAAAATTATGAGCAAGATTTGCTAATTTTAAATAAAGTTCTTTCGACCACAGAGTTGAACTTTAAGATGGTTAAACCTATAATTTTATCGTAAATCCACACTGACTTTAAATAATAAATTATAAAAATTACTATACAAAATGAGCACATTTGAAGTTAATTATTTTTAACACATGTCCTCTTTCGCCCATCCAATTCATTTAATGTTCTTTAAAACTCATTAACTACGGCAAGTTTCCTCTCAAATTCCCTAAATATTTGCTTACTGTCATTAGTGACCCGAACGGGAGCAATTAAAATTCTTATTCATTTAATCGGATCCTTTGCCTCTCTTGTTTACATTCACCATTTGAATGTGACTACAATATTTGCACGTGCTAATTTTCGTATAGAGCAACCGAAGTAAGATTTTGAAACAAATATTCTATTAGCTCTTCAGTAAGTAAATCAGAAAACCCGAACTGCAATTTGCTCTCTTTAAATGTTAATAGAAAGGATGATTTGTCGCAATCTCATTAAAAATACGAGAGTTTTGTAATTTTAACGATTAATTAAAACAGAGCGCATCTGATAAAACTGAAGTAATTAAAAATACTAAAGTATCTTAAGGCGATAACTATCGTTTAATTCACAAAACGTTATTTAGCTACTATAATTATACATATATTGATATGCACCCAAATCTCATATTGGTACACATAAATATAGACGGTGTCTCGACAGAAAAGGTCAATATTTCAAATGGATAAAGACTGGGTTATTTTAAGTCAAAAAGTTTATACACATGTAGTTCTTTTATTAATGATTTATGAGATATAGGTATTTGAACTTAGAATTATGGAGTTTTTAATATGGTTTTTATTTTACTACATTAACATTTTAATAGCTTTATCCTAACAAATTTTCGAATATTCCGCCACGTACTTCGATGCGTTCTTGTCAGAGTTGAGCGCCTGAAAGATGATCTTCACGTTCTCTTATTTGGTTCAGAATCCATTATACGTACAATAAGCTGGTCTTGTGTAGTTTTATAAACTTCACACTTTAATCAACCCCACAAGCAGAAGTCCAAGGGAGACTAACCTGTTCTGCCGTGACTAATCCAGCGATTAGGAAAAACTGAATGTAAGTGTTCTCGCACACTTATGCTATGAGGAGGTGCTCCGTTGTGCAGAACATAGTTATTCGTGTAGCCAGAGGAATATTTTCCAGTTGTTTCGGAAGCGTATTTTGTAAAAGTTCGAGGTAACTCTGTCATGTCATACGATTTTCTAAAATTATTTACTTTTAATTACTCAATACTTAACACAAGCTGTACCTTTATATTTAATAGAGGACTGCATTATTGAATAAACGTTGTGACTTAAAATAAGTCATTCTACAGGGTGTTCTCGAATAACGTGTACAAACTTGAGTGAATGGGTGATGAGGGATCAAATCTAAGCAACATTTCCCTCATTAATTTTTTTCTCGGGGGCAATGTTTTTGAGATAAAAAATGTTGGACGTCGCGTAGACATAATATGCCACTCAACCCGTGCTTCTGGAACACGTTAAAATTATGGCCAATCATGTAATAAAAAGAACAAAAACACACTGCATACAGTAGTGTAATGTGACTTGTTTTATTATGAAACATGCAAATGCTTTACAATAAGTGTTCAAATTGACTCCATCTGGCATGAAAGAAAGCTTCACAACGTCACCGCATGGACTGACGTACACGTTCAAAAGTTCCTGGTTCTTCGCGAATCTGATCCGCAGCTACGGCGATTCTGGCTATCAGCTCTTCATCGGATCCCATTGGTGTCTCGTATATGTTACGTGCTAGTAAAGATACTATTGATTTACCCACACGTACATCTAGAATAGAAAGAGAAAACACCAAAAAGAAAAATAAAAGAACCACCTTCCCTTAATCTATAAAGTGAACAGAAGCAGAAAAGGGGAATAAGAACCCGGTACCATAAACAAAAAAACCCGACAACACTTACTTAAAGCATCAGTAAACGATCCACTAAGTAAGGTACAATAAGGGGGGAAAATTAACAAGCCAACCAAAACGTTAAGACAAAACCCTTTAATACCCGTCAGACCAAACCCCGAATTAAGACCCGTAAGAATAGTTGAAAGAAAAAAATTAAAAAAAAAATAAAAAAAATCCAAATAAATATTTTCCTTTATTACATCAAAAGCTTGAGAAAAATTGATTCATAAAGGATGACTATGCGAGTATTACAGGTACAAAAAAATTGAAGTCTTGCAAAAATAGGAATTAGCAAGATGCAAGGAGTTAGACGGCCAGTTGAAATGAAGAAGTCCAGCGGCTTGAAGCAGAACAGTGAAGAAATCGAACTCAGGCGGAAGTCTACCTGAAGAGCCGATTAGAAGACATCAAGCGGCAGACAGCGTAGCACGAAGAAAGCGTGGCTTAAGAAGAAATAAAGGGAATCTACCAATCATCATGAGTCAATCACGACTAAAGGGAAGGCCACGAAAACTGAAAATACAAGACTTAGAGCATAGTCAAAAAAAAATATAAATTGGAAATAAAAAAAAGTTTAAAAGAGAGAAAAAAAAAAAAAAATAAATAAATAATATTTTAAATAAAAAATTAATAATTACTACTCCCATAGAGATAGACAAGAAAAAAAATTAAAGAGATTGACAAAAAAACTGAACAGGAACCTCCTCCAGACAATACCTAAAGACAAAACACAAAAAAAAATATAATCTAATAAAACATTAAATTTACGACAGATAAAGAACCACAACATATAATAACGAAGCGAAGGAGACGAACAAGGAAAAGGCGTACGAAGAACGAAAGGTCACATAGGAGAGGGAAAAACTGAGACATGAACACGAGCAAGGTCCTGTAAAACAAAGAAAAAAAAATTAATAAGGTTAAAGTCAAATTCAAATACAAGAAAAGCGTTGACACAGTCCTTCAAGAAAATCTCTCACACAGCAGGGCTCGACACACGGCCATATTATAGGGACAAAATTTAACTGTTAGCATCAGCCGGAGAACCAGAGGGGAAAACCGCATCCCGCACTAAACAGTTCGACAAATAAGTGTCCCTCGCCGATAAATCCTTCTTTAATAGTTCCATGACGTAAACTGTTCCATTAGTACCACACCCAACGAGGGAATCAGCCAGCTCCATTGGGGAAAAACTGCAACACCCAGGAAAAGAACGTCCAAGGAAAGTAACTCTCATGAAGGGAAGAATGACGGCAGCCGGGAACGATGAACATGGCCCAAATCATCGCGGCCCGATGAAGTAAAGGAAAAAGGTAAGAGAATCTTCGCTTCAAACCATGACGAAGGTCGAATATTTGCTACTGCTCAGGAGCAGAAGCCGACGGAAAGACAATTTACAAACTCTTCCGTCCATTCCAAGGCTAGACTGTCTCTCAAATCCTCATCCTAAAATTCTACCAAAAAATTCAAAAAATTTATTTAAACGACTTGAGGCCATGAGCCACGAAACTCGCGCTCTCGGAAAAAGCTCAGCGAGACGCTCTAAAAAGACAAGCTACTGAATACAACGTAATAAACTAAACAATAGCACAAAAAAAAAAACAAAGTGAAAAGAAAGCGTGCACGCACTTCCAACAATAATACTAAAAAAAAAAAAAAGTCTTTATTCATAAAAACAAAGCTGACAAACCGTAAATTCCAACACATTTTCTATCAAAAAAAAACACGAATCTGAATCGTAATTATAACCTAAAAGGTTTTACAAGATCGTTATATTCTTCTCGCGACCGGGGAGAATCAGAAGATAAAGGCAGTACAACACGCCTTTGAATACTAAAGAGCCGACAGTTGAACGAACACGAAACGTCAAAAATGTCACGTCGAAGACAAAGCTAAAAAAGACACTTAAATAGTTTAACTCACCGGGAGGCAAAAATTTAACAATTCCTTCAATCGCGTAAATAATTCTATTATAAATAAGAAAAAGGGAACAAAAATAACGCCAATTACCCATTAGTCCGAACAGATCAGTAATCGCGACAATTAATTATATAAATCATCTAGGAAAGGAAATCTTAACGCGTGGGAAAAGTCAAATAAAATAAGCAACACCCAAATGAGACGTAAAAAACTACTAACCAACGCGAACAGAGCGCGTCACGTGAACCCTTTATATTAAAAAAATAGATAAGGAGGGGACAGTAACCACCATAATAATAAACTAAAAGTGTCAGAAAAACTTAGCAAGTGTCCGGGACAACAGACTTTCACCGAACAACACAAATCGGACCCAAAAACCCCCGCGAGAAAAGAACAGGAATATCGAATTCAGCTGCATACGTGAAACACACAATGAAGGAGAGGGAAGCTTAACGCGAGCTCGATATCGGTACCCAAAAGAAAACCAAGCGCTTAATAATAAAACATAAAGGTAAATCAAAAGGGGTAAATAAAAACTAATAAACCCACGGATGATTAAACCCAAAAAAAAACGGTACGTAACATATACCAAGTGTCTCCACAGAAAGAAATCCACGCACGTTAGCTCGTTTATTGTGATAGTCGTTAGAATATCTGTCCAACCTTTTCAGAAATGAACTCACTCAAACGTTTCTATCGTGTAGTGGTGGAATTGTGCAATTCAGAGGTCTTCTCTTGAGACCCGAACAGTATCTTTCCAAATTGTTTCCCGCAGGTAGGAATTTCAAAATTTTTTTATCTCAAAAACAAACGCCCAGAGAGAAAAAAATGAAAGAGGGAAATGTTGCTTAGATTTGATCCCTCTATAAGAATTCGACATTGCATCCATAATATTTTAAAATATCAAAGAAAGGCTATGAGTATTGATTTAATTCTGTCTGAACATGTATAAAAATTACTTAATAGATGGGTTGAGAGAGTTAAGGAACTCTGTTTACAGCCTCATCAACATATCTCCTCAACATGTAACCATTTCAATAGAGTGGTATTCAATCATAGAGCGTGGAATCATGTCCTGAATGTGGTCGTTTATATTGATAGTATCAGTTTTAGCAGCAAGGATTGGCGTCTCTCACAATCAGTTGAGATCTTTAGAATTTTCAAATATGTTTAGATAAACATTATCTATAACTACTCTAAAAAAAGTTACTACATCCATAACTTCTTTAAAGGAATTTACTAAATTGCAAAAACCATATGAAAAATAAGTTTTCTCCAGTTATTAGCTCATTAGAAAAAGAACCTACACCTTTTCAGCAAAAGCTTGAGCAGCTGCACGCCAAGAAGTTGTATTCTCTTATTTGTTTTAGAATAATTTTTTACATCTCTCCAAAGATTTTAATAAAAAAAAGAAAAGAAATAATAATGATTTTTTATTTATTTATTACTTTTTATAATTGTTTATTTATTTATTACTTTTTATAATTGTTTATTTATTTATTGATTTATTAATTTATTTATTTAAAAAGGATAAATACTCAGCCTGTATTTATCCACTGCAAGACATCGGCCTCTCCCACCACAGGGGGGGGGGGTATTTATTACTTTTTATAACTATCCCCCTTAAAACGTGAATCATTAAGGCAAGCATCGTACCTGACGAAAAAGACAGGCCCTGGCCAATGCCTCCTATAAAGAAAGCCTCGGCAATGAAACCTCATATATTGTTATACGAGGCCGACGAGATAACAAGGCCTGGAAGCGAAAAAGTCACCTGACCATCGGGGGTCTAACAACAATCCAACCTTCATTGTCTCCATCTTGGATGTTAACAATCAATGTTTTTCCGTTTGTTGGAAACAATGAAGGTTGGATTGTTGCTAGACCCCCGATGGTCAGATGACTTTTTCGCTTCAGGCCTTGTTATCTCGCTGGCCTCGTTGTTATATCATCATAAGTCAACCGTAGCAACACCACCTAGACAGAAGGCCTGCGAACAGAAATGTCATACATTGTTACATCATCATCAAACGGCCACATTTAGGAGTTATTATTGGTAGAAATACGATTAACAATAGCCGCTTTTGTGTGATGTAACAATGTATGACGTTTCTGTGCGCAGGCTTTCTGTCTACGTGGTGTTGACCACGGCCATCTATATCTATCAGGCCTGACAATTGAAGATTGATGACGTCATGCTAGAGGTCGGTTGCCTTGGGAACCCCATTCTCAACGGAAATATTTTAACATTGAACTACTTTAATTGATGACAAATTATGTTTAATCAAGTTAAACGAATACTCCAGTATTTCAATGTTAAAGTATTGCCGTTGAGAAGGGGGTTCTCATGGCAACCAACCTCTAGCATGACGTCATCAATCCTCAGTTGTCAGGCCTGATAGATATAGACAGCCGTGTGTTGACCGTAGCCGACGAAAAAGTCAGAAGGCCTGATAAAGGAAACGTCATACATTGTTACATAATCATCAGTCGACCAAATTTAGGGCTTTAAGAAATGGAGAGTTCTTGATGAAGTTGATGGAGGCCTTATAGTACATATTGGGAAAGAAAACACAGAATTCCGACCGGTTTCGCCTTTTATTCCTGGCTTTATCAATGATGCAAATGAAGAGGCACGCAAGATGCCTTTTTATGTACAGATTATATTGGTAAAAACAGTTATTGATTGGTAGATACAAAATCATAGGTTGGTTTGGATAAAAAATTCACTGATTGGTTATACAAAAAAAAGTAAATTGCTAAAGCAAAGTTGGTTGAATGGTTGTGATTGGTTGGAACATGATGAGCCAATAACGAAAAAAAATATAATAATAATAATAATAATAATAATAATAATTAATAATAATAATAATAATAATCTCTCATGACCACACACAGCGCGCTCTTGGCTCTCCCGATGTCATTGGCACCTCTGAGATATTGGACATCATTAAGCGCCTGAAAAGCAAAAAGGCAGCCGGCATCGACACCATTACCAACAGTGCTCTCAAGAATTTGCCTCCCAGTGTTATCTGCATCATCACCAAGGTCATGAATGACTGCTGGCTTAGCGGCCATTTCCCTAGTGCCTGGAAAGACTCAGTCATCATCACCATTCCTAAACCTGGACTGGATCCTGCTCTTCCCACAAGTTATAGGCCCATTAGCTTGTTGCCCATGCTTTCCACTATACTCAAGAGGTTCAACGAGTACTGCGAGGCAAACAACCTCATTCGTAGTGAGCAATTTGGCCTCCGTCCAGGTCACTCTTGTCAGCTTCAGTTATGGAGGCTCGTTGCTGATTTAAACGGTCCTCTCTCTATGTTTGGTGGTCTCGTTTTCCTCGATGTCCAAAAGGCCTTTGACCAAGTCTGGCATGATGGGCTCATTTACAAAATGATTACCTACGGGTTTCCTGACGATCTAATTGCTCTGGTTCGCTCCTTCCTGTCTGAACCCTGCGATGTAAATGCTGGTGTACCCCAAGGCTCTGTCTTGGGGCCAGCCTTATTCAACTTCTTTATCCATGACTTTCCCAAGTTTGCAAAGTGTAATCTTTACTTATTTGCTGACGACGGGTCCATCATGACCTGGGCATGAAACCCAGCACATGTCATCACTCGACTTCAAAAAGCTTAATTCAGTGCGAGAGCTGGTTCACTAAGTGGCGATTAAAGTTGAATGTCAAAAAGTGCAAGGTCATGTTTATCACTCGCAAATGCAAAAACCCTCCAAAGCCCCTCTTCTTATTTGGCAAGAAACTTGAGTGGGTAAAAAGCTACAAATATCTTGGTGTCATGATCGATTCCAAACTAAATTGGAACGACCAAGTCCAATACGCGCTTAACAAAGCAAAGAAAGCGAGGTTCAGTTTGATTGCACTTCTGGGGCAAAACAGCGCTCTTGGTGTGGATAACAAACTCCTAATATACAAGGTTGTGATTCGTACTATTTTACTTCATGGAATGCCTGCTTGGGCTTCTATTTGCAAATCTAGGTGGAAGGATCTCCGGACCTTCCAAAATATTGCTCTCCGGTCCATTGCCCAACTTGACAGAAGAGTTGCCAACAACCACTCTATCTATGAGGATTTGGGGATGATCCACATAGGCACCTTTGTCCAGACTCTTATGAAGAACATGCTACCCTAGATGGAGAATCATGAACACACCCTGGTTTCTGGTATCCTGGACCACCCACTCTTTGTTAAGGGTCCCCTCCGGTTTCGAAGACCCCGCCATATCCTGGATGTCTGCTTTGATGACGTTAACAAGGCCGTCTTCCCCAACTATTGGATCTTTTAGATCCTGCTGATTTTTGGGGACTCTATTCGTCAATCTACAATCTGACTCTCGTCCCTTCTTGGGACTTATTCTCTGGAGGACTAAAGAGGTTCATCAGGCTTCTCTCCCAGTTCAGCGTACCTCCTCTGGTTTACACTTTGGGCGAGTGTGCAAAGTGAGCTTGGCTCCTGGACCACTCGCGTCTTTCTTTTCACTACACTGTTCGATTGTCGATTGGCGAAGAAGAAGAAAAAGAAGAAGAAGAAGAAGAAGTAGGAACAGTTACTCCTACAACTTTGCTTTAGCAATTTACTTTACTTTCTGTATCCACCAATCAGTGAATTTGTATCCAACCAATTAATGAATTTTTTATCCAAACCAACCTATGATTATGTATCCACCAATCAATAACTGTTTATACCAACATAATCTGCATATAAAAAGGCATCGTGCGTGCCTCTTCATTTGTATCCTTGATAAAGCCAGGAATAAAAGGCAAAACCGGTCGGAATTCTGTGTGTTTTCTTTCCTAATATGTACTATAAGGCCTCCATCAACTTCATCAAATTTAGGGCTTCTTATTTGTAGAAATAGGATTAACATGGCTGGACGCTTTGTCTTGGTGGATCCACACACGTCTAGCCTCTGTACCATAGAGAGTTGGGATTTCCTGGTGGTAAATGGGTTCTAAAATGTTAGCCTGATAGTATGCCGCATTAATTTTCACGTTTTCTAACCCTTCGAATCTGTAACTTGCCTTTGTGATAGCATCCTGCTACTATCATAAAACCTCGTGGAAAACATTCAAGGCATTGGCGGACCCAATCATAATGTCGTTTTTAGGACGATAAAATATTGCACGAGGTTTGTTTGTATCGCCCAGGTAGACCCATGCTTCATCCAAAGTAACAACAAACAGCCATTTATCACCTGCTAAATAACGTTCGTAGAGCTTCCTGTAGTTGGTCTTTCTCTCGGCCACATGACATGGACGCAGCCTGTGAACGTTTGGCTTCACACGCTTTACAAGCTGCAAATCCTGGGAGATTATGCGACTTACTGTTGTCTGGGAGACTCATTTAGCACGTGATCCTTCACCTTCTTCACCACCTTTTTAGCGTGCTTAGGGGTAGGATGTTTCTTCCGAGCTTCCTTACTTGCGACCCCTGATCCCGCTTATGCTCTCTTTAATGCATATTGGATAGCATTTGCAGTCACTACACAACCGAGTTCCTTGCACTTTTTTTCGATGATACTTGACGAGTAACCTGCCGTGGAAAGTCCAAATATGAACCCTTCCCACCAAGCGTCAATTTTCGGAGGCATGCTTATTCGCTGAAAATTTGAAACTAACTGTGAGCCATCCCCCGATGTCATAGCATTAAAAGAGTATTACATTAAAAGCATAAATGTTTATTTTAATTTTATATTCTTTGATGTTTTTAATTGTTTATATTTCATTAAAATAGAAGAAGCTTATATTTGTCTATATTGCAAGTAGTCAAAGATGTTTTCTTTTTCCTTTTATAAGTATGTTGTGAAAAACAGAAACTTTTTTATTTATGCAATTGTCTTATAAACTTTTAATATCACAATAAGCTTTTCAAAAATGTTTACCTTTGTAAAACATTTCAAAATATTATGTTTTATTTTTTTTACACTTTTCATGTACTCGAATTATAGAGAGTGTATCTAAACCCCTGGCACAAACTTCTGATGGTGATTTCCCCACAGCGAGATGAAAACCAAAGTTCATATAAACATGGTTTGGTAACGAACATGGCTTTTATCTCGCTATGGGGAATCACCACCAGAAGTTTGTGACAGGGGTTTAGATACACTCTTAGATACACCCTGTATTCATTCTTCTTAGTGCTAAGAGTACATGTAATAAAGTAATTCGTTTGTCACCGAAACCAAACAAAAATAATATCAAAGTTACATAAGAATTAAACTTTCTGTTCATACATACAGAAATCTGTTCCTTTTATAAATCTGTTTGAAAATAATTTCATATATTATATGTAAGATATTGTTCTTAATGAATTTTAATATTTTTAAATAATAGATTTTTAGTTTCGAAATGACGAAGAAAAATAATTTTTATTACTTCGAAACATCGCAAAATCGATATGTGTATGTTTCATTCACTCTAAAAAGGCAAATAAATTTAATCATTCTCTCTATTAATTTTCAGAAATGCCACAAGCGTTTAATTCTGTTAGCAATTTTATGTTGTTAGCAACATGTTTTAATGTATTGAACGAGAAAGTAGAAACACGTAAAACAAATTCTTCCGATAGAGCTTTTTCCATTATATAAAATTTACATAATGCCATTACTTATACAATGAAATTCCACTATATAACCATTGGCGGTCTTGGATATTATTCAATGAACTTTGTTTCATAAGAAAATGAAATTTTTAAACTTGATCTTTTACACTGTAGAGAATTTAATTTTACATTAAGTAGGAAATGGCCTCACTGAGTGGAGTGGAATGGCTTTCGACTAAAACCAATTTGCTCGATGATGATGAGAATAATTTAGAAGTCAAAAATAATTTTAGCGAAAATATTAAATAGTAGTGGTTTCATCTTAAAATTCTAAGCATTTCCGAGTTGTTATTCAAGGAAAATTATGGATCGGTTGAGCCTACTTAATGGATTCGAGTGTTTATTCAAATTTTTTCTTTTGGAAAGAATGTTCAAAGTATCGACAAAGATGTTAAAACAACGTGATCGATGCGAGAACCTGCATTTGACGGGCTGAATCGTTTTGTGTGTGTTTTCAAGAATTTTATCCAGTCCTCCTGACTAGAGAGCTCGTTCTGCCTTAGTTCACGTACTTTGTCATTGTCTCTTGAAACGACCACCTCATTAACTCTATCGCTCTTTCCATCCACGACGATCATCATTCATCCTGAAGAAACAATAAAAGTTGAGAGACCCCAGATTCACTTAAACAGAACGCCAAAGTACTTTTACTCGAAAACATTTTAACATTTGAAAACAAATGAATCTTCCTTCTGAACTAGCAATAATTACAAAACCAACATTTACTTAATATGTTACAATAGTGAAGAAAGCACCATTTACTTAATTAATTATTTAGCGAGAGGTAGATTTTGGTTACAAATTGTGAATAATAGTAAAAAGTTTTAAAGTACCCCTTTTATTTTTATTTTTTTATTCTTACAATAAAAAATAAAAATGAAAAAGGATAAATAATGTCAGAATTTATAAATCAGGATGATTTGATTGTTTAGAAATAAGAAAAACAATAACATATTTTTCCATTACAAATTTTAAGCTTCAGTAAAATTTACTTTTAAAAATTACGTATTACAAAAGGTTGAAAATTTATATCATTTTTTTAAACAAAATGGTCTTGCAAATAAACTTTAATATTTTTTTTTTTATTTATTAATAAAAAAGAGGATGTTAATAATTAGAATCAAAGGACATGAACGAGCTATAAGATTAAAAGACCTCAGTAACAGATAGACACTACATTGTGCTGAAAATTTACACCACCTGGATTGAGAAAAAATCAAAATTATACCAAAAGAAATAAATTACAAAAAATCTAATAAAAGAAGCTCTATTTTTAAATAGAAATTAAAAATTTGGCCAAACCAAACTATGACATTAATAAAAAAAAACAGCAAGTGATGTTAAGTATTTTTATATTGAGCCTATTGACTGTCAAAAGGAAATCATATTTATTGTTCCATTGTTAGTTTATTCTCAGTGAAAAATTCATCTTTATATATAAAACTGAATGTATGTATGATGTATGTACCGGGTGTTTCAAAAATAACCGGTATACCGGTATATTTGAAAAATCAATAAAAACTAAACGGGCAGCGATAGAAATACACCGCTTGTAATTTCGAAAGTTTGTCTGCCTGAAAATCTGCTGTTGTCCCAAGCATATTGCAACACACGGTGTATTTCTATTGCTGCCCGTTTAATTTTTCAAATATACCGGTCATTTTTGAAACACCCGGTATGTTTGCATGTATGTATGTACACTCACAGCAATATGCGGTTAATATGACCCGCTTGTGAGAGTCCTATGATTCTTCCAATACGACCCATTTAAGAGAGTCATTGGACACACATGTCTGTAAGAGTTGTTTGACCCGAATTTCCGAGTCGCCATTCTCTGGTCAATTGACTCGACTGTACAAGACTTAAGACTCATTAACGGAATGTTTACTATACGCATATATACCTATTTACACATTTGTATAGTCATATTTACACAAATTTGCACACGTGTGTACACAATATACACAAGTTTACACACGGGTAAATACCTATTCACACAAGTTTCCATACGTCTATTCACCTATTTACACAATTTTACAATCTTGTGCAGATCTGTATAGAATATTTACACAACTTTACACACACTTAAACACACGTACACAAATTTACACACGTGTATACACCTATTTACACAGGTTTACACATAGTTACACATGTTTACGCTTATGTACACCTCTGTACAGCTTATTTATACAAGTTTACTCACATTTATACATATATGTGCACAAATTTACACACGTGTATAGATATTTACGCGTCTGTACAGCTTATTTACATAAACTTACAAAAATATGTACATAAATTTCCACATTTGTATACACCATATATACAAGTTTACACACTGGTATACAACTATTCACACAGGTTTACATACGTCTATACACCTATTTATACAAGTTTACACTTTTGAACACATCTGTATAGCATATTTACACATTAATACACACAGGTACACAAATTTACACACGTGTATACACCAATTTACACAGGCTTACACACCTATTTACACAAATGTAGACACGTGTATACAGATATTTACACAAGTTTACATTTGTATACCGACCTGTATTTGTTTTTTATCATCTTTATAAAAATTCTCCAGCAGAAGATAGAACTTCAAGCTTGTAGGCAGAAAAAAGGATTTTAATGATAAATCTGTTGCTAAATTCTAAAATAACGATCGCCGTGTTCATAGAGTTGACAGCTCTTGAACGGTAGACAACAATAGGAAGAGAAACGACATGTTTTAAAAATTTTTAAACATCAATTTTTTTTTTTTTAGTCATTTATTGGTTTAACAATACATTCAATTATAATGTACAATGCAATAAATTCACCATCACCTAACAGAATTGATTTGCACAAAAATCAGGGAACATTTTTGATGTAACCATTACATCGTTCTCATTATAAATCCGCAAGATTCCTTTTCCATTCCTTTGGGTAGGCTAAATGGAAACTATCACGAGGAGGCTGAAGATGAAGGCTCATATTAGTATCCTTGGCAATCTGAAATGCAGAAAAAAGGATGAGTTTTAATCAATGATTTACACTCCCTACAATAATGGAAACAGTGACATTTTCTTTTAGTTATTATCATATTCGACCTCCGTGCTGAAATTAAGTCAGCCACCCTTCTTACTTTCTATAAGGCTCCGATACACAGCTTCCGGTATTTATATCCATTCTTGCTGCGAGAAACTAGCCATGTTGTTAGCAGTCGATAATAATGAATGCTGTTCAGTGGAAATGCATTTCAGATCACAACGAGTAAATAAAAAATAATCGTAACAATAATGAATAAGAAAACGTTCTAGCAAATAAATTTGGAACTATTAAATAAGTATAATTTACGTTAGAAAAAAGTGTAACTTACTTAGATTCCTGTTTTCGTTCAATTTTTCTTGAACTGATAAAATATGAAGGAGCAAGACGAACAACGTTGGAGAATGGCTTATTCAACGTTGGGTTTTTGAGGAAGACTGTTCTCGCACTTAGAGTTGAAGAAACTATCCCTACTGATAGATAGCCTTTAGATAACTTGTCCCATCCATAGTAATACTAAAGAGTAGTATTAGTTCTAATTATTTTGTATTAATCTTCTTGCTAACACGAACGGCGAAATCGTCCAGTATCGCTATCCACCATGTTTTCGTAACTCGATTTCGTATATCTACCGGAAATGGTTCCCATTTCCTATGACTTGGCTCTAAAGCTATGTATGGCGCTGTTAGATGAGTCGGGGGTTCGTAAACACTTGAAGATGGATGGTACAACGTAACTACGAAGTACTGTATTTTTATAATTGAGTCAGAGAGCTATAACCTAATAAAATGAGTCCTACGATCTGGAAATTGCTGTGAGTGTATGTATGCATGTATGTATGTATATTTATTTGTCTCTTTTACAAATCTACAGTTTTATTCCGATCCCGATGAAATTGTGCACACATTACCTTCAAAGCAAGAGAAAGAGCACTGTCTACCTGATATTTCTCAAAAAAAATTGTGATACCCCCTTAAAATTGTGATACGTCTTAAAATTTCAGTTAACATATGGAATGTAATATATCAAACAATTTGTAACAATGTGTCATATAAGAAATAACGAATAATCATGATACTCTATATTGGTTAAGTAATATGTCCTCTATAGATACCATATGGTATCACTGGAAACTTTCAATCCAAAGACATGTCATGTAATAGATGTATATCAAAAACTCGTAACAACGTGTCATGCATAAAAATAACGAGTAATTAATGATACTCTGTATTTGTTTAGTAGCACGTATGGTGCCGTATGGTGCTACTGGAAACTTTCAATGCATGGACATGACATATATCAAAAAACCCGTAACAACATGCCATGCATGAATATAATGATTAATTAATGATACACGATATTGGTTTAGTAGCACGTGCTCTATGGTACCACATGGTATCATTGGAAATTTCAATGCAAAGATATGGCATGTAATATATCAAACATCTCGTAACGATGTGTCATGCATGAATACAACGATTAATTAATGATACTCTATTACGTATGGTACCATATGGTACCATTGGAGACTTTCAATGCAAAGATATTTCATGTAATATATTAAACATCTCGTAACAACGTGTCATGCATGAATATGACTAGTAATAAATGATACTTGATATTGGTTTACTAGTACGTATTCTATGGTACCATTTGAAATTTCAATGCAAAGACATGGCATGTAATATATCAAACAACTCGTAACGATGTGTCATGTATCAATAAATCTAGTAATTAAAATTTTTATCCGTAATCAGTATTTATCCGAAGAATAATGCTAATAGGCATGTGCTGAAATGCACATGATGTTTCACATTTTACATGTATGCAAAGAAATAATATTTGTGTTAGAGCGCACTCTATTGCTGAATATTTGAACTAAAATTTTATATTAAGTAACTGTGAAGCACATCATTTGAGTTTTCCAGAGTTTAAATATATATCTCATTTGGACTAATAGAATGCATTCTGCAGCCCTCTGAAGTGGGAAACTTATTTCTTGCTAAGCCTGTATATATTGCTTAGATTCAATTACAATCGCAATAAAATTTTTCCTTCGGACGTGCGGTCTTAAGCACACACCCGTTTTTTCATGTGTTCTTATTTTCTGAATATTCACACACAGAAATTGCAACATGTCATCAATAAACAGCTTGAGCAACGCCGGGTAAAACAGCTAGTTGTTAATAAAAGCTTTATGCTTATGTTCCACTCCGGTGCACTTATTTCATACACCTAATATTGGTTATGGGCCCAGACAACACCTCCTAGAGAGAAGGCCTGCGGTCAAAAGGTGTATATATTGTTACATCAAGCGGCTATTGTTAATCGTATTTCTACCAATAATAAGCCCTAAAGTTGGAGGTGTTGGCCCAGATATGTCTCCAAAAACGTAACTATAAGTCCATGAATCTAACCAAATGTCTAGATTAACTCCCGCAAATGTAAGCTAAAATAACAAGAATATAACTCGTAAAACGATTTCCAAATATGCTGTAAAGAAGAATATAAAAATGTGTTGTTTAATATTACAGTAATATTTTATACTAGCAGAGTACCCGGCGTTGCCCGGGATAATTACAATTGTACGTAAACAGAACAATCTCATAAAGTTAAATTATAACTCCAAAATGGTTAAATAACCCAATCAATACAACACAGAGCGAAGGGACTATCCATTGGAAGGAAGCTTTAATTATTAAAATCAAATAGAAATTAATTTTGAGGGCTCCAAAATTGAGGCTCTTGATTTCAGTTTAACGGCCACAAAATTTTTACCGCTTGGGGCATCCGCCTAATTTGAATTCTTATTATTATTAATCCCCTTAAAACTTAAAGCCTCCTTAAAGCAAGCATTTAAGATCAGCCCTTGTTGAAGCACCATAGAAACACAAACAGCAGATTGTTGATAAAAAGACAACTTGCCGATTGTTGGCCCAAACTTTGCCTTGCTTTGTTGGTCCGTGCATATTGTTGGTGAGATATCTCCTATTTTTTCGATATTGTTGGCATCTGAATATCGATTAGAAGAGCGTAGGAGGCCAACGGGAGGTCGGGCGTTTAACGGGACCTAGCTTAAGACACTCTCCGTGTTTTCGAGGTCATTTATGCAAAATTTCAGCCTCGGGGGTACCCAGTTCAGAAGTTATGGAGTAACAATCAAACAAACAAACAGACAGAAAGTGCGCTATATATATATATATAAAGAAGATACGTCAATGGCGAAAACTGCATGTAAATTTTCACGACTTTTTATCTGAGTTGATTAATGTATTGCAAGAAAACGTGAAAGAGAAAGGAGGAGGAATAAGGATTTATAAATACCATTTAAATTTAATGAATCGTAATGTGAATTACAGTTAAATAAACTTGATTAATGATTAACATTCAGCAATCGAAGCGAATACAGAATATTCTTCATATGTTCCAACTCTAGTCCAGATCTAATCGGGAACCTGGCCTCGATCGCAAATTGCTGGGTGAGGAAACGAGGGCAGGCGTGAGCGCCGTAATTCACCGCTACGTAGGATGGCAGTGACCCCTCGGGGTTTGACGGAGTGGCTACCGTTGAGTTTCCTAATATAAATATTGGACAACAAATATTAGCAGAGTAATTGGTAACTTGCAATACTTCGGAAAAATTTTAAATGGTCTTTAAATTGGCAGGAAAGAATGGACAAATAAGGAGCTTGTAACGGAGCACTTAATTTCTAATTCTTCCATTAAAGTCTAGTCTAGAAATTAAACAAAGCTGCACGTTACCCTCGTGAAGAGACAACGCAACCAAACGCGACTCGCAGCGAGAGATCTCTTCGCGGAGCGCGCTTGCGGTGCTGATGTCCTCTGGACGAGCAGATGACGGGCCACTCGTGAAGTTTGAGTCGTCCTCGTGGCTAGTAGCACCTTGTCCAGCAGCTAACTCGGCCTCTGGTCGGTTGTCGTGAGCGTCCTTAGCTGGCGACGAGATGCGGAAGTCTGAGGTGGCGGGGGCAGCTGCTTCGGTCGGGTATCCAGATCGCTGTCCAACCCGCTAATGTCGGGTGAAGCGTCCCGTGGTGATTTCGGAAACGGGGCCAAGGGCGGGGCGCGCTCGTCATCAAACGACCTCGTCGGGAACGTCGAGCAGTCGTCTTCCACTCCTCTTGAATTTGGCTGTGGCTGAAATTCACCTTGAACGGACGTCGAGACGACAAATGTTCCGCTAAGTCCTAGTCCGTGAGCGTCCAGTATCTGGTCGGAGGCACTGTGAATATAAGGCACAAACTTGTTCGTCAAAAATTCGGATTTATTATCACTTGCCCTGATAACAGTTTGAGAGCACGACGCTGTATTTGAATCGTCTTCCTCCCGTCCAACTTCTTCCTGGAGTCTTACATGCGATAACTCGTAATTTTCATTCCTCGGTCGGAACTTACGG
>JAHWFO010075781.1:117503-132755 GCA_023313115.1 Rhysida immarginata | reverse complement strand
TTAGATGACCCCACTCTTGAGCGTCTAATTGTCGCAGTCCAGGAAGCTCCGTTTTAGTACGATGAAAATTATCTTTCTTACCCAATCAGTAGCTTTCCTCGTTTCTCTCGAATGTTCCGCCTCTTCGATTTCTTCTTACGGGTAGCGGGCTTCGCTGTCTTTCCTTCTCCACAGGCTTTTTCCGTCTTCTCCTTCCTCTCCCTTGCCTTTGGAGTCGAGTCGGATCGTCGACTTTTTTTTCTTCCTTCGCTGCTCTTGGCTGACGATCTGACATAAATTTACGTATTCGATTGCAGCGTTCTCACGAATCTTTCCAAACACGCACGAAATGAGAAATGAAATGCTCCACGTCTAAATGTTTTAAACTACTGCGCCTATGTTCTTTTCACTGCTAGAGCCATTCATCCCTTACTGTACTTCAAGATTATCGTTTTCCCCTATCAACATTATCTGCACAAGACTTCATCTACATCCTCAATAGACTGGGTTTATTTCTACTATCAACAACATCTTCAATAGACTACATCCTTTGAGTTTTCTTCCATCTCACAAGTTTCTTCAAGATTGGTGACTTTATATATTATTTATTTTTTTGTTTTTATTAATTCACGATTTTCCCCATTAAAATGAGACTGAACTCATTTAAATTTAAATTTATTTATTAGTTTATTTATTTATTTATTTATTTATTAGATTATAAGCAACAGGCTAGTATTAGCCCAATAACAGCTTACAAAGAAAATATATATCATAATATTAAATAACAATGCAGGAAAAAATATAATGTATAATGTATAAAAAAATGTTTAGTCAAGAGAGTACCAAAGAGTAACTAAAAATCCATTGACATAAAATCCATTAACATTAAAATAAAAACAGAAAAACATCATAATAAAAGCCTAATATTTTCATTCACAATTTCTTTATACGTATCATACGACATAACATTTATATCAATAAGGTTTGATATGATATTACAAAACTTGTACAGGGTGATTCAGTCAATTTCTGACCATTTCACTCGAATGACGTGCATTAGGGATAAAAAATTGAAAGAATATGAGCGCCATATCGAATTTCTAAATAGTTGGAGTTTGTATTGTTGCAACGGCGCTGCATGAAAATCGTATTCTTGAAAAATGGCGCCCGCTTTATCAACACAGCAGAAATGCAAGGTTGTCGAATGGTATTTCAAGACAAAATCACCTGTAACCGTGCAAAGAAAGTTCCGGAAGGAGTATAAGTGTCGAGACGCACCAGGCAGGCAAGCATGCATGGATTTTGTCAAGCAATTTCGTGCCACTGGATGTGTTAAAGGCAAGAAAAAAGGCGGGAGCGAAGCTCGTGTTCGAACGGCCGAAGTTGTCGAAAATGTTCGCACAAGGTTGGTCGATTCCCCTACCAAAAAATCTGTTCGCCTCCTATCCATTGAAGAAGGGCTGTCATATACCTCAACTTGGCGAATTTTGAGAAAGGATTTAGACCTGTTCCCGTATAAGATCCATGTTTATCAGGAGTTAACAGACACTGGAAGACAGAAGCGACAACAATTTGCGATGGAGTTTTGAGCAGAAATGGAAGCCAATCAGGACATTGTGGACAACCTGTGGGTGTCAGATGAGGCCTTCTTCCATCTGTCAGGTGACGTTAATAAACACAACGTTCGTTTTTGGGGGTTCCCAGCACCCTCATGAGATCCATAAGGCACCTCGTCATCCACGAAAGGTGCGCGATTTCCAAAAGAGGCATCATTGGTCCGTTCTTTTTTGAGGGCACCGTAACGTCACAGGCTTACCTTAACATGTTGGAAACCTTCTTCATCCCCGAGCTGCGAAGGAGGCGTATACCGTTTCGACATCAATGGTTTTAACAGGATGGGGCTAGGCCTCACACAACTAATGAAGTGGTAGACTTTCTCAATCAGAAATTCGGAAATCGTGTCATTTCAAACAGGTTTCCAGATCGATTCGGGGGTTGCTTTCTTTGGCCCCCTACGAGTCCTGACCTAAACCCCATGTGATTTTTATCTCTGGGGGTTCCTTAAAGACAGTGTGTTCACTACAGCACCAAGAACCCTAGACCAGCTGCGACAAAGCATCGTCGACTGCTGCACCCTTGTGGATGCAGAAATCCTGGATAGAGTTATGAACAACTTAACCATTCGGCTGCGAGCAGTTCAAAACATTCGTGGTGGCCACATTGAGCATATCATCAAGACTTTTCCACGGGACTAAAAACTCCGAACTGCCTAAAATATCATACTGAAATGCTAAGTTTGTAAACATTAATGGGTCAATAAATCATAGTACTTAAATGGTCAGAAATTGACTCAATCACCCTGTACATTCGGAAAAAAGGAAGCCTTTGGATTATTTAAAACTGTCTTCCTTGAGAAAGGTAAGTAAAATATATCATTACGTCTGGAATTAAGTTTGGGAACACGTAAATTTACAGAGTTAAGAAAACTAGATGAATAACTTACATTGCGGTAGAATTTAAATAGATAGCAAAGATCAATTACAGTACGTCTTTTGATCAATGTGGCACAATTAAAGAAATCTCGTAGGCAGGAGTTTGATACATAAAAGTTATCATTAAAAAATGTAGGATAGAAACGACGAAACAAAGAGCGTAAAAATTCTGTTTGAACCTTTTCCAAAAGGAGCTGAAATCCAACATGAGAAGGAGACCAAATGACAGAAGCATATTCTAAAATTGGTCTGACTAATGTATTAAAAAGAAAAATTGACAAGCCAACATTATTAAAACGTAGGGAGTTTCTAACAATAAAGTATGAAACTCGATAGGCTTTGGAGATAACAGAGTGAATGTGATCAACAAACGAAAGTTTGGAATTAAATATAACACCTAGGTCGATTGTAACAGATTTTTGTTGTAATTTACAACCATTTAAACTGTAATTAACATTATAGACTATTTTCTTAAGGGAAAACCAGGCCCCCAATTGAATATTTATCAAGTTGTAAATCTTGGCAATCGATAGGATTATGAATAATTTTACCTAATTTCATGTAATCAGCAAATAGGAATAATTGAAAAGATTTAATCATATCAGAAATGTCGTTGATAAAGATAATAAATAATAAAGGTCCTAGAATTGATCTCTTATTTATAAAAACATAATTGACTCTATTAGTTAAATAGGAAAAAAATCCATTTGATATAGGAAGGGTGTAAATCATTTTTCAAAATTTTTGAAGTAATAGAGGGTGATCCACCTTATCAAATGCTTTGTCTAGGTCGATATAAATCATGTCGAGATGCTTTATTTTGGTTAATGCTATCTCCAATGAAATGTACAGAATCCACTAGGTTTGATACTGTTGAACGACTCCTCATAAAACCGTATTGACACGAACAAAGATAGGGAGAGACGATAGAATAAATTCTTCCATGCAGCAAATACTCAAATACTAAGCAGGGAAGCTAAGAATTGAAATAGGCGTGTAATTTTTTACGTCACTTCTATTACCTTTGTTCTTAAAGACAGGAATAACCTTACTGTGTTTCCATATATCAGAAAAAATATCCGATTGGATAGAAAGATTAAAAATTAAGTAAAAAGGGTAAACAAAAATTTTACCACATGCTTTATAAATATATGAAGGAATGTTATCCAGTCCATAAGAATTTGTATTACTTACTTTGTTAATACCTTTTAGTATTTCAGATTCGGAAAACAATTTAATAGAATTGGCCATGAATTTTTGACAAATTATTTTGGGAAAAATATCAAAATGCTTATTATCGTTGGAAGAGTCATTATACACTGATTTGAAGTTTTTAGCAAAAGCCGTTACGATATCTTTAAGGGTTTCCAAATTTTCATCATTGAGATACATGTTGCCATTAAATCATCTAGTGTTAGAAACTTTTAACATGTTAATTACTTTCCAGAAAAGCTTTGGATTATGTTTGAGATGGTATTGTGCATTTTGCATGTAGTATTTGAAATCACGCTTAACAAATTTCTTTGCTTTAGTTCTTAACAGACGAAATTCTTCTCTGTCATGAAAGGAATTAGTTTTCTTCATTCGTGATCTAGTTTTATATTTAGATTTAAGCAATTGTATTGTTTTACGACTAAACTATACAGGAAAATTCCTGATACGCTTATTTGTAGTAACAGGAACACAAAGAAAAATGATATAGTGTCCAATATTGTAAAATTTAAAAACCATTTCATTTACACAGTTATAATCATTCAAAAAGGATCAATCAACTGAGGAAAAGTAAATGTACAAGGCAGGGAAATTGGCAGTTCTATAATTAAGCTGTGAAGTTAGGTTAACAATTTTTTCAAATATACCAATCTCTTCACCAACAATAGATAAAGGCGGATGATAATCATCTTCAGGTACTAAGCCATCATTTTTAAGACAAGAAAATCTGGCAAAGTTTATAAAAACTAAGTCAAGTAAACCATTATAACTCTTTGCGATGGTATGTATCTGACTACAATATAGACTATGCATAAAATAGTTTAAATATGTGTGTTTGGAAAAAATAAAAGTTCTATTAATACTAGTAGAATAATCAGAAACATTAAAATCACCTACTATTAAAAAATTATCACAAACAGATAACGCAAAAGAAGATGCATTATCTAGAAATAATTTAAAGTCGGGAACAGAAACATAGGGTGGAATATACACTACTGCAACTAAAAATATAGTTGACCCTAGATCAATTTTTAAAAACACATAATCAATAAGAGACACACCAGAGTTAAAATAAATTCTAGAGTAATTAATGTTGTTTTTAACAGCAACTAACACACCACCTCCATCCATTTTATTGATAGTTGCTGATCTGTCATTTCTTTCAATGGAGTATCGGCCATCAAGGAGTTCACCATTATAGATATGTCCATTCAACCAACTTTCACTAAGTAAAATAAAATCATATGAGTTTGAGTATACTACTGAGGAAAAATCAGTTAGTTTTGTTTTGAGACCTCCCACATTTTGATAGAAAAAAATATTATAATCTAAGGTTATAAGGAAATATTAACCAAAGTTGCCATAAACGTTAGAAAAGAAAAATCATTGTTGCGAAGCATTGTCGGGGAAAATCTTGTAAGCATTCCAAGGAGCTTTACCTCTTACGCAGTGTAATTTTAAATATGGATATTTCACTTTTACTTGCAGTTGGTTTAAATAAACAATGGAATTTTTTTAAAATCATTTTTTAAATATAGGCCTAACATTTATTAGCCATTTTTTTAATCAACTACTCTCATGTTTAGCCATGTGTTTTGCATCATCTTCACTCACTTTGGGCCATGACATTCTATCAGCTTCCCAATTTGCTTCAAGTAACAACAATTGCTTCGGAGTCTATCTTTAATATACGTCATTGCAATTCACCCCGAGGCTAACGAGAAAGACAGGCCTCGAAGCGGAAAAGTCACCTGATCATCTGGGTCCGAACAACAATCCAATCTTCATTGTCTCCATCTTGGATGTAAACAATGAGTGTTTTTCCGATTGTTGGAAACAATGAAGGTTGGATTGTTGTTCGGACCCAGATGGCCAGGTGACTTTTCCGCTTCGAGGCCTGTCTTTTTAGTTGGCTTCGAATTCACCCCGAGGCTAACGAGAAATATAGGCTCCGGCACGGAAAAGTCACCTGACCAAGATAGGTCTATTAACAATCCAACCTTCATTGTTTTCAACAAAGGAAAAAACACTAATTGTTAAAATACAAGATGGAAACACTGAAAGTGACATTGTTAATAGACCTATCTTGGTCAGGTGACTTTTCAGTGCTGGAGTCTGTCTTTCTCGTTAGCCTTGAATTCACCCGAGGCCAACGAGAGACAGGCCAGGGCATTCAAAAGTCACATGATCATCGGGGTCCGGCCAACAATTCACCTTTCATTGTCTCCATCTTGGATTTTAACAATCAGTATTTTTTCGTTTGTTGGAAATAATGAAGGATGGATTGTTGCCCGGACCTCGATGATCATATGACTTTTGAGTGCCCTGGCCTGCCTCACGTAGCCCACGAAAAAGACAGGCCCCGGCGCGGAAAAGTCACATAACCATGGAAGACTGATCAACAATCCAAGCTTCATTGTTTTCAACAAATGAAAAAATACTGATTCTTAAACTCCAAGATGGAAACAATGATGATTACATTGTTATTTAGTCTAGGATGATCAGGTGACTTTTCCGCGCCGTGGCCTGTCTTTTTCGTCGGCTACGAATTCACCAACACTATACAGGGATCAACAATATTATATCTTTGTTAAGTATATTTAACGTTGAAGCATAGTCTTTTAATCCCCTGGTCTGTGCACAGCATTGTTTTAATCCAACAATTGGATTGTTGTATTTACTGAAAAGTCGTTTTTTTGCCCCTTCTCTTAAATGAATTTGGCTACAGCTAAAACATAACAATGCATTTTAACGATCGCACAACGTAACAAAACTGAGCTACTATTACGTGTTCAGCAACAAAACAGGTAATGACCTGACAGTTTTGTTACGTTGTGCGATCGTTAAAATGCATTGTTATGTTTGAGCTGTAGCCAAATTCATTCAAGAGAGGGGGCAAAAAACGACTTTTCAGTAAATACAGCAATCCAATTGTTGGATTAAAACAATGCTGTGCACAGACAGGGGATTAAAAGACTATCGTTGAAGTATATGATTATATATATATATATAGATTTTAGAATATTATTTTTATTTTTAAACTTCAACAAGGTTTAATATGAACAAAAATAAAAATAGATTATAAAACTGACTACAATTCTTATCGTACAATACTGTTTAAATATAGGAAATTCAAATAAATAAGGCAATCAACAATTATAAAAAAACTTTCCATCCCCTAAATAAATAATGGGATGGTTCTCATTTTAAATGTAAATATTGTATATAGGATTTTTATAATTAGGGGATGGAAGGTTTTTTTGTAATTGTTGATTGTCTTAATTATTTGAATTTCCTATATTTAAACAGTATTGTACGATAGGAATTTAGTCAGTTTTATAATCTATTTTTATTTTTGTTTATATTGTGACGTTACAGTGTAAGTGTCACGTGTGTCTGATGGCAGGACTATATATATATAGAAAATTGTATAGTAGAAAATTAAAATTTATTATTATAGATTTTCTTTTTATTATTATTAGTGCGTAGTCTTATAGTAAGTGTGTTCGTTGTACGAGTGGTATTGTTTACAGTGCGTTAAGTTGTTTTGTTTATCTTGTATATATGCCGTGAACGATCGTTAATAGTCCTCTGTTGGAGCTGCATTGTTAATGTATCTTCCGAGAGCTCACTTTCCAGCGGAGGATTGTTGCGATCGTTTTCGGCGAATTTGAAGAGCGTTTTTTTTATGCCGCTTTGTTGTGAAAGAGAGATATTCTATTATTCATCTTTAAAAGAAGACTAACAAGTAATGAGAAATGCCCTTTGCCTTTGATGTTGGAGACGTTCGAATTAAAACGACAAAAATGTAACGGACGTTGTTGTTGTTTAAGTAACAGTCTATCTCACGGATCGATTATGAAAATATGACCACATAATTATGGAATTTGATGTCCAATAACGCCTACAAGTCTGTCAGCAACAGGGACTTAATAAAGAGGAAAGCAACAAGTAAAATGTCGTTGAAAGTATAAACTGTTTTATTGTTCATATTATTATTATACTTTTCTCTTAATATGGTTATTCGTCCGGCCACTGATCGTACGAGCGAGGCAGGAAGCGGACCATAATTCATGATGGAACCTGTGCAATACGACCAGTATTTGAGGAAACTGAGCGTTCGAATCCAAGGATGAAATTGAGAGCAACAGGCGTGGGATATGGTAAAGCAGCGTGATGTTAGAGTAATATGAAGTTCCCGGGTGAGTGTGTTATGATGTTTTTTTTGTGTAAAGGCCACGGATGCACGCCCAAACTTTACAATTATCTATGATTGACAATTTTTTCTCGGAGTTACGGCTACATTGTATTGGATATATGGAGACACTCGCGGACCTGATTTTTTGTGTTCAAAGCTCTTCAATTAATGTGAATTAGCAACTGTGTAAGATATAAGTTAATTGATAATTTTATTTATTCTTATTAAGCACCTAGCCATCTCAATCGGGACTCAGCAATAATTTAGTTATGGGTATTGTGGTTGATACTACTAGCAAGCTTGACTGATGCTACAGTAATGCACGGAGCGCATATGACTATAATTTTAAAACTAGTAGCGCACTCCGTAATTGAGTTGATTTAGGGACATCTACACTTGCCAGGAGGGGTCACTGTTCCTCCCCCCTTTCTAGGTAAATATAGGAGGGGCATTGCGCTGGTAGGCGCAAACGAATGGAATATTTGATTCGGAAGTGTAGGTCTCCTTAGAGCGGTGGTCAAGCAAGCATAGTCACCATAACTGTAATTACCTGCAACTGCAGAGTCCCTGTTATTAAGACTAGAGTGCCGGTTGTATAAATTTGTGACATCTATTATATGGTGTCCTTTGAATAACTGCACCAGATGTGATAACTTATCACTAATAGTATGTCAACTAATTATGATGATGTTTCAAATGTGATGATTTTAGTTTACTATGGTTTGTAATTAGGCATAAAGTAATATACCTTAAGAAAAATTACTAAGTCAGATAAGACTACATACCATAGAAAAAATTAGAAGCTTCAATATCAAGATATTGAAATAAAAAAAAAAGTTAAAGTTAGCTTTTATCAAAATTCATAAAGAAATGATATATAAAAAGAAAACTTTTGCTTAAATCTTTTTTTAGAAAGATTACTTAAGATGCTCCGCTAGCACCAAGAAAATTAAATTCATCAAAGTGCCATATAGTGGATTTTTGGGATTCAAACATCATTTGAATCAGACATTGCGTTGTGTTAATTTTTTTTTTATTATTTATTTACCAGAATCTTAAGTTAACTATAGATTGGCTGAATAAAAGTTTTACTTAGTGTGTATACAATTTAATTAGAGACAGACACATGAAGATAGAAAAATATTAGAATTTTAATAATCAAAATGTAGTAATATAATCCTAAAAAAAACTTTTCTCCTTAAAAAGAGAAAAATATTTAAGTTTCCCAAAAATTATATAGCATTTATATTTTAAATAAAGTACTATTAGAATTAAAAGAATACCCCAATGCTTGAATCAAGCCAGAATATTACAAGCTTAGATAGCAGAAATTATGGAATACACAAATATGTGCATCAGAAAACAGTTATAATTCAATTGTGTGGCCAACACAAAATCAGACATTGAAGAATTCAATGTAGATATAGGTGAAATGAAATAACATAAAGTTATTCAGAGTTGAAACAGAGGGCTGTCAATGAGATCAAAATGACTCATGGATTGATTCAACTAATCACAAAAATTCAATGCAAAATAAGCAGAATGAAATAACATAAAGTTATTCAAATTTGAGATAATGGGTTACCAATGAGGTTAAAGTAACTCATGGATTGATTCAATTAATCACAAAAATTAAGAGATTTAACATTCTCTTATAAAATTATAAATTTCATGTCATATAGACATGAAAAATTAATGTAATAGCATTTTAGCTAAAACAAATAAATATAAAATGTGACTACTCAGCAGTCAACCACAATCAGGATGTAAATAAAGTTACAGGGACATAAGTTAACAAATTAAACTGTCCTAATTAAAAAATTAACTAAGTCCAGCACAGCATGATGCACTACAACAGTGTGGTGGTTACATGAAAAAAGGACTTGTAGTAGATGGAATCCGGAGAAGAGGTTGTCTGGAAATCCAGAACAATCTGCGTCAAAGTTTATGATGAAGAATGTCCATCTCAACAGATTAAACGGGTGAGAATGAAAAAATAGAAAAGTTTCTTACATTTCCTGATATGCACAAAAGAAGCTATCACTAGAATCCATCTCTATGGGCAATCAGGATGGAATGTTAAGACTAAAGTAGCAGAATGGTGCAGGTGGAGTCTTCATGCAGGCATCCTAACTGGAGGTGCTGTTGGAACTGGAGCCGGTGGTACGGCTCCAGAGGGGCACCCTTAGATCGTGAAACAGGCAGGGTGCCCAGGCGCACATGCGATAGGAGTACGGGCAGCCTTTAAGGGCTGCACCGCCTATATAAACGCCTCAAAAGGAGGCCCGTCCGCTCACCGGTGGGTCATCGATGTTGAGGGGAAAGGTGAAGAGATATGAGATGTTGATCGTATCCCTTCCAATGACCTTACAGAGACGCTGAGATGACGAATAGCGTCTCCGAAACGTAGCTGGGCCAAGCCGTGGCCACTCGAGCTGAAGGAAGGACCTTAGATGGGAGGCACCTCTCCTCCAGACGGCTGAGGCTGGCGAAGGCAAACCAGCAAGTCGTTGCTGACGAGCCAGCCAAAGCTCCTTGTTCATGAAGGCGATGGAAGTGGCCAGGTCCAGCTTATAAGCAACACCGGTGGAGTAGTCCATCAGAAATCGCACTGACTGGATGGAGAAGGCAGTCAGATGAAAGTGTCTTGAAAGGCGATCCCAGATGGACTGTGCGAACGGGCACTCGAAAAAGACATGGTCGATGGATTCAGGAGACCCACAAAACAGGCAACCAGCAGAACCGACTACTCCCCACTGATGAAGACGTTGGAGAGTAAAGAATCCATGGTGCAGCAGGCGCCATTGAAAATTAAACACAGTCCTCTCGAAGGCGAAGGACTTGATGGCCTTCAAGATGGCTGACCATGGATATTCGGGGTGCCACCGCACGATGTCAGAAGACGCACCCCGGTCGGCCTGCTGGAAGAACCAAGATAGACGTAGGCTTCCCCAGTCTTGTGGGTCTACCTGACGCAAATCTTTAATAAAAGTCGCTAAGTCTCCCTGGATTCGGTTGTAGAACCCAGGAGATCGTAGGTTGATTGTCACTGGCAGCGAAGTGGGAACTGGTAGCCCATTCACCTTGAAGAAGAAACGCAGGTGCAGGAACAGAAAATTGGCCCAGATGGGAGGGGGAAGAAGGAAGACCCGGATCAAGGCAGCCATTCTGGCCGCAATGAGGTAGTGCCGGATGTTAGGCAGGCCCAGGCCTCCTCCCTCGAAGGGAATATACAGCAGTTCCCGGCGAACGGGATGACGGGCTGCTGCATACCCCCAAATACAGTCTGCAATCGCACCATGCACCTTCTTCAAAAGTTGAGAAGATGGCAAGGCGAATAGGCATTTCGATGTCAATAGGGACAAGATGTGAGTCTTGATGAACCTCGCCTTGACAAACATCGAGGTGGAATAACGAAAGTTCTTGCCAAGGCGAGACAAACACTTGTCGATAACTTGCTGCCAGTGACGAGAGTCCATGTCTGGTAGAAAAGAGAAGACGTATCCCAGCACTGTGATTTGCTCACACCACGTTATTGGGAAGGTTTGAAGATAGTCCACTGTCCACTTCCCAATAGCGATGCCTTTAGACTTGACGAGATTGATGGAGCTTCCCGTCGAAGTGCTAAAGTGTTCGAAAGATTCTTTATAGATGCCCAGGGAATACGCATCAGATGCAAATAGCACTACATCATCAGCGTATGCCAGCGTACGGATGTTGATGGAAGCAGCTGGCAAATCGTACCCCCGGACATCTGGGTGGCGATTAAGAAATTGTAATAATGGCTCCAAATAGAAAATGTATAGGAGGGGAGAGATGGGACACCCCTGCCTATCGCCTTTGGACAGTTCAAAGAAAGGCGAGTTGGAGCCATTAATCGCCACGCATGACGTGGCAGAAGCATACAGTGCTGAGATAATCGTAGCAAATTTCCGAAGATGAAGATGGTGAAACACTCGGAAAAGAAACACGTGATTCACCTTGTCAAAGGCCTTTTCCTGGTCAAGACTTAGGACGGCAAGAGTCTGACGACGCACACATGCTTCCTCCATAACACATTTAATGGTGATGATGTTGTCGGACATCCTGCGAGATGGAATGGAGCAGGATTGTCCCGGATCGAAGAACTCGTCGGCGAAGCATTTTAGCCGTTGTTGTAGCACGCCAGTGAAGACCTTATAATCTGTGTTGAGTAGAGTAATAGGCCTCCACTGGGTGACGAGTTCAGGATTCGGTACCTTGGGGAGTAAGATGATTCTCCCCGCGGTAAAGTCCGACGTGATGGAGGAAGGGTCCTTAAGGATGGAGTTGAAAACTTGCACCAGGAAAGGCCCAAGAAGTTTCCAAGTCGCATTGAAGAAAGAGTACGGGATGCCGTCTAATCCAGGGCTGGACTGATGACGGCCATCCATCGACAGAAACTTCTTGACTTCATCTTCGGAAAAGGGACGGGTAATTGACAGGTCAGCATCCGCAGTGAAAGGTCTAAGTGCCTCGATCCAATTCGTCGTGGCGTCGGATGGAAAGACTGGGTGGCCAAAAAATGATGAAAAATGGGAGTGAAAAGCCGACAAGATGTCAGCGTCGGTTTCCACTATCCCATTCTCCACCACCAAACGATGGCACCTCTTCTTGTTGGCGCGACGCCTCTCCTCAGCGAACGCAGCTGACGACATATTCCGGACGTCAGACGCCCAGGACAGTTTGGCCCTGAGAGCTGCGCCGGCGGCCTTGCGGATCATTAGA
Source organism: Rhysida immarginata (assembly GCA_023313115.1). Classification (NCBI taxonomy): domain Eukaryota; kingdom Metazoa; phylum Arthropoda; class Chilopoda; order Scolopendromorpha; family Scolopendridae; genus Rhysida; species Rhysida immarginata. The sequence continues at coordinate 120,128 of JAHWFO010075781.1, read as the reverse complement.
GCATTGATCTCGTTCTTCACCTGGCGGATGTCATCAGCATATGCCCCCTTCGGGATGGAACAGCGGAGGAGGCGCAGGATTTCTTGGAGCATGAGGAGATGGCGCCGATTGCGTCTAGCAGCTTCACACCCAATCTTTCTAAAGAAGCGACGGAGCTTAGATTTGAAAGAAAGCCACGAAGCTAACGAAGGAGGCAGGTTGTGAAGGTGTTTTTCCACAAACCGAACGAACATTCCCTTGTATTTATCGATGTCAAGCAGAGAAACGTTCAGGAACCAATTGTCCGAAGTAGTACCTGCAGAGGAGGCAGGGAATGGAGGGTTCCAGGACCACTTGATGGCACTGTGGTGTGAAAAAGAGCAAGGAATGACCTCCATGGAACCAGGGGCACCAGCGAAAGTGGCGTCTACTAGAAATAGGTCCAACCTTGATGACACAGAGGGCCCTTGGTGAAAGGTGGACCCCCTTTGGTTGGCATGGGAAGAAGACGCCCAAAGATCGAATAGTGCATTCCGCTGGCACAACTGGTAGACGTACCCAGATGAAAAGATGTTGTTCTCATCTGGATGGCAATTGAAGTCCCCAGCAACCACTGCAGGCAAGGACGAGCACAGGTAGAAGTCCAGTTCTTCAAAGAATGTCCGTTTCTCTGCTGATAAACACGGAGCGTACACATTAAGCAATCGGAATTTGAGACCAGATAGCAGGAGGTCCAAAGAAATTACCCTGCACTCACAGTCAAAGACGCAGTTCGACACCACAATGGAGGGGTTGAAGATGATGGTAGCAACCCCCTGTCCATGTGGCGAAGATGAGTTGATGAAGAACTGCGCAGATGGATATTGACTGCGAAGGCCAGGTAGGTTAGCAAGCTGCTGCGAAGCAGCAAGCTTAACCTCTTGAAGGAGTAGGATATCTGGCCTGTACAGGGCAACGAACGATGACAAAACCGATTGCTTAAAAGACGAACCAAGGGAACGAACGTTTAGGGAAAAGACCTTCACTGCGAATTTAGGCTGACGGGGGCTGACCTGTATCTGAAGGAGTCTTGAGCCTCACGGATGACGGAGGAGGCTCAGATGTCTTCCGTCTAGGGGAGCGAGCACGTCCCGAAGAGGAAGAGGGGCTGCGATGATGGCGGTCTACGCAGCTGTCTCGTTCAGATGAAGAGGACACAGAAATCCCGTCCCTCTTGCTACGATGTCGTCGGGCCTTTTTCTTGCGAGGGCTCTTAGGCGTCGCAAGAAGATCCCGCTGAGCAGACGCTGATGGCTTGGTAGTCCCAGCAGAGGATGAAATAATACCAGGCGTGGGCGCACAGACGATTCGAAGAGGCTGCGAAGCCGATGTGAGAGCAGGTGGAGGAAGAGTTGGAAACTCCTCCACATCAAACACCGATCCGGAGCACAACGAATCGTCCAAGATGACTTCAGCAGAGTGGCAGTCCTCCAACATTGGGGAAACATCAGGCGAAGGTGCACGAGAGGAAACAGTCTCTTGCACCACACTAGGCCGAGGAGGGGGAGTCGGCATCTCCTTCCCAGGAGTCGTAGGACGAGGCGACGATGGTGGGGTCGTCTTCGAAATCCTTGGTGAAGGAGGAGGCGACGATGGTGGGGTCGCCTTCGACTTCCTCGGTGATGAAGAAGGCGCCGATGGTGGGGCCAACTTCGATTTCCCCGATGAAGGAGGTGGTGACGACAACGATGGGGTCGTCTTCGTCGTCCTTGGTAGAGGACGAGGCGCTGTTGCTCTGCTCGGCTCAGTTGACTTGGCCGGTGAAGTCATCTTTCCTGGTTGCTGGGACGACATTCCTTGAGGCGATGGCGTTGGGGCTGCTGATAAGGCATCTGACCTCTCCTGGCACTGGTGGAACTTGTGCACGGTCTTGTGGCAGAAATCACATTTCCGAAGGAGAGGACAGTCTTTTCGAACATGAGAAGACTTTTTGCAGTACCAGCAGCACTGCCTCTGGCCCTTGTACGACACGGAGACGGTTATTCCGCGCATCACAAGGTTCGTAGGAATGTCTCTATGGAGCTCCATGAAGACTACGATGTCGCCCGTCATCTGAAGAGGAGAATCTGGGTGCAGGGGGTACGAAACTCTACGCACCACCCCATAGTCCGACATGTAGTCTCGGAGATATTTTTCAGCCATCAGTGGCGATGCGCCCCGGATAAGAACTGGAACGTATCCGGGTTCGGCGTAACTCAGGTGGACGGTGGTTTGTCCAACCCTGACAAAGTCCGCAGCCACTATGCGGTCTGCTACGTTCTGTTGCCTGCAGAGCATCTTCGATTCTGTCGAAGAAAGCCTCTGCAGAACAGTCACAGCGGGGTGACCCGACGGGAGAACCGGAGGTATACGCGTTTTTGCGTATAACTCCTTCATGAACATGCCGACGGCGAAGGGACCGTCGGCAATCATATCAACCATGCGATCCATGGTTGATATCAAAAAAAAAATTTTTGTTTGTGAGGAAGAAAGTAGACCTCCCCCAGGAGACACCAGGGGGAGGCAAACACACTACACAATTTTCTGACCAAGGTGCTGTTGGAACTGGAGCCGGTGGTATGGCTCCAGAGGGGCACCCTTAGATCGTGAAACAGGCAGGGTGCCCAG
>JAHWFO010075781.1:51368-82503 GCA_023313115.1 Rhysida immarginata | reverse complement strand
AACAAACGAATCCATTCGAGAATTTCATCTGACGGATGAAGCGGCGACGAGAATAGATCTTTATAAACAGTGTGAACGGTAGAAATAATATCGCCCTCTTCAGAAATAAGTTGACCCTCAGAGTAAACATGAGGTACGAGGCGCGCGGCAACTCTAGAGCGCTCATCTGAAACGCATTAGAAGAAACCTGGACAACCTCGTTTGGAATATCGCTTTGGAACGAATGGCTTCCCCAGATGCCTTCCCTACACAGAGAGCATTTATTTTAGATCGAATCTACCTGATGTCTCGAGCATATTCCACATGGGGAGTAGAACGCTTCAGCGTACCAAGGATCTGGGTCAGCCGCATAATATGATGATGCTGCTTCCTCGCGGCAGCAATGCCTAATCTTCTAAATAAAGTCTTCAGTCTCAATTTAATTAACTGCCATGATTCCAATATAGGGATCAGCAGCGAAAAAATGCGTTCAAAGAAAGAGGCAAAAATCTTAAAGTTACTTTGATTATCAAACATGGAAATATTCATAAACCACTGAAGATCACAACTTCTAAAGACCCCTCCAGCAGAGACTGCATCATGGTCTGTAAAAGACACCGGTAGCACCACACATCGTACTTCATTTGGACAAAAAAACTGGATCCACCAGGAACAGGTCGGTAAGATTAGCAAATGCTCGACTAAACGTATACCCTGGGTCATCTACGTTTAAAGTCGGCCAAATATCAACTAGCTTAATATAGTAAAAACTGGACCAGATAGTAAACACTGGACCAGTAGAAAAGACATTCCGGACTTCAGGATGCGAATTGAAATCACCCGCTATCACCAAAGTAATGAAAAAGAAGGGAGAAAGTTCAGACAAAAAAGCGCGCAGTTCCCTCCTTGAAATAGGCGCATACACTCACAGCAATATGCGGTTAATATGACCCGCTTGTGAGAGTCCTATTATTCTTCCAATGCGACCCATTTCAGAGAGTCTTTGGACACACATGTTAGTAAGAATTGTTTGACCCGAATTTCCTAGTCGCCATTCTCGGATCAATTGACCCGACTTTACAAGACTTAAGACTCATTAACGGAATATTTACTATACGCGTATATACCTATTTACGCATTTTTACATACATATTTATACATTTTCACAGCTATAGTACTTACACATTTATATAGTCAGATTTACATACGTGTATACACAATATACACAAGTTAACATACGTCTATACACCTATTTACTCAACTTTACACTTTTGTAGAATATTTAAACATACTTTACACATATTTAAACACACACGTACACAAATTTACACAGGTGTTTACACAATTTACATAGGTTTACACTCAGTTTCACTTGTTTACGCTTATGTACACATCTGTGCAGCTTACTTACGAAAGTTTACACACATTTATACATATATGTGCACAAATTTACACACGTGTATACACAATTTACGAATCTGTAAAGCTTATTTACATAAGCTTACACAAACATGTACATAAATTTACAAACGTATATACACGATATACACACGTTTACACACGGGTATACACCTTATCACAAGGTTTACATACGTCTATACACCTATTTACACAAGTTTACACTTTTGTAAACATCTGTATATCATATTTACATACCGTTACACACATTTATACATACAGGTACGCAAATTTACACACGTGTATACTGATATTTACACAAGTTTACATTTGTATACCGACATGTATGTATTTTATCATCTTTATAGTCAAAATTCGCCAGCAGAAGATAGAATTTCAAGCTTGTAGGAAGAAAAAAGGATTTTAATGATACATCTGTTGCTAAATTCTAAAATAACGATCACCGTGTTCATAACGTCAACAGCTCTTGAATGGTAGACAACAATAGGAAGAGAAACGACGTCTTTTTTAAATTTTTAAACATCAATTTTTTTTATAAAGTCATTTATTGATTTAAGAATATATTCAAATTACAACGTACAATGCAATAAATTCAACATTACCTAACAGAATTGATTTGCACAAAAATCAAGGGAATATTTTTGTTGTAACCATTACATCGTTCTCATTATAAATCTGCAAGATTCCTTTTCTATTCCTTTGGGTAGGCTAAATGTAAACTATCACGTATTGCTGAAGAGGAAGGCTCATGTTAGTATCCTTGGCAATCTGAAATACAGAAAAAAAAGGATGAATTTTAGATCAAAGATTTACACTCCTTACAATAATGGAAAGGGCAATAGTGACATTTTATTTTATGAATATCAAATTTGACCTCCGTGTTGAAATTAAGTCAGCCACCCTTCTATAAGGCTCCGATACACAGCTTCCGGTGTTTAGATCCATTCTTGCTGCGAACTAGCCATGTTGTTAGCAGTCGATAATAATGAATGCCGTTCAGTGGAAATGCATTTCAGATCACAACGAGTAAATAAAAAATAATCGTAACAATAACGAATAAGAAAACGTGTTAGCAAATGAATTTGGAACTTTTAAATAAGTATAATTTACGTTAGAAAAAAGTGTAACTTACTTAGATTCCTGTTTTCGTTCAATTTTTCTTGAACTGATAAAATTTGAAGGAGCAAGACGAACAACGTTAGAGAATGGCTTATTCAACGTTGGGTATTTTAAGGAGACTGCTCTCGCCCTCAGAGTTGAAGAGACTATCCCTACTGATAGATAGTCTTTAGATAACTTGTCCCATCCATAGTAATATTAAAGAGTAGTATTAGTTCTAATAATTTTGTATTAATCTTCTTACTAACACGAACGGCGAAATCGTCCAGTATCGCTATCCGCCATATTTTCGTAACTTGATTTCGTATCTTTACCGGAAATGATTCCCATTTCCTACGACTTGGCTCGTTAAGCTGTGTATGGCGCTGTTAGATGAGTCGGGGTTTCGTAAACACTTGAAGATGGGTGGTACAACTTATCTAGGAAGAACTGTATTCTTATAATCGTATCGGACAACTATAACTTAATAAAATGAGTCCTACGATCTGGAAATTGCTGTGAGTGTACACATTAACTAAACGAAACTTAAGCTTTAACAAAGAAATGTCCAAGGAGATTACCTGCGAATCTGGATCACGTTCGATCGCTTCCACCCGGAAATTAAGATTCAAGATAATGATGACAACACCACGAGGAAAAGGAATTAACAAAACACTTGGCTGATGGAAAAAGCGCAGAACTTGCTTAATATCAGGATTAGCCAGCTTAACCTCTTGTAGTAACAGAACATCTGAGGAGTAAAACCGAACGAACATGGCAAGAATGTTTTGTTTGAAAAGGGACGCACACCGACAAAGCCAAATTGAAATGAACAAACTAAAAGTCACTCAGAATTAAAGTCCAGTCCTTGAAAAGTCTAATCCGGGTGAAAATCCAAAATCACAGACGATGATTAGGTGCCTAGTCGAAAACAGAAGAAACCAGAAAGGTTCGACCATTAGGTGCCTATAAAAAAACGAGGCAATCAATCCTGATTTGCATTGGTATTGAATGTTACGAGTGCTTACCTCTCTTGATAAAACAAGGAGAATGGGTTTAATAAGAGAAAAAGTTAAAGAAAGAGCTTCCGTAGTATTTAAAGTATAATCTGGAATCAGGGAAAGGCAGCACTGAATCACAAAACAAAGATTTTAATGCTCTCTAAACAACAACTATTTCTGGTTTCAACTTAAAAACAATTTTAATATTCTTTAATTTATAAATAAAGAAAAACACTGGGCTTATTATTAGCATCGTCGTCATCATCATCGTTCATCATTATCCTTATTATTATTTTAGTTTCTCTTTAAAATGTTTATTCACGTAAATCTCTCTCTTGTTTATTTACGTAAATGTATCCACTAAGACATAAGCACTGAATGAAGTTTATGTATTCAAATATTGAAAATACTCTGAAAATTCTTGTAAAAATTAAAAATACACAGTTATACCCGCAAAAAAAAATTAACGTTCCAATACATTCGTGTATTGATAGTGTTAAATTATATTTTAAAACTATATTTCTAATAACCAAATTATTCTACTTGTCTTTATTGTGAAATTTTTAAATTTTGTAGCAACATGCGGCTGTCCCCAGTGAACAAAGAGTTTCTCTTCTACATATTATATCAGTAGTACAAGGTCGAGTCACATTATTATGATCACTGCTTACGTTTATCTTAGGGGTTGCCCAGCCGAGGAACTATGTCACGTGTTGGGAATTGGTTAGGTGACTATATAAGATAGGTTTCCGCTGTGTTAAAGACATCACTCTTTGCTGCAATGGGTAAGAACATGATTTATCAGATCTGGAAAAGGGGATGATAATCGGCTTTCGGGCCAAAGGTGGTAGTATTACGGAAGCCGCGCAGTTTGTGAATTGTTCTCGTTCTGCTGTACCGTGTCTGGGAAACTGGGACCCTTCAGAATAAACGGTATGGGAAGTGTGGAGCACCACGTACCATTGATGAGAGAAGTGAACGTCGGCTGCAAAGGTGTGTGAAGGCCAACCGAAGAGCTACAGTGAACCAACTTACCGCTCAAACCAACGAGGGTGCTATCAGACATGTCTCTAAAATCACAGTACAGAGGACCCTGTTACATATGGGCCTCCGCAGCAGACGGATAGTCACCGCACATGCTGACGAAGGTTCATCGCCAAAAACAGCTTCAATTTGCCCAAAAGTACAGAAACTGGACCACTTCTGACTGGAAAAGGTTACATTCTCCGAAGAGTCACGATTTCTGCCCCACAGAAGTGAGGCGAGAAACTTCCGAGAACAAGCATCCTGCAACTATTGTTGGACGAATCCAGGCTGGTGGCGGCAGCTTCATCGTGTGGAGAGTGTTCTCATGGCATTGTCTGGGCCTACTGATACCTGTGGAAGGCACTCTCAACCGATTCGGTTATTTATCCATAATCGCAGATCAAATACACCCTTACATGGCGACTGTCTTCCCAAAGGGGGATGACACGTTCCAGCAAGACAATGCGAAGTGTCATACGGCTGCAGTTGTTCGAGGTGATTTGAGGAACACGGCCAAAGAGTTCCAAGTACACTATCCTAGCCTCCTAATTCCCCAGACCTTAACCCAATCCAGAACCTTTGGGATCACCTCGATCGTCATGTGCGTGCTATGGAACAACCACCTATCGGATGCTTTACAGTCTACATGGCAATAGCCACCAGTAGAAACCTACCAGAATCTTATTGACTCACTCCCACGCCGTCTAGCTGCTGTTCGTGCCGCTAAAGCGGTTATTCGGGATATTAGCTGGTGGTCTTAATAATGTGACTCGACTCTGTAAAATATTGTCTATATCATAAATATTATATCAATAAGTGATTCCTTTCTTCCATGTCTGTTCTTCAGAATAATTAATTGCACAGTTCGTAAAATGCATTTATTATGAACTAAGAAGTGAGAAACTTAATGTAATTTTATTTTATCCCTACGAGTACCAGCAGTAACTTTTTCAAAAAAAGGGGCCTGCGCAAAGATTTCTACAGTTTCAATCGAATATTAATGATTTCCTGGTCGTTTTTAGAGTCTGTGAAAATAATTATCAGACAGTTCAGATAATTTATGAAATTCTTCGATTCAGATGTTTACGGCAAAGATAACGCGGTAATTTAACAATATTGATGAAATTGTTCAGTATTGTCCTAATTAAAAGTAAATGACAGCGATTTTATTGTTCACCCAGGTGATTGTTGCCACAAAGAGTGACTTACTAAATTTTCATGTTTAAAAAATTAGTAATAGACTAGTTCATTCCCGTTTAAAAAATACATTACTTATTTATTTGAATTCTCCACTAAGAAATTATTACTCCAATAAGTTTGTGTATTCAAATATTGAGAATAATAGAAAATTAAATATTATTTATATCCCAGCAAACTGGTATTACTTATTTCTTTGACTTTAACGCCTGTATTCACCACGTTTTAAAACGAGTTTAAACATAACTCGTATTCACCACGCACTTAAATGCACGGCCTACGAGATAGTGAAAGGCCTGTGCATTTGATGTAAAAACATGGAAACACGAGCGTTTTAATATTATGTCATGAAATCCTGCTATCTGCAGATTTATTTTTTTAAGAAATGAACTTTAAAGTTTTGTTTATTTCTTTAAAAAAAATAATAAATCTAGTTAAAATAATATAAGTTTTATTATTTTCAAACACGTTTTTAATATACACTATATGATCACAAATATCCGGACACATGCACGTTTGCGCTCTAGCCACGATTTCATGGAAATCAATAGAGCGTTGCACATCCCTTTGCCCGAATCACAGCTTCCACCCTTCGGGGAAGACTTTCCACCAAATGTTGGTAGGTACTTTCAGGAATGTTCCTCCATTCCTCCCGAAGAGCGAGAATCAGTTCAGGTACAGAAGTTGGCCGATGTGATCTGGCCCGCAAGCGTCTTTCCAAATCATCCCACAGACTCTCTATAGGATTGAGGTCGGGACTTTGTGCCGGCCAACCCATTTCTTCGACCCCTGAGTCCGCAAACCACTGCTGTACACGCCTCGCTTTGTGGCACGGAGCATTGTCGTGTTGGTAGAGAAATGGCCCGTTTCCGAAAAATTGCCACAACGTTGGAAGTGCACAGTTGTCCAAAACATTCAGATAACGGTCGGAGTTCATGATTCCTTGCACAGGAACGAGCTGGTCCAGTCCGTACCATGAAAATGAGCCCCACACCATGACTCCTCCTCCTCCGAACTTGACAGTGGGCTCTGTGCACTCAGGTAAGAAGCGTTCTCCAGGTATGCGCCAAACCCAAACTCGTCCATCGGATTGCCACAGTGTGTAGCGAGATTCGTCTGTCCACATTACACGTTTCCATTGGTCCATTGTCCAGTTTCTGTGGGCTTTGTACCACTCCAGACGTCGCTTGGCGTTGACCCTGTTGATGTGGGGCTTGTGGGCAGTAGCACGGCCATGGAATCCCATCGTGTGCAGTTCCCGACGAATTGTCATGGTACTGGCATCATTTGCAGAGGCGTTTCGAAACTCTGTGGCAATTTTTTCCGCCGAGGACTTCCGGTTGCTGCGGGTGACACGACGAAGCACTCGACGGTCTCTGTCCGTTAGTTTCTTGGGTCTACCGGTTCGTTGTTGAACTGTTGTTGATCCCCGGGTCTTCCATTTCAAAATGACATCGCCTACTGTTGACTTGGGTATCTGAAGAAGGCTGGAAATGTCACGCACGGACTTGCCGCATAGGTGACATCCAACGATGGTTCCACGTTGGAACTCACTGAGCTCTGCCGAACGACCCATTCTTGCCAATGTCCAAGCAGAGTTGTGTCTGAAGGTGTGGGAAGCTATTTAAATGATGTGCAAGTCATTATCATGTGACACTGGGCCAATCGATGATCTGTGAGGGGTGTCCGTATATTTTTGATCATATAGTGTAAAGTCTACTGATACCGCCAGCAGATGACAGGATTTCATGATATAAATCTTAAAATTCGAGTTTCCCAATTTTGGCTTCAAAAACAGCCAAATGCACAGGCCTTTTACTATCTCGTAGGCCGTGGTTAAATGCCGCTGAGTTTAAGTTGCCCCCGATGGCCGCTTAAGTCGATTTTAGGCCGATGCGCATGCGCCAGTTTATCTCCAGCCACTCCGGCCAAAGAAAAACATCATGGAGGACGATATGCGGTCTCATCTTACTTTGGAAGAAGTTTTGTTTCTAAACAAATTCATTCGTCGCAAACGATGAATCTAATAAAAAAAAAAAGATTATTACCTTGTACAACTTGACGAGGTTGATTTTCGAAAGCGCTATCGGTTATCGCACGAAACTTTCGTGAAGGAGACCAGCTTGTTTAGTCGCCATGGCTTTGCTTGGAATGAAATATGACCGTGACGTCAGGTCATATACGGGTCATAGGACACCAACAGCTGCTTAACTCGCTCTTTTGCAAGTGAGGCTTGAAATTTTAACTTCGTTTGAACCTGATTGGTATTCTCACGATCTATAGATATTCATGGTCATCGAGCTTCGGCCATGATGAGATGTGATAATCTTATTTTTCCTTGTATTTTTTATTTCGTTTGTTTTGTTTTTTTTTGTTTGTTTCTGACAATCGTCAATCTTATTTTCTTTTTTGTATAATATGGAAGACCGCTTGGGTTGGTTAGGCTTCTTGACTACCTCAGTGTATTTCATTTGGAGTTTATTCTGGTTAGATGAGCTTTGTGAAAGCGCTGCTTTCGTCCCATCCTAACGAATGTACACTTCACTGTTCGATTGTAGATTGTCGAGCTTCGGCCATTTTCCATTGTTTCGAGAAGCTAAGGAAAACAGATCGCGCCAAGTGCCGCATAGATCGCACTAAGGCCGACCGCAACCTGCGGTAGAGATTTTCATTGAAACTGAATATGAAAGTGACGTTTCTATCTGCCGACAGGGCGGCGCTGCAGGCGCAGTTGGCCGATTGTACATGCAGCGCCACTTTTCAATAGAGTTCCAGCCCTACCGGGAGCTAGAAACTTTAGCTTCATTTTAACAATGGAGCTCGATGACCATGAATATTTATAGATCGTGGTATTCTTCAACATTTCAAGGCGGCAGCTTGGGTAAGCTGTAGCGTAAGTCAAACGTCGTTGTGTCGCCTTCTGTCATTGGTTCAAAGTTTCACGTGACCTATGACACGTATATGACCTGACGTCACGGTCATATTTCATTCCAAGCATGGCCATGGCGATAAACAACAATGTGATAAGAATGTCGCAACAACAATGTGGTAAAAATTTACTTTCAACCACGGTCTATACAGGGTGTTTCAAAATTATGTACAATAAATTTAGTGACATATTCTTCAGGTCAAAAGAAGACGAAAATTTTCTATAGCACTTTGTCTGGAAACGATTTGTTTGCGAGTAATCCAATATCATACAGTAGGGAAGCACGGTAGTTAGCGGACGATATTTTAGCAGTTCCAGCGTTTCGACCCAAAACTAGGTTGAGTGGTTTGTTCCATTTAAACCTACTTTAGGGTTGTTCCATTAGTTGTGTACGGTTGTTTCCATTACTGTAGTTCACTACTGTACATCCACTAGGAATATCAATTTCAGAACGTTTGCGTGCTTTGACATACGCATTACGATTTACGTAAAAAAAATTCATGTACACGTATTCCAGTGCAGAATACACTGACATGCACCTAATGTATGGTCTTACGGACGGAAATGCTGTGGAAGCAAGAAGACTCTACCAAGAACGCTTTCCGAATAGACGTTTGCCAAATAACCGAACATTTGTATCTGTCGACAGACATTTGAGGGAGCGTGGTTCCTTTGGCCGTCAAACAGGACAAGGGCGGCCTGTAGCACATTCTCCGGATGAGGAGGATGTGATAATTGACATCATACATGATGAACCACAGACAAGCACCCGTCGTATTTCTTCCATGGTACACATTCCGCACTCATCTGTTTGGCACATTCTTCACCGTCAGCTTTTGCATCCATACCACCTGCAACTGGTTCAGGCACTGAACCCAACGGACTATCCACATCGACAACGATTTTGCCAATGGATACAACGTCGTCATGCTGCAGACCCTAGTTGTCTCAGCCAGATACTTTTCACGGACGAAGCAACCTTCACCCGGACAGGAATCGTAAATTCTCATAACCAGCACCATTGGGCAGATGCTAACCCGCATGTTACCAGAGCTCGAGCGCATCAAGAGCGTTTCTCCGTGAACATTTGGTGTGGAATTGTCGGAAATAACTTAATTGGCCCTTATTTGTTGCCGCCACGATTGACTGGGCGAACGTATCTTTTGTTTCTGCAGAATGCATTGCCAGAATTATTGGAAGATGTTCCTCTTTTGATAAGATCTAACATGTGGTTCATGCATGATGGCGCTCCAGCACATTTCAGCCATGTTGTGCGAGCACACCTTAATGCTGCATACACGAATCGGTGGATAGGTCGAGGTGGACCGGTAGCCTGGCCTGCAAGATCACCCGACCTTAATCCCTTGGACTTTTTTCTGTGGGGTCATGTGAAAACGATCGTCTACAGCACAGAAGTTCCTAACATTATGGATCTGCGACAACGAATTGAAAATGCATGCCAAACCGTTCGTAATGCTGGCGACGAACTCTTCCATGACATCAGACGGTCGCTCATGCAACGAGCCGAAGCGTGCGTGCGAGCTGGTGGCGGGCACTTTGAACAATTCCTGTAATTTGGGGCCACGGGTTTAGTTGGCTGTATCGCGTAAATAAATCGTTTCCAGACAAAGTGCTATAGAACATTTTCGTCTTCTTTTGACCTGAAGAATATGTCACTAAATTTATTGTACATAATTTTGAAACACCCTGTAGATATTCATGGTCATCGAGCTTCTGCTATTTTCCATTGTTTCGAGAAGCTAAGGAAAACAGATCGCGCCAGATGCCGCATAGATCGCACTATAGCCGAACGCAACCTACAATACAGATTTTCATTGAAACTGAATACGAAAGTAAAGTTTCTGTCTGCCAATAGGGTGGCACTGCAGGCGCAGTTGGGCAGATTGTACATGCAGCGCCACTTTTCAATAGAGTTCCCGCCCTACCGGGAGCTAGAAACTTTAGCTTCATTTTAACAATGGAGCTCGATGACCATGAATATCTATAGACCCTGCTTTCAACGTGTGCAGAAAAGCAAATTTATATTTAAACAATGTAGCGGTAATTTTTCTCAGTTTGAGAAAGACGTTTTGGTTTCACGTGTGGAAAATTTCGCAAATATCATCGACGAATGAATTTGTTTGTGGCTAATGAATCTGTTTGCGACGAATGAATTTGTTTAGAAATAAAACGTCTTCAAAGTACGAAGACTGCATATCGTCCTCCATGTTGTTTTTCTTGGCCAGAGTTGCTGAAGATACACTGCGCATGCGCTTCAGTCTAAGATCGACTTAAGCGGCCGTAGAGGGCAACTTAAACTCAGCGACGTTTAAGTTGACTTAACCGCGTGGTGAATTCGACGTTTGAATCCCGAGTTTAAAATGTACTGAATACGAGCGTAAGACATTTATCATTGGAGGTTATGGCCAATGAAATGTCGCTGTATACCAGTCAGGTTAAAACGAAGTTGAACTTTTTAAGCCTGACTTGCAAAAGAGCAGGTTAAGCTGCTGTTGGTGAATATGGGCGTAACAATATTGTTTTTATCTTGTCTTATTAAGTCAAGGTAAATAATGAGCGTATTATGTTGAGCCAGGTCATTTTTGATAGACACAGGCGCCGCCGCACACACATAGACCAAAACTGGACAAAATCAAAATCTCAACTCCTAATGATATAAGAAAAAAAAAATAAATAAATAAATCAGTGAACCTTACTGGCAGATATTCATTTTTATTACAGAATCTTTGATTTAGGACTTACATGGTGTGATGTCAAGAAATCATCAAAATTATTTTCAGATATTTTTCCAAACATGTTTCACATAAAGCTCATTTATAAATAACTATGATCAAATCCAGCAGTGGCAATATGAATAACGTTTTCCTTTTCTAAACTTTCACAAATATTAATTTGTTCATTTTTTGTTAGTTTTCTGATAATTCTTTGATCATTATTATGGAATTTCTTTCGTTTGGTTGAACTAAAGCGAAACTGCTTTTCAACGTTTTTGTTTCCAGGCTCAATGGTTTCGGCACTAGCAAAGTTTTTGAAATGTGACGTGTTCGATAAAATTTCTATGGCTTCATCAACCAAACCTCTTATTCTAATCAGTTCTAACTCTTGTGGATCACTTTTTTTCAGGAGGCCAACGAGCTTCTTAACTTGATCTAAAATCTGCTGCGTCTTGTTCTCTGCTATTGTTTCCATCTCCTTTCATTTTCAAAGGTTGCCTTACATGTTCAAACAACTCTTCCGCATCATTTCATTTTCCATTAATGCAGGTAAAGACTGGCTCTGAAACCAGCTATGACACGCATGCTTGCACATGTTCAGCTTGACAAAGTTGTCAGAGCATGTACAAAAGTATAAATGAATGCAAATTTGGCAAATTGGACATGCCAACTGACAGCTGCTCACAATTCATTCATTTTTGTACTATGTAACTCACGTTTTCCTTTGATGAAGAAACCTCCCACTTATTTATGCATATCTAATGTAGTAGTTCTGCTCTGTTCATAGCATTTAAGAATCTCTTTAATCTTGAGTGGCGTCCTGCATTTTACCTATTTTTGGAAGCGATAAAAAATTTTATCTCGACACAGTTTTAATGCGTTCATCTATTCTTTTGTTTTTTACCTTGCAAATATACATGTTTAATCACTTTGTGCAATGCTTCCAAATGCATGTTGGTATTGATACCCAGGTGTTTCCTGTAGCAGTATGCCCACTATCCAGCTCTTTTAACATAATGGTTGTGTAAATATTCCCCGAAATCTTTGGTAGAAGATTGTGATAGGAACTGATTAAGAACAAGAGGAAGCAAATGGTTGAATTCCTCTTCATTTTTCTGCTGCAGGAGTATCCTCACAGTTTTATAAACCTGGGCTTTCAATTCTTGGCTACCATTAATTTTTTTCAAATTTTTCCTCCAACTTTGATCAACGTGCCATAAACAGAGAAGATGGTTTGTAGGCACTCCCATAATAGCACTCCAAGCATTGTAAAAGCTAGCAGCATCATCAGACATGAAAGTAGCTGATTTAATAACTCCTGATTTGTCATGCACTTTAGAAGAACATAACTGCATAGCTTCAGTGTCGGTTCTATTGCTAATAAAAGATGCAGCTGGTATTCCTGAACCATGTTCATCGATTGTGAGCAAAGTCGTTATCAAAATCATAGGCAGTGTGTGCTATCTACATAGACCTTGGTAGGTCCAAATTTCTTTAAAATATCTCTCTGAAAATTGTTCATTAAGACTAGAGCAAAATCCTTTGTACTAAAAATCCCATGCTGATCTTCAGAGCCCTGGGGTTTATAAAATAATACTGGTGAGTCCTCACCTAAATGGTGCAGTGATTTCACCCAAATGTCAATGCTAACTGCATCGTTCTTATGTGCAATATGGTTTTTAAGATTAAAATCACGCTGAATGTTTCTTAAGTCATGAGATGTAATAAGATGTAACCGGCGAAGCGAATCATCTTTGATAATGACGTCTATGATGTCATCAAGAATCCTCTGAAAGCTAATACCTTCTGCAATCTTCCCTGTTAAAAAAGAAATAAGTAAAGTCAGTATTTCTTAGTAAAAGTTTCCTAACTTATAACTGAACATGTTTTAAAAAGGTCTATGCCATAAATTCTAACGATTTCTTATGATGACAACATTAAAATGTCTTTAGTAAAAAGTAGTAGTTGCTTAATCATTAAGGACGGAACTAGCTTTTAAAATTAAAGGTACCTACAATTTTTGAACGTTCCTGCAAGGTCAAATCCAAGTGTCTCTATGTATTTTCATGACCAACATGTGGAAGCCATAATCTTGTTCAAATATATTATGTCCTTCAAAGAATTCGAGAGTTGATGGGCATGCGGAACCAGATTTGCATGAACCTTGGCTTTTAGGGCGTTTCTTAGTTGCTGTGAACTCATAAGACCCAGATCGATTGCATAAATAAAGATTTTCTTTCCATCCATTAATGCACAGGCAGTTCGCAGAAACCTATTAATGGAACACGTGGTGGTATTTACTTTTTTTCATGCGCTTTTGTTATGGGCGGAATTTAACCAAACTTCACGAGCTGTTTACTCCTTTAAGGAAGGCAATTTCGACAAAACGTATGCGGAAACTTGTGTTTATTTTAGGGTGCAGAACATCGCTAAATATCTCACGATATCCTTTTCAAAAGCACCTTGCATATGAATATTTTTCCAATTTTCTCGCGCTGTTGCTGCCATTTCCATTTTTCTCATCATTTATTCCACTTTGCAATCTTTCTGGTCAAGATCCTATGGTAAGCATCTCTCCCGATCACGGTCATTCTTATTTACAACCGTCTAATAACCCTTTAGCCCCCCCCCCCCCCTCTTATGCCACATCTGTATTTCTTAACCCCCTCCACCCTCCCTTCATAAACCAATCTATGGTATCAACGTCTTCCCTATATTTATATATCCTTAATATATTATAACTGCCCACCTACATATGTACAGTATATAATGCATGTAATTCCCAAAAGAAGACAGTTCATAAAATTTTCATCTTCGACCAACATTTTAATTACCTCAATTTGTTCCTCAGTTTCTCTCCTGCTCGTACACCAATAACCCGCACTCATGTTAACACTCCATCAACCCTATCAACGTAGGCCGTCAGATGCTAATAAGCCCTAATCCCTCCCAATATATCCCATTTTTATTGGATATTTTTTTTATTGGTTAATTTAAATATATTTTGCCAATAAACTAGGGGTCCCAATAAAATGAATCCCAATAAACTGGACTATGTTTTTCCTCACAGCAACTTGTCACTGAATTTCTGACAGGGCCACAATTCGCGCTACCATCTCCTCTACCAATTCTTCACATGCCCCCAGAAGAAGAAATCTAAACGGTTAAGGACTCATGGTCAACAGTTTGAACACCTTTTATAATTTTACAAGCATGTTGCATTTCCTTATTAAAAACGTTGTGACGGTCAGTATCAAATTTTCAATATGAATGTCAATATATCAATATCAATGTCTACGTTTTCCGGAAATACGAGGCTGAGTCAAATGAAAACCGGAAAAGCGCTGTAGAAAATCGAAAACTGCTCCCATTGCGATCAGACCCGGTATGCATGCGCGAGGACTCTCCCACCATCAATTGGTGTTGGTCCTGCGTCCCTATGTGACCCAGCGGCTCCATACGGGCGTTTCCAATATGGCGGCCCCTCTGTTAGAATGCATCAAAGAAGAGCAGCGTGGACTGATCCATTTCCTGCAAAGTGAAGGCACGAAACCAATAGAAATCCATCGACGCATGTTCGCACAGTATGGTGCTGCATGTGTATCGCAGACTCAGGTGTACGAATGGTGTAAGAAATTCAGCAGCGGCACAACAAGTTTGGCGGACGCGCCGAGGCCAGGCCAGATTGCAGCGGCGGAGATGATTCTGCAGGATAGACGGGTCACCATCAAGGACATTGCAACGGCATTACAGGTCAGTCATGGCTCTTTTCAGCATATTGTCCATGATGAGCTGAAATACCGGAAAGTGGCCGCAAGATGGGTCCCTCGTCGGCTGATGCCCGAAATCAAGGAGAGGCGAGTCAAGGTCTTCCAGGAGCTGCTGCGCCGCTACGAACTTGAAGGTGACACCTATTTGGAGCGGATTGTGACTGGACACGAGTCCTGGGTCCATCACTACCAACCACAGACCAAGCGCTCCAGTAAGGATTGGCGGCACTCGACATCACCAAAAGCCGAAAAAGTTCCGCAGCCAGCCATCCGCAGGAGAGGTGATGCTGACCTTGTTCTGGACCACAAGGGTCCCATAGCGGAACATTACATGGATAAGGGCAAGGCGGTGACCAGTGCCACCTATAGTGAATTGGTTGGTGACATACGCACCAAGCGCCGCGGAATCCTCTCAACAGGCGTTCTCACCCAACCTGGCAACGCCCGAACTCATACGGCTCGTGCGACCGTGGCGACTATCAAGGACTTGCGTCTGGAGTGCCTCCCCCATTCTCCTTACTCTCCCGACCTCGCGCCATCCGACTTCCACATCTTTGGCACTAAAGGACTCCTCAGGCGGTGCATGAGTGGCTGCACGCGCAGCCAAAAGATTTTTTTTTCCGAGGTTTCCATGCCCTCCCGACTCGGTGGCGGAAATGCATCGAAAAGCAGGGGGACTACATTGAAAAATAGTGTACTTGTTCCAACTCTGTCTGTAATAAAGGAGCTGTAAAAAGATATTTCCGGTTTTCATTTGACTGACTCTCGTACATTAACGAGAGAGACAAAATTACGAGGAAGTCGTTGTATAAAGATGTTTGACAATTTTTTATGTATCAAAGATTCATTTGTGATTTCTAGTTTATTGGCAAATTATATTCAAAATAAGGTCCTCTACCACTCCTACGAAGTACAGAGTTTGTAGAAGTTTGTACACAGAGTTCGTAAGCAGTCTATATAGTTTCAATATTTTTCAGTTTCTGTTATTCCCGATGATTCTCTCTGGTCGAAACATGTTGAATAAATAACTTTATTTATTACTTATAACGGTATAAATTACTTATAAGACCCACAACTCTATCATTACCACCGTAATGCAAATAACTAAATAATCTTATCTTCTTTAGATGAAAACTTTAAAGTTTGTTCCTGTACTTTGATATTGTTACGCCCGCTCACACCCTCACTCTTGTGTGAGAGCTAGCGACTACTCAGTCAACCAGATATGTTACAGAATCATACAGCACCCTCTTCAGTTCCAAGTTTGTTCCCTTAAGTTCCAATCTAAGCCAATCGTGGCACGTAAATCGTATCGCCTTCCATTAACTTACCTGCTTTGACACTTCACATACACTACTATGGATACCCCTAAGTGATTAAAAAGTCCCCCTTTTATAAGCCTAAATACCCCATAACTAAAATTCGGTTAACCACCCCTCAACAATTTATTATTCTAATCTCGTAATCAAGTTCAATCCAAGAACGTAATGCACTACCCGAAAATCATACGCCAATTAACCTTAGGGACCCTCTCCCTCCCATTTTTCAACAAACTTACCAAAAGTACGTTTCATTCCAAACAAAATTAACTTTATTAAAATACTTAAGTAAAGGTGTTAGTGAATACAAATCAACAATTATGAATAATGATTAGAACAGTAATTAAGTAGTATTTATGATAACAATTAAATGAAAAGGAAATTTGCACCAATTAAAATGAAATTAAAATTCAGTCACTACATTAATCGCGAGGACCCAAATTTAAACAAAATCAAGTACTTATCACTTTGCATATTAATTCAGTCCCGTCGAAAGTTTCGTTTGGATGTTAACACACTGTTCCGATTGCACGCCTGGTGTTTCCTCGCAGCCACCCACTTGTTACACATGTGACGGAGATCCGAGAAGGCTCCAAGTTCATCCTGTAGTAGCATCCGTTCACGGACCGGCTCGCCAGCGTTCTCGGCACTCTGCTTGGCCTCCTCTTCTCTCGCTGGAGCTTCCGCCGACAGTCGCTCACGTGCCGAATGGAAAAACTCGCTCCGATGGACGCTTGATTTCACACTCGCTCTCTGCCAGGAATGGTTCTCCATTGTTTGGACCACGCTGCTTATCAACGCCTTCTTTTGAGTGCTTAGCCCGGTCTTGTACAAAAGTATAAGTCTTTGCGGACGACCAGGCTACTCGTTCGCCGAGCACACTCAGGAGTTTTGCTGCTGTCCACTGAAGAAACCGTCCCGTGGCTGCGTCTCACTCACAGCCGCCTCACTCCTCGCTTCCTACATCGTCAGGCCGCTCATTCATCCATCTCTCTCTGAACACACGAAGCTACAGAGAGAGAGAGAGAGAGAGAGATTCTTTTCGTTTTACTCGTATATCTATTATCGAACAATCACCATTTACCACTAATGCGAACTTTTCACTGAACTCATTGGTCCCTTAGTTCTTTAATTTAGTCACATGTTCTTGAACATCACATTTTCGAAAATCGTAGAGCCACCACGTTTTTGTGTTGTCATGCAACGCCGTGACTCATACCATGGAGTAAAACGACTCATACCATGGAATTATTACTCCATGACTCATACTTCGAGTTGCTTCGTTTTCCCACGCCAATGAAAAGGTCAAAGTTCAAGATTCGACTTTTCTATATGAATTCTAAATAAAACGCACACTTTTGGGAGTTTTTTAATAAAATTCTACGTTTTGCTAACAGAGCAAAAGGGTTTATGATTAGAAATTAAAATTTAGACCCCTCTTCCATTAATCTCTGCCCCTCTTAGTCAATCTTGGATTGAGATAATTAAACAAAACAGATTGGTGTGGGCTCAAAACTTGAATATTATTCTACTAATATTCAATGTGGTGACTTCAGTCGCCACAATGTCATGGTAACCATATGATCTCTTAATTTTTGATAATGGGAAAACGTTTTCGGACAGTAGCAGCATTGTACAACTCTTTCGGATTCGACATTGTGAATGTTTTTTTGATGGGCGTAGAAATTAAAATTGGAAGAGAAGATAGCGCCGCATATGTTGCACTCTGTCTTCTTGTTGCTGTGATCATGAAAAAAACATCATTTAGACACAATGTTTGCTTATGCTTTTGAAATGAACACGAGAAACGAGGAACGAACACCGCGTCTACACAGGCGATCAATCCTGAATTGTATAGGCATTGAATATTACGGAAGCTTCTCTTCTTAAACTCATTCTCCTTGTTTTACCAAAGAGGTCAGCACTCAAAAGTTCAATACCCATGCAATTCAGGATTGACTGCCCCGTTAGTCGAAAACAGAAGAAACCAGAAGTCTGGTTAGAGTAGTTACTAACCGTCAGAGAGACACTTCTCCACGTTAGTGATTTTCTCTGTATGCCAGATATGATTGATCGTGAGAATAGGAGAAGTCGTTCTACTTAAGGACAGATTTTAACACATGAAGTAGATCGTTGAAATAAAGCAAAATAAAAATAACTTTAATTAAATAATTTATAAAAATTGTATAAATATAAAAAAATATTGTAATTGCAAAATAAAAACTGGATAAAGGATGAAATTTTCTTGAAATTTTAAATTATAAAATTAACTTTAAATTAAGTAAAAATGTTGTATTTGCAAAATAAAAAAACATTGAACATGAAATTTTAATTAATTAAATAATTTTAAATTATGTTTTTTATAATAATTGTAAAAATACATAGAAACATTTTTTATCATATTATTGTTTTTATTAATTTGGAAGTTTATAATCAACAAAAAATTAAAACAAATTATTGAAAAGTGGATGCATCAATAGAAGCTGTTTGTATGAATAATGAATCTTGTTCTTCCGCTATAGGTTTGATCAGAATATTTGCGCAAGTTGAAAACATGCGTTGTTTATCAATTTTTTTTTCTTTGCAGGTTCATTTACTTTACTTAAATTTTCTTTGTTTTCTTTTGGTCGTAATGTATTCTCATTTTGTGTCTGACTTTCATGTGCACTAAATTGAATTTCTACAGCAAAGTTTTCATTTTTTACAATCTTCTGTAGATTTTAATATGTCTAATAAAGATGCACAGATTTCATAAACTTCTTTTTTGCTTTCTTCAAAGAAACATCCTTGTTTAAAATTTGATTTTGTCAATTCGGCCAGGTGATTTTCAGTCTCTTCACAACGTGATTCCAGGACAGGATCTTCAATAATTACAAGCTCATTCATTTCTGACGTTTCTGCTCTTTTGCAGTTAGTTTTTGTGCTCTGCAAACTATATGGATGTACTTGCACATATTCCATTGAACCGAATAGTCAATGCATGTGCAAGTATAATTGTGAATACAAGCTTCACAGTCTTGACAAACCAAAGCACAATGCTTTGAACATTTGTTGGCCTCTTCTACACAGTACATTTCACCTAGTTTTTGCGCCGATTTTACCATCCAAAACCCTGGACAGTTCATAACGACATATTCATTGGACTTGTGACGTTTTCTGAGCTAACTTAATTTATAAGTTACTTTCATGGCAATCAGTCTATCAAACTGTCTGTCTCTAATAAATTTCATCAACGCAATAATGGCTTTATTAAGACTTTACTTTTTTACCACCAAGATATATATATTTTAGCGTTCGATGCATTCTTTCAATGTGCATGTTTATATTAATGCCAGACCATTTTTTGTAGCAATAAGCCCAAGCGAACGGCCGATTAGCGTAGTGTTTTTTAAAGTGAAGTCCAAATGCTCTTGTTGTTTCATTTTTCATTAACAATTCTATGGTTTTATTAAGCATTCGCTCGAAGGCCGACTTATCAGTTTCTGTCAGTTGACATCTTAAGATTTTATAGACAGATGCCGTCTGTATCTGTTAGTGTAAAATTAATGTTTTTTCTCCAATTTTTATCAACATGCCATGAACAGAGCAATCTATTCGGGCAAGGGCCAAAAACACAAGAAAAAGCGTTGTAAAAACCGTCGGCATCGTCACTCATGAAAACATTTGGATGATTATCTGCAAATGTCTTGATAAACGAAAAAGCTAGCTTGTACAACTGTTCATCTTGTCTATTGGAAATGATAAACGCTGCTGGAAAACCTTCTTGCTTATCGTCTAAAACTAATAATGTAGATAGTTCAAAACCATAGGGATTTGTCCCATGCGTTCCATCAAAGCATACAATGTCATTTCCATATCGTTGCAACATATATCTTATTTTGCACCACTAGCACAAAGGCATCTTTGTTTTCAAATGAATGGTCCTTACAAAGTTCACCTTTGTGCTTGTAAAAAAGTATTGGTGAAGCATCACCTAGATTTGATAAGTTGTTAATCCATGCATCAACACATGCAGCATCACTTATAGCATTCTCCATGTCTAAATGAAACTCCTTTCGGATGTTATGAATATCATGTCTTTGCGTTCCAACTTGTTTTCCAGTGAATTTCGCATCTCATCCAAAATTGCATCAACAGGAATTTTCTGCGCTAGCTTTTTTGCAATCTTTCTCTTGTCTTCGGATGATAACTGCAAACGTCCTAAGTCTGAAGTGTGGCCTACATGCGTTTTCATAAAAATAACTTCAATTCCACGTTCAAGCCCAAAATTATCCACGTATTAACTTTATTGGATCCCATTAGTTTTAAATTTATTTTTTTATTGCCATGAGATGTGAACTTTCCACTTCTAAAACAATAGTAATAGCTTATAATTTTTTGGTCGTTGTTTTGGTGCCACATTTTTTTAAAAATGAAGAATTAGTCTCTTTTTCAGTTTCTGCTTTCCATTTCTGAAATTCTCCTTCAGAAGTAAAGTTCAGCACCTCACAGATCATATTCACATCATGGGCTGATTTAAGATGTAGACTCAATTTCTTCATAGCGTATGTTTCACAATGCACAAACTACATTGTAAATTTGCGGTTCCACTTGAAACATCACATTTATGAACATTTCGAATATGATGATTTAAATTCGAGCTTTTTGAAAAGGTCTTGTTGCAGGTGATGCACTCATGAAATCTTAGCGGAGCTTGCGTTACTTTTCCTGTATCTATATATAAATACGGGAACGCATTTTTGCCGTACACTTTTACCTGTGTTAATGTGGACGAATACGCATGACACGTATATGATTTGAAAGGTTCTGTGCTGTAAATGTGCACAATATATTTTGTTTGCTTATTTGTTCACGTTAACAGGTTAAAGCGTTTCAAAAAGGGTAGCATTAAGGAACAGGTAGCATTAAGGAACAGCCATATTTCTCAACGCATGTAGCATTGCCTTTTTTATTAGTTTTTTTTTAATATCAAATCTTCTATATACAAGGTGATTCAGAAAGGTAGTCAAGAATGAAATACCATGTACAGTTTGTAGCGGGGAAAAAATTTTTTCCTGTAAACATGGGTCCGGAAATGCATTCTTACAGAGATAATGCAACTTGTACGAGGTAGGAATGACATTACAGTAGGTGTTCAAAATGCCGACCCTGAGCTTCGATGCAGGTGTTTAGTCTGCGGACGAGATTCTCGCGAACTCTGGTGAAGATGTGGGTGATCACGGTCTGGAAAACGCTGTTAGTAAATCGTTTCCGCTTCAGTAGCATTGCTCTGTGCCTCGCCGCATGTCCGCCAGCTCCGCATTAGTCAAGCGATCCATTGTACGACAATGGAGTTACATGTTTTATTTCCTCTCTTTTAAAGGAGAGAACACGAACAATTTACATGTTTAGTTCCTAATTTACATGGACCCTACCACTACCGTCCGGGTAACGCACATCCATTCCTACCTCGTACAAGTTGCATTATCTCTGTAAAGATGCATTTCCGGACCCATGTTTATAGGAAAAATATTGTTCCCCGCTACAAACTGTGCATGATATTTCATTCTTGACCTACCTTTCTGAATCACCCTGTATATAAAGAAGGAAGTTTGTGGATTTGTTTTTTATACAAATCTACAGTTTTATTCCGATCTTGATGAAATTTTGCATTCTTGACCTTCAAAGCATGAGGAAGGTCAATGTCTACCTCAGATTTCGAAAAAATAATAATTATTGATAAAAAATCGATATTCGTGATTATAGCAAGGCATATTAATAAGAAATATCTCATGACCAACAATGCAAGGCAAAGTTTGTGCAACAATAGTTATCAACAATGGTATCAACACGCAATTCCCAAACACTCTGCACAGACCAACAATATATATCTCATGACCAACAATGCAAGGCAAAGTTTGTGCAATATAGATGGGTCATTCCACGTCAATTCAGGCAGAAATTTTATAGGTTTTGGCACTGACCTTTCGGATTTTAATGAAATTTAGTATTTAAAATTGCCCTAGGGAGTTGGTAATGAATGCCAAATATTATTATTATTTTTTTCATTTTTATGCAAGTTACGGACATTTTTAATTTTCGAAATTTGAGTGGGGGCCTTATCTATGAAGTACTGTAACTTCGGTTGTATTTTACTTAGAAAGATGTGATTGGTGACATATAAAAGCTCTTTAACTGTAGATTCTATACGGAATTTTTAAAATTACATTAGGTATGCGCAAATATTTGAATTTATTAAAAATATTTTATTTATGCAAATTTCTCAAAAGGTGAGTATTTTTTATTCGTTATAAATTATTAATATCTTACACATACTTGCGTTCATAAAAACAATACAAAAAAATTCAAAACTGTGTTTTGCTCCGTGTTCCAAGCTACAATACATCCGTTTGTATGTTTACAGTTTTTCAGATGGACAAGACATCCTAAGAAATATAAATTTTGTGGTACTATCCGATTGTCTTAAACATTCTACAGCTGTTTTTCTTATTCCTTTCAATGTGAACTCATTAAGTTTTTAAAAGAAAATTCAATAAATGTAGAGATACGAGAGTTGATCGAAAAGTAATGCCTCCATGGCTGTAACTTCTATATTTGTTAACCGATTTTCAAAATTCTTTTTGTATCGGATACTTAAATGTGTCCTCTATGTAATGCACTAATCACTTTTCGACATTATTCCCATCCCTTTCCACGCACTGCACCAACGTGTGACCACTCGGGGAACCACTCAGCCGGGGTTGTTGTCGACACTAGCATTGGATGACATCTTTCGACCATCTTCTGCAGCACGCTAACGCTCGCCCGCATTCAATCGTCACACACAAGAGGTGCTGCAGCGCCTACAGTTCAGAGATGAAAAACTGCAGTTCAACGATGAAAAATCTTGCACCTTACGACTTTCACCACTGCCCAAAGAAGAAAAAGCACCTTAAGGGACATTCAATCCCTAATGACGAGATAAAAGAGCAGTTGCACGTTTTGCAACACTCTCCTCAATATGGCTGGTGAGATTTGTTGAACTTCAGTTGTAATTCCCTCCTTCAGCTCTGGCAAAGTGTGTGGACTGTTTGCATACACGTTACCTTTTAAGGCACCCCGAAGGAAGAAATCGAGAGATGTGTGGTCCGGCGAGCGTGCAGGCCAGATGCCACGCGAGATGATTGGATCAGCAAAGACGTCCTGCGGAAAGTGCATTGATGTGTGTGCTGTACACGTTTCCATACACTAACTTTTGAATCACCCTGTATAATGAAGCCTGTATCAAATTCAGCTGCTTCTGCAATTCATCTCTTCCTTCAGGGTAATTCAGAAGTGACTGACTCTGAGAAAGTATAAAGTAAATATACTTTCTTTATTGCTAACAATTCGACATCATAATGCAAATTTATATTTTCTTACTAAATTATCTTCTTTTTTAACAGGTGCTCAATACTTTTCTGACTTCTGAAAAAAAAATCTGAAGTTCTAAAAAACATTTTTCCTATTGATATAATTATTATTGTAATGTTACTATTGATTTTATTTTTTCGTGTAATTATAATTAATAATACTATTTATATAAATAATAAAACATAAATAAATGAATGGTCCCAAGGTTGCTTCCCTGTACGAGTAGTCAAGTCTCTACTACCTGACTCCCGCTGCTTGGATATCAAGCTTTAAAAATTAATATCTTCAAAACGGAGCAAAACACAGTTTTGAATTTTTTGTATTGTTTTTATGAAAGTTTGTGTAAGATATTAATAATTTTTTAACGAAAAAAAACACCCACCTTTTGAGAAATTTGCATAAATAAAATATTTTTATTAAATTCAAATATTTGCGCGTGCGTAATATAATTTAAATTTTTTTTTTTATAGAATCTACAGTTAAAGAGCTTTCATATGCCACCAATCAGATCTTTCTAAGTAAAATACAACCGAAGTTCGGTCCAGGACAATTGGTCTAACGCCGATTGGTCTAACGCCGATTGGTCCAAATTCCAACTGGTCTAAATATCAATTCGTCTAATTCCCGATTGGTCTGAAAGGAGACTAATATGACTGAAAAAATTTCCACTGAAAACGAATTAAAAAAAAAAAGAGAGAGAAAACTTCTATTTTATGACTTCTGCTTATTTTTTTACATAAAAAAGAGAAAAATGAAAAAATTAGTTAAGGCATCCTTATTCAACGATAAAATGGTTTCAGCATAAAATTAAAGAGTAGTATTAGTTCTAATAATTTTGTATTAATCTTCTTACTAACACGAACGGCGAAATCATCCAGTATCGCTATCGCCATTTTTTCGTAACTTGATTTCGTATCTTTACCGGAAATGATTCCCATTTCCTACGACTTGGCTCGTTAAGCTGTGTATGGCGCTGTTAGATGAGTCGGGGTTTCGTAAACACTTGAAGATGGAAATTGCTGTGAGTGCGTGAAAAAAAATTGAAATTGTCAATTTCTTGTAAAAAAGTGGGGGGGGGGGGGGGCGATTGGGTGCAATCGGTCCAATCGGCTCATATCCGCCCCTGATCTTGAGAAACAAAGCAAAGTGTCCTAATAAATGTAAATGTATGTCTTATTATAAATTAAGTTTGATTATAGTATACTGGATAACAAATTAACTCGTTGTGATTAGACATTGGACGTTAATTTTACTAGTTTATTGAGTTTTGACGTTCATATTAGTCGTATTACCAGGAAGGCAAATAAAATTCTTGGCTTGTTACTACGTTCTTTTAAATTTTTTGATCGGCCTTCTACCCTCATTCTTCTTTATTGTACATATGTTAGACCAATTCTTGAATATGCTTCTATTGTTTGGAATCCTTATCATCAAGGCTTAATTATTGAATTACAAACAGTTCAGAATCGATTTATACGTTTTTTAAATTATCATTTTGGTTTTGATTTACCTAGAATGTCTTCAAATAATATGAGTTCTTTTTCGGGTCTTATTTCTTTACTTCAGAGAAAAACGATGCATGATGGCATTTTTCTTTTTAAATTGGTGAATGGCCTAATCGATTCTCCCATTTTACTGAGTCATATTAATATTAAGATTCCCAGTGTTACACGTAGTATCGATATATTTTTTATCCCTCGTTGTACTACGAATTACGAGTATAATTCTACCATTATCCGTATTCAAAGATTGGGTAATTTTATATCTAATTATATTGATCTTTTTAATTGTAATGTCTCTGATATAAGAAATTTTCTTTTATCCTTTGATGGTATTTTTTAAATATTCTGTGTTTTTTTGTTTTTTTTTTTAATAGTTTTGATTTTTCTTTCTCCTTCAATAATTTATTATTTTTTTTTTAATATTTTTTCTTTTATGTAATTATATTATGTTTTCTTTTTTTCCTGTTTTATTTGTATATATGGGATTCCCCGTTGGAATGTAGTAAATAAATAAATAAAAGCTATCCTTTGAAATGTGGAAAGAAGGCCAATCATAGAATTTTGTCTGGTTGTCTCGCTAATTGGAAAGGATCAGCTGAGTTAAGAACAATGGCGTGGAAGCTACTGGACAGGTGACCACCAGTAGATTTCCATTATGAATTCCCCGCTTCAGAGAGCACGTAAGGCCGTCGGTCGCGGCTGCTGCTGGCATCTTACAGCAGTCGTTACTGATTTCAAAACCCTGCACCCGCACTACACTTTTGACTTCGGGTATCCCCATAGCCAAAAGTCACAAGGCAATCTGGGTGGCTATGAATGCGGAAAGTATCGACTGAGGATACCATTCCGTAACAGTGCTGCAGAGTGCGCACCAATAAAGGTAACTGTTTTTAGAAGAAAAATGGACCGATCATGAAATCAGCGGTAAAGCCACGCCAGACTGTAACTTTGGCTGATGCACGGGTTGCTCAAAATATGTACGTGGGTTTTCCGTATGCCACACTTGGCATTTGTGTGTGTTAATACTGCCAGAACGTGTGAAATGAGCTTCATCGGTCCAAAGCACAGTGAAAAGCTTATCTTACTGCTGCTCCATTTCATTGGATACCCAATTAACAAAATCTTGGCGATAATGAAGTCGTTAGGTTCATGATTATGTTGCAACTTGCACGGAAATCGCTTAAGGATAATTCGCAGTAACCGCCATACACTGCTGTACGAAATTCCAATCCGTCGGACACTTAAAAATCTCAGACAGTAGTGGATGGTGAGGACCGGTCACTTCTTGGAAGTGCAGCCAAAGAAGCCGTGGCTTCAAATTGACGTATTATTTTTGTCACTGCAACACACGTCATAGGTCCTTTACCATCTTGCATTCCCACCGATATATCCGCAATACCGCACTGAAACTTTCTTTATTCTGATAATAAAGTTTAACTAAGAGGGCCTTCTCCATTAATGACAGCATTTCTAAGCCTACAATTTCATTACGGTGATGTCTGTAACCTGATGGGAGGCTTATGCATAGTGATAGATATATACCAGAGGTGGAAACTAAATGTAAAAATCAAGGACTTGGGATCAAGTGCTCGCCAGGGCGGCGCTTCGATTCCCAATAAGAATAGCAGACGACGTTGTTGTTTAATGTGGCATTTCCAACGTTCAGTGTTCTTAAATAGAGCACGCGTTTCATATTAAATTTTAAATTTTAAATTAAAAAAAAAATACGTCCTGCTACAACTTTGTTTTTTTTTAATTTTATGAATTCTTATTTTAACGTAAGGCACCAAAAAATTATTTTTTACTTTTTATTGCACTTTTTTAAAGGAAAACTGAATATATTTTTTTAAAGTATAAACAAAAATGGAAGAAGGGGGGTAAAATTATATTAAAAAAAATTAAAAACAACTTTATATTTAGTAATATTAGGAGGAAAAACGAATATTGAGTTAAAGTAGAAAATTAACTGTTGTAGATTATATTAAAAATATTTGTTTAACAGCGGAATCGAGAATTTGCCACATTCTAAAGAAGCTCAAATCGTCAGCAAAAAGAGATTCCATAAAATGATGGAAATGCATGTATCTATCATTATGATCACTGAAAACTGGCAGATGAACTGACATCTACAATTCGTGCGATATTATCAGCATTCCTAAACAGGTTTCACATAGGTATTTAAATGCAATGAATATTCAAGATTGCGTTGCACTTCTAATATCTACTCAGAAGAAAAAACGTCTTCACAGGGCCAAAAATTTGGGAATTGGACCCCCGAAACATGGTCACTGGTCATCTTCAGTGATGAGCCCATGTTTTTCTTCTTTTCAACAAAAGAAATCGTCTGTTGAGAGATATAAAAGATATTCTCTGCCTTTAACTTTTAAGACCTTATTGTATGTTCTATTTGGCGTTTTAATAGACAAAGTGTTGGTGAATTTTTTTTGTGAAGAGCCGGGTTCTTACTGAAGTTAAAAAGAAGTGACAGAATTCTTTGTCACTCCAGTTATTGAGAAGATCTGTTCATCTGAAGATGTTATTTTCCAACAGGAATGTGTACCGGCTTATACATCCAAAAAATTGGGAAAGAGAAATAAGTGTCCTGGAATGGCCAGAAATTCGGCTGACATGAATGCAATCGAAAATCTATGGGCAATCATGAAGAATAGAATTAAGAAACCGTGCCCAATAGATAAAAAAGATCTCATTGAATGCATCAAAAGTGCTTGTATATTACACAGGAACTTTGCCTTGATCTTACTAACAGCATGCCCAAAAGAACTGAGACTGTTATTACGGCAAAAACTGAATCTACAAAACAATTTCCGGTGGTAAAACAATTATGTATAAAATTAGATAATATATTTCCAATTTAGCAATAGCCTACGTGAAATTAATTTTATTTTCGTTGACGCATTTTGTAACATCAATGTCTTCAAAGCAATGATTAAAATTTAATTGTTATTTTATTTTTTTTATTAATTTTTGCATTTAATTATTTTACTTTATTTATTCATTTAATTAATTAATTGTTAGCTTTATTTATTTTATTTTATTTTATGTCTTTGTTTTTCATTTAATTAATCTACTTTTATTTTATTTTAATTAAATTTTAAGTTATTTTTTATTTATTTAATTTATTTTTATCAAATTCCATCATAAATATTTTATTTTATTTACTCATTAATGTTTATTGCTTTGCCATTGAAATCCCAGAATGTACGTTTAATGCAGAAAACATTAGGAAGCAATCTTCACAACGCCGCCATCTTAGTTCGACAGAAAAAGCTATGAGTTTCACCCAATGACGTATATTAAAGATAGATTCCGAAACTAGGCGCAACCAGAGACAAATGAAAGTAAAGCGCAACAGGTGAAGCAAATTGGGAAGCTCCACCACAGGGAGGAGGGAAGGGGGAAGCTCCCCCTTCCCTCCTCCACTGCCCAGAATTGTCATGGCCGAAAGTGAGTGAAGATGATGCAAAACCAATGATTTGAACTATTAAAACTACTGGATCCTCCCCGAGTAAAACTGCCGGCGGTCATGTAATCGATAAGCAACCAGGGCAAGCAATCGATCAACTGTAGGGACAGCTTCAACTGAAGCCATAGAGCAAAACAGTAGTTATGATGGAGTCATTAATGACAAACTCCTGTTAATTTAACTCGAGTGCAATTAAACAATTTTGTCAGGCCTACTGACGAAGAAAGCATCTTGTAAAGTCACAACTTCATTGGATTAAAAATTAAAATAGAAGTTTTAAGCGCATACTTTTACTTTAAAAAGTGGATATAAAAAGTAAAAGATAATTTTTGGTGCCTCTAATTTAAATAGAAATTCATAAAATTAAAAAAAGCTAAAGGTTTGGTGCGCGTTTAATATAAATTTTAAATTGAAAATATTACACAATAGAATAAACTTTACCTTTTTATTTAATTTTATGAATTCCGATTTAAATGCGACACCAAAAATTATTTTCGACTCTTTTCATGCACGTTTTAAATGTGTGCTTAAAATATTTGAAAAAATTTTGTTATATTTTTTTATTTTATTCTTTTTAGTCTTTATTTATTTTTTTTTAAAAAAAACATGCTTTTACATACCTACAAAACCAAGAAAGCCGTGGAGATCTGTTTCAAATTTTCACTCCAAGTTCAGAGAAACCTCGAAGAGCCAACATGATGAACTCGCTTCGCATCGTGGAGAAATGCTACATGCTAAGCACTTTTTATCTTCGCATCGAGCAGCTAATATGAGATAGGATTAATATTATGAATGACGCCGACAATCTGCAATTCAAAAAACTCCACATTTTTATTAAATATACTAGATCACATGCGTGATGCGTTCGATGCATCCACCCCCCCCACCCACCTTCCACAAGGATTTTTACTCATTCTGCTCTGCTCGCATCGCTCTTTTTTAGTTTATTTCCTGTAATATTATCACAGATTTTACAATTAGTGCTACAAACTTGGAAAAATTACAATTTATTACAATTAATAAAACTGCTGTAATAATAATAATGGCGTCGAACAAAATATTAATAATAACTAAAAATAATCAATGTTCATAATAATAACGAAGTATAAAGCCAATATGTGAGGAAAACATTAGCTATAAAGTTGTGTAAATTCATTAGAAAATCCAATAAAGTTAAAATTATTACAAATATTGCACAAATTTTATAAATGTTGAAATTTTATATAGCATTTATAATAAAATATACTTAATTTATAGCCTGTGTTGGTTTTTATTTTAAATAAACGTCTAAATGAAACGCTAAGTAATTAAAAGTTCTGTTTATTAAGTACCGAAAGGTGCTTTATGCTATCAGTGTGGGGAAACGTGTCTGTCCGTCTGTCTGTCTGTCTGTCTGTCCGTCTGTAACTCAAACTCCTCCGAGGTTATTAAAGATTTTCAAAATCTGTTTTCGTCAGTCGATGAATATGGTTCATGGCACGAACCAGTTACAAATATTATCTAAATCGGTTCATTGGCACGTGCACAAATGGTACCTCTATTTTCCCGCCCAGCAATTTTCAATGGGAAGAAATATTGAGTAATATATCAAACAAATCGTAATGACGAGATAGATGCGGTTATTCATTACTATTTTCGTCAGTCGATGAATATGGTACATGCCATGAAAAAATCATAAATTTTATCTAAATCGGTTCATTAGCACGTCCACAAATGGCACCATCACGACCCCACCTAGCAATTTTCAATGGACAGATATATTAAGTAATATGTCAAACAAATCTTAATGACGAGATACAAGCGAATATAAATTACTATTTCGGCCAATAAATATGGTTCAGGAAATGAACCATTTTGAAAATTGTTGCAATCGAAACATTGGCACGTGCACTAATGGTACCTTTATGACACCTTCAAAAATTTTCAATGATAAGATATGGCATGTAATATATGAAACAAATTGTGATGATGTATCATAAATGAATATCACGTAAAAGTAATGATAGTCCAAATTGGTTTCAAGGAACCTGGTTTAGTGGAACCATTATGGTTCATTGGAACTTTCAATACCAAAATATGGCATGTAATATATCAAACGATTTGGAATAAGGTGCCATGAAGGATTATAACGTAAAATTATTGATAGTCCAAATTGGTTTCAAGGAATCTTGTTTAGTGAAACCCTGATTGTTTATTGGAACTTTCAATGCTAAAATATGGCATGTAAGATTTCAAACGTCTTGAAATGATGTGTCATGAATGAATATAACGTAAAATTAATGAT
>JAHWFO010075781.1:0-30040 GCA_023313115.1 Rhysida immarginata | reverse complement strand
TGTTGTTTCTTATCCTATTATTCAAGAACTGTCAACTGTATGAACACGGCGATCGTTATTTTAGAATTTAGCATCTGATTTATCATTAAAATCTTTATTTCTGTCTACAAGCTTGGAGTTTTATCTTCTGCTGGCGAATTTTGACTATAAAGATGATAAAATACAAATACAGGTCGGTATATAAATGTAAACTTGTGTAAATATCAGTACACACGTGTGTAATTTTGTTTAAATATATGTGTAAGCCTGAGTATATTAGTGTATACACGTGTGTAAATGTGTCTACTTGTGTAAATATGTTCTACAAAAGTGTAAACTTGTGTAAATAGGTGTATAGACGTATGTAAACCAGTGTGAATAGGTATATATGTGTACACTTATATATATTGTGCATACACGTGTGTAAATTTATGTACATATTTCTGTAAGCTTATGTAAATAAGCTGTACAGATGCGTAAATTGTCTATACACGTGTGTAAATTTGTGCATAAATGTGTGTAAACTTTTAAGTAGAAATAATGTATGTAGAAATAAATAACTCTTTTGCCACAACAAATAGGAAAAATACAACTTGTAAAATCTTTTCGGAAGCGATTTCTACCATCGTTCAGCAGTCAGAAACTCCTCTAGTCGGTATCGATGAGAGAACTGCCTGTGTAGACAATCAATCGACAATCGGTAATAGGAAAGTCGTGGCCGGTGTCGATGGAGTGCTTACACTCACAGCGTTTTCCAGATCATAGGACTCATTTTATTAGGTTATAGCTCTCTGGCTCGATTATAAGAATACAGTGCTTCGTAGATAAGTTGTACGACCCTTCTTCAAGTGTTTACGAATCCCCGACTCATCAAACAGCGCTAAACACGGCTTTACGAGCCAAGTCATAGGAAATGGGAATCATTTCCGGCAACGATACGAAATCAAGTTACGAAAACATGGCGGATAGCGATAGGGACGATTTCGCCGTTCGCGTTAGTAAGAAGATTAATACAAAATTATTAGAACTAATACTACTCTTTAATATGTCAATGGATGGGACAAGTTATCTAGAGACTATCTATCAGCAGAGATAGTTTCTTCAACTCTGAGTGCGAGAACAGGCTCCCTCAAATACCCAACGTTGAATAAGCCATTCTCCAACGTTGTTCGTCTTCCTCCTTCAAATTTTACCAGTTCAAGAAAAATTGAACGAAAACAGGAAACTAAGTAGGTTACACTTTTTTCTAACGTAAATTATTCTTATTTAATAGTTCCAAATTTATTTGCTAACACGTTTTCTTATTCATTATTGTTACGATTATTTTTTTTACCCGTTGTGAACTGAAATGCATTTCCACTGAACAGCATTCATTATTATCGACTGCTAACAACATGGCTAGTTTCTCGCCAGCAAGAATGGATCTATACACTGAAAGCTGTGTATCGGAGCCTTATAGAAAGTAAGAAGGGTGGGTGACTTAATTTCAGCACAGAGGTCGAATATGATATTAACAGAAATAAAAGGTCACTGTTTCCATTATTGTAGGGAGTGTAAATCATTGATCTAAAACTCATTCTTTTTTCTGCATTTCAGATTGCCAAGGATACAAATATGAGGCTTCCTCTTCAGGCTCCTCGTGATAGTTTCCATTTAGCCTACCCAAAGGAATGGAAAAGGAATCTTGCAGATTTATAATGAGAACGATGTAAAGGTTGCAATAAAAATAATCCCTTGATTTTTGTGCAAATCAGTTTTGTTAGGTGATAATGAATTTATTGCATTGTACATTAGAAGTTGAATGTATTCTTAGATCAATAAAGGACTTTTTTTTATTTTTTTTTTTAAATTGATGTTTAAAAGTTTTAAAAAGATATCGTTTCTCTTCCTATTCAAGAGCTGTTCAAGAGCTGTCGTTTCTCTATAAACACGGCGATCGGTATTTTAGAATTTAGCAACAGATATATTATTAAAATCCTTTTTTCTGCATACAAGCTTGGAGTTCTATCTTCTGCTGGCGAATTTTGACTATAAAGATGATAAAATGCGAATACAGGTCGGTATACAAATGTAAACTTGTGTAAATATCAGTATACACGTGTGTAAAATTGTGTAAACCTGTGTAAATTGGTGTATACACGTGTGTAAATTTGTGTACCTGTATGTATTAATGTGTAAATATGCTATACAGACGTGTACAAAAGTGTAAACTTGTGTAAATAGGTGTATAGACGTATGTAAATCTGTGTGAATTGGTGTATATCCGTGTGTAAACTTGTATATATTGTGTGTACAAGTGTGTAAATTTGTGTAAGCTTATGTAAATAAACTGTACAGATGCGTAAATTGACTATACAAGTGTGTAAATTTGTGTACGTGCGTTTAAATGTGTGTAAAGTTGTGTAAATATTCTATACAGATGTGTACAAAAGTGTAAACTTGTGTAAATAGTGTATAGTTGTATGTAAACTTGTGTGAATAGATATATACCCGTGTGTAAACTTGTGTATATTGTGTATACACGTGTGTTAATTTCTGTAAATATGACTATATAAATGTAAATTTGTGTAAATATGACTACATACCTGTAAGTGTGTAAGTAGCTGAGAAAATATATAAATATGTATGTAAAAATGTGTAAATAAGTATATACGCGTATAGTAAACATTCCGTTAATGAGTCTTAATTCTTGTACAGTCAGTCAATTGACCCGAGAATGGCGACTCGGAAATTCGGGTCAAACAACTCTTACTGACATTTGTGTCCAACGACTCTCTTAAATGGGTCGTATTGGAAGAATCATATGACTCTCACAAGCGGGTCATATTAACCGTATATTGCTGTGAGTGTTTCCTGTTATTCCCAAGTCAGAAGACTCTATCTTAACAAGAGGTTTTTCGAAGCAGGAGATACTATCGTATATTCGTCGCCATGTGGTATATACAGATCCATCGGCCTTTTACTTCTTTCTAAAATGCCTTTTTACTCGAGTTTTTACAAAATTTAAATGGATCGATTCAACCCTAAAAAAGGTCTTGTGGCCTAAAAAAGGTCTTGTGTCATGACGATTTCTGAAGAAAAATTTAATTTTCCTATGATTCTTCCAATACGACCCATTTCAGAGAGTCTTTGGACACATATGTCAGTAAGAGTTGTTTGAACCGAATTTCCGAGTCGCCATTCTCGGGTCAATTGACTCGATTGTACAAGACTTAAGACTCGTTAACGGAAAATTTACTATACACATATTTATACATTTTCACAGCTATTTACACATTTACAGTCATATTTACACGTGTATACACAAGTTTACACGCGGATATACATCTCTTCACACAAGTTTACATATGTCTATACACCTATTTACACAACTTTACACATTTGTACACATCTGTATAGCATATTTACACAACGTTACACACATTTATCACACAGGTACACAAATTTACACACGAGTATACTGATATTTACACAAGTTTACATTTGTATACCGGTCTGTATGTATTTTAACATCTTTATAGTCAAAATTCGCCAGCAGAAGATAGAACTTCAAGCTTGTAGGCAGAAAAAAGGATTTTAATGATAAATCTGTTGCTAAATTCTAAAATAACGATCGCCGTGTTCATAGAGTTGACAGCTCTTGAATGGTAGACAACAATTTACACTCCCTACAATAATGGAAAGGGAAAGAGTGACATTTTATTTTAGTTAATATCATATTCAACCTCCGTGGTGAAATTAAGTCAGCCACCCTTCTTACTTTCTATAAGGCTCCGATACACAGCTTCCGGTGTTTAGATCCATTGTTGCTGCGAGAAACTAGCCATGTTGTTAGCAGTCGATAACAAGTTAAGAGGAAAAAGGTTTTATCAAACCAAGCTTTTATAAGAAGCGGCTAGCGACACGGTGGAACATGACTTCATGGCAAGTTCCTGTAACCGGCCGAGGGGAAACCAACTGCCCCCTGTAACCAAATAGGTTGGGGTATATATCAATTATTTACCCCTGGAGGGGGACGTCGTAGACAGAACGCCGAAGGCGTTCGAGTAACGGAAAACAATGACCAATGAGCCGACGTGAGGCGCGAAGCGCCGAGAGTGGTAAAAGTTTGTTAAATTTAAACACGGCCTGCCAGATAGTAAAAGGCCTGTGCGAAAGTCTTTTCTGCAGAAAAACTGATAGAAAAACTTCTGAAAAACTGCGCTCTCCCTTCCATTTTTCGCCATGATGTCATGTTCTGCCGTGTCCCTAGCCGCCAGTCTTTTATAATGTTTTATTTAGTGGCAACAATACAGCTTAATTTTGCAACAATAAACAATAGACACATTTACTCTCGCCATAACGAAACGTCCAATTGTTACAACAATCAATTCGTAGTAATGAGTTAGTACCATTAGAACACGAACCAATGAACCGATTTGAAAATTTTTTTCTTTATCATAAATTGTCATCGATTCTGCATAAGTGTGTCAAATTGCAGCTCCCTAGCTTGTCGGAAAGTTGGTTTAATATTGATTACAAGATTTGACCTAAACAACTAACACAGCAAAGTTAATAAAAGCTTATAAATAATGAATGCTGTTCAGTTGAAATGCATTTCAGATTACAACGAGTAAATAAAAAACAATCGTAACAATAATGAATAAGAAAACGTGTTAACAAATAAATTTGAAACTATTAAATAAGTATAATGTACGTTAGAAAAATGTGAGAAAAGTGTACTTACTTAGATTCCTGTTTTCGTTCAATTTTTCTTGAACTGATAAAATTTGAAGGAGCAAGACGAACAACGTTAGAGAATGGCTTATTCAATCTTGGGTTTTAGAAGGAGACTATTCTCGCACTCAGAGTTGAAGAGACTAGCCCTACTGATAGATAGTCTTTAGATAACTTGTCCCATCCAAAGTAATATTAAAGAATAGTATTAGTTCTAATAATTTTTGTATTAATCTTCTTACTAACACGAACGGCGAAATCGTCCAGTATCGCTATCCGCCATGTTTTCGTATCTCTACCGGATATGATTCCCATTTCCTATGACTTGGCTCGTTAAGCTGTGTATGGCGCTGTTAGATGAGTCGGGGTTTCGTAAACACTTGAAGATGCATGGTACAACTTATCTAGGAAGTACTGTATTCTTATAATCGAGTCAGACAGCTATAACTTAATAAAATGAATCCTATGATCTGGAAATTGGTGTGAGTGTTGCGACGCCATCATCAGCAACGACATCTTCCTCGTTACCACGATCTCCAAACAGAAACCGAATGTGCTGTTTTGAGGAAACCTCCAACGTCATCCTCATCATCTAAAGGAAAAACGAATGAGCGAACGGGAAAGAGGACGACGACGAGGATTACGTCAATGGAAAATTTTAAAAATCAAATAGAAATCAGGAGTAGGAAGATTAACGAGCGATGAGAGCGGAGCAAAGAAAGGGACTGTCTGTTTAATGTGGGGGCTGCGTTGCCAGCGATTCCAAACAGTATTTTTCAACCGCAGAAAAATGATACTGTTAAGGAAGGCAGCGTTGGAATTAAGAGGTGGTATCCGTTATTATTGCGGACATCCTTATGCAACGGAATTATACAGAGCAAGTATGTTTAACGAAGACGTTGATATACGCTCAGCGGCCAGAGTCCAAGTCGTGTCTATCTTGAAAGTGAAGTTGGAGGATTCATGTCAGTCTCCTAAACTGAGAAATCCTCGTCAGCTATGTTGTACTTTGTAATGGCACCTATTGCATATTGACGGTGCTAGTTATCTCCATGCTTTCTACCAGTTCCACTGATCTCCAGATATTGTAAGGACTTTATTTTTCTCTTATCCGGATCGTATTCAGTGTATGCGTTTTGGATCAAGCCTCATCGCACGTAAGTGACTGTATTTATATTTATCGGCTAATTAATATTTCAAGCCGCCTTATCTTTATGTGCTCTTCTTCGTTGTAAAGAGAAGAACATTGTTTTAACCCCAGTAATTTTTGAGCCAGTGATGTTGCAGAGATTCCGACGGTATTTTGGGAGCCAGTAAAAAATTAATTCACGATAGAAAAACTAAGACTCGAACTGAGTATTGTTGTTCTATTTTTTTGGCCGTACATTTATTTAGCAGTAAGCTAAAGTGCCATGTCAATAATACGCACAAGTAGTGTTTCCTCTTTAATGAGTTTATATTGCCAAGTTTTATTTAGTGTTTTGTACTGCCTTGCATTTACTGTATATTAAATTAATTATATTTCCCTCCACTTTTGTATATTCTTATTTATACTTCAACTGCAAATAGTCATGGCATATGTGAGGAGGGTAAACTTATGTTACCAGAGCAGTGTACGAAGCAGACTGTAAGTGGCTCAGGAAAAGTTTTCAATGCTCGTTTAAAATAAAAAAGTGAAGTGTTTGTTCTTATCCAGTAGTGCTACTGTGCGTCAAGTGGTGTTAGTGCAAGTGTTGTGTTTACTACGGATAGGCTATATCCCGAAGTGAGGAGGGACAACTTATGTTTCTTACTAATCATGCGGGCTCAATTAAAAAAAATAAGGTGGGAGCTGGAGTGTATGATGTATTTTAGAGGTCCAATTAATCCTCATTTCAAAAAATTTAAAGAATTTATGGAAGTACGCAGGGTTTCTTATCCTAAATTGCTTTTTCGATATTTTTGATAACCCTTTCCTGGCATGTAAGGCTCCACCTTAGTGACTACGAACACGCACCCATCGAGGAGGTTTATCAGGAAACAAGCCAGTGTCTGCAACATATGATAAACCGACAACGAACAATGTAGCAGGTGTAAGGCTAGAATTTTGTATGCTCAGAGTCAGAATCGGCGTCAAAATTCGTCAACTGCAAGTTTCAATGGTAGAAAAAAGGGGGTGCGCATCGAAATAATAATGGGCATTACAGAATGAAAAGACGTTCCAAAATTAGAAATGGGTCTAAACAATGTTCTGCAAACAGAATGCCGGTGATGTCACTCGATTCTGCCATGCCTTCTCATAAACGTTGTACTCGAAACAAGAAGCAAAATCCTTGTAAAAGTAATCCAGGAGTAAAAAATAATTTGGTCAACCAGACAAGTTATTCTCAGGTTAAATCGTGTGAACAAAGGAAATCTAATCAGCCACAAAATAGTGGATCCAAAAATTTTAATTCCGAGGCAAGAGAATCTGAGGTACGGCATCCTGTTAGGCCAAAAGGTAGTATTGTTCCATGGGTGACCGTATTTCCGAGAGGTGAATCCGTGACCGTTCAAGAACGGCAGGGACCAAAGACTTGTGATAGAGTATCGACTTTTCAGATGACCGGAAAAAGGAGCAGAGATAAAAAACTAGTCAAGCCGGGGGTGTGTCAATTAAAATTTAAAGAGCATATGGCCTTCAATAATAGTAAGCATAAGAAAAGAAACGCCATCGTCAGCAACGATCGGCCTTGGGCGTACATTTATTTAGCAGTAAGCTAAAGTGACATATCAACAAGAAATTAATCCTGCCGAACAAGGTACAGGAAAGTAGCGGAAGCACTGAGGACATCTATTTTTACCCTTTTATCTGCACTTTTTAACCCCCTCCCCATTTTTTAATCGAAAAATTGATTTTCTCGACCGTGGTATTTAGAAAATGAAAAAGAGTTCTATCTTCTTTCGTTTCTCATCATTTCCGTTCGAATGATATATCACATGCCATATGTTGCCATAGTTCTGAAGACCAAGTGACTGCCATCCCCACAACTCCGACCCTATTGGGA
Source organism: Rhysida immarginata (assembly GCA_023313115.1). Classification (NCBI taxonomy): domain Eukaryota; kingdom Metazoa; phylum Arthropoda; class Chilopoda; order Scolopendromorpha; family Scolopendridae; genus Rhysida; species Rhysida immarginata. Next base: position 22,319 of record JAHWFO010075781.1, on the reverse strand, counting down.
CAATTTGGCCCAAACTTTATAGTAATGTTGATCTTGCTTAGAGGAATCTGCATACCGAATTTCACTCCTTTATATGCATTAATACGCTTCGACCTTTTGGTTCCCTCTAATTTCCGCCCCCGAAACTCCAACCCCAGTGGGCCAATCAAAACCAAACTAAATAGTGATGGTGCACATGCCCATAGTAAGCTACATTCCGAATTTCAACCTTCTACCTCAAAAAATGCGGAAATTATGAAGGGGATGGACGGACGGACAGACAGACGGACATTGTGAAAACAATAAGTAGCTCTAATAGGGAGTGCAAGTGTGACGTCAATCCTGGATGTTCTTCAGTCACGTGATTCGAATTGGTTCCAAACAAGTCTTCTCGCTTCGGGATTTAGCATTGGTTCCAACGTAGAGATGGAATAAAATCGCTTTGTATAAATCCAGTGTTTATAACACTTATAAGATGTGAAATTGTTGAGTTCCTCACTGCTCAAGAAGGAGCCAAAATAGCGATTTACACATCTATCGTTTTCCAAAAGAAAGAAAGATCCGCGAACGATGGCATTCTTTCTAAATGATTAAAAGTGATTAAAAAGCGTTCTAATATTAATTTCCAACTTATATAACGGTATTAAATGTCTTAATAATAATATAAATTACACAAATTCACATAATACTTTAAGAGATATCATTTTTACTGGCCGCCCATTTCAACGCTACTAGTACGTATATTGCGTTGTTTCAATGTTTGGAACCAGCGATCCCATTTCCTAGGCTGTCGGTCCCTTCATCGCGCAAATGACGTCAGCTATGACGTAGTCACTTGCACTCCCTATAAAAGGAACACTGAAAACACTAATCCACATGATAATTTTTATTGACTCAGATGTACATTTTGGAAACCAAATTTCCTTCATCAGTGAGTGATTATCAATCGATAAACGACAATCGATCAGTGCAGTGAAAAAAGTAGTACGAGTGGTCCAGGAGCCCTTATCTCACTTTACACGCTCGCCCAAAAAGTAAACCAAGTGAGGTACACTGAAGTAGGAAAGAAGCCTAATGAACCTCTTAAGTCATCCAGAGAAGAGTCCCTTCATGGTAGGGACGAGAATCGGATTGTGGATTGACGAATACCGAATCCGAAAAACTAAGATCTAGCAGATCCAGTAGTTGGGGAACTCGGCCTTGTTAATGTTCTCGAAATTGACATCCAAGATATGACGGGGTCTTCGAAACCTGAGGGAACCCCTGATAGTGAGTGAGTGATCCAGGATATCAGCAACCAGGGTATTTTCATGATGTTCCATCTTGGACAGCATGTTCCTGAGAAGTGTTTGAACATAGGAACCAATGTGGATCATCCCCAGATCTTCATAGATAGAGAGATTGTTGGCAACTCTTCTGTCAAGTTGAGCAAGGACCGGAGGGTAACATTATGGAAGGTCTGAAGATCTTTCCATCTCGATTTGCAAATGGAAGCCCAAGCAGGCATACCGTGAAGTAGAATGGCACGAATCATTACCTTGTATAACAAGAGTTTGCTGTCCACTCTGAGAGCGCTGTTTCGCCCCAGTAGCGCGATGAGACTGAACTTCGCTTTCTTAGCCTTGTTAAGCGAATATTGGACATGGTCGTTCCATTTGAGCTTGGAATCAATCACAACTCCGAGGTACTTATAATTTTTAACCCACTCAAGCTTCCTACCATATAGAATGAGGGGCCTTGGAGGGTTTTTGCGTTTGCGTGTGATGAACATGGCTTTACACTTGTTAACATTCAGCTGTAAGCGCCACTTAGAGAACCAGCTCTCACACTGGTGTAAAGCTTTCTGCAGACAGCTGATGACGTGGACTGGATTACGTGCCCAGGTCATGATGGACCCGTCGTCAGCAAACAAGTACAGATTGCACCTTGCAAACTTAGGAAAGTCGTGGATAAAGTAATTGAACAAGGCAGGTCCCAAGACAGAGCCTTGGGGAACAGCAGCATTAACATCGCAAGGGACAGACAAGGAGTCACCAACCTTAACACGGAAGGTCCTATTTGTCTGAAAGGAGCGAACCAAGGCAGACAGGTCATCAGGGAAGCCACAAGTAATCATTTTATAAATGAGTCCATCATGCCAGACTTGATCAAAGGCCTTTTGAACGTCAAGAAAGACGATACCACCAAACATAGAAAGATTGAGAGGACCGTTCAAATCAGCAACAAGCCTCCATACTTGTGAGCTGTGCGGAAGCCGAATATATCAACAAGAGAGACGACGAATATATAAGATACAGAAACCAATCAAATAAAATACAATATAAAGCATAATACAAAGCTAAAACCAACAACGAATTACAAAATATTTCTAACCATAGTAAACAAATAAAATATCACAACCAATCAGAATATCCTTCATAGCAAGAGCAATAAAAACAAGAACCCCCTCCCCACTTAATAATACGCACATTATTAAAAGGAGTTATTCATTCAAGTATTATATTGCCAAGTTTTATTTAGTGTTTTGTACTGCCTTACATTTACTGCATATTAATTATATTTCCCTCCATTTTTGTATATTCTTATTTATACTTCCACTGCAAATAGTCATGACATCTGGTTTGTGGAAAAATTGCACCTTACGCCGAACCCTGATTTTATGCAAGTTTCTCCAAATTCGGAATGGTCCAAAGTGTTTGGACTAATTCACACAATTAGTTTCAATTATCGATGGTTTCATAACCAGTGGCGACTCATGCACGAGAGGTTTTTCACTTTGCAAAACATATATTGATGGGGTTTGTCCGATTCAGAGTTGCGCGAGGAGTGCAGGGTCCCGGAAACCGTTTGTCACATTTTCTTTGACTGTAAGTTTGCCTCACGGTGTTGGTCAGCGCTTAAAAGGCCTTATATTTCTTATCATATGAAAAGGTTTTTGTTAGATGAAGTAACGGCCATCAAGGTTTTCCTTTCGATTTGATGGTTCCCATCGGTTTTATAAATAGAGAACTTTGGGAAGTAAGGATTTTGCGTGTAAAAGGTTTGTTTGTGTGGTTGTCTGGAGGGAAGTCCACACTTACATACGATTTTTTCTTTTGAATGAATACCTTAGATTGTCCTCTAAGGTTTTTCGGACCTGTTATCCAAGCTCAGGGAAGCTCTGCTCACTGAACACGTCGTGCCGTGGGTTTTGCTGAAGATTTCCCAGAATTTTAGATCTCAGCCTTTGTTATTTATTTTATTCTCCACTAATCTGTTGCCTGGGTTTCGGCTTAAACATGCAGAGCTTTGCACTTTCGGCTTAAACAGCTCGGGGTAACTAGGGATTTTAAAGCGTTTGCTCTGCTGTAGCAGGCGTTAACTTGCTATATTCCATGACGACATGTACGCTTGATTCACTATAGACAACTTATGTGCATCTCGTGTGTGGTCAAGCCTGCGCTTGGGCATTCACGTACAACAGTCGATCGGTCGAAGCACCTTCCCGAAGAGGATGCGTCCTGATCGGGGAGGGAAAAATATTTCCGAGACCCTGCTTAGGCTGTCGAAGTAACCAAAAATTAGACACGAAAAAAACAACAACACTTTTTACAGCTGAGTACCATTACATGCCGCCAGAGGCCGCCACAAACGCACACACAGCTAAAGCTCTAGATTAAGAGCTTTAACACACAGCGACGTCTGAAAGTGAAATTTAAATAAGTTGTTAAAATATGTATTAATTAAATAAAAATTAAAATCATTAACATTAATTACATATTTAACAATCAATCACAACCGTGATTACGTTATAACTTTCATTGGAATTAAAAATTATCGCCTTGCTATTCTAAGAACGCACGAGGCTAACGAGAAATACAGGCTCCGGCACTGAAAAGTCACCTGATCAAAATAGGTCTAGCAACAATCCAACCTTCATTGTTTCCAACAAAGGAAAAAACACTAATTGTTAAAAAACAAGATGGCAACAATGAAAATTACACTGTTAATAGACCTATCTTGGTCAAGTGACTTTTCAGTGCCGGAGCCTGTCTTTCTCGTTAGCCTCGAAGAACGCACTGGTGACGTCAGAGGTCACGTGAACAGCCCTAGCCAGATCTTGCGGGAATGGAATGTCGAGTGAGTGAATTAATACCTGTGAGTGTGGCCAGGTGAGAAAATTTGCACACCCCCTCCACATTTCATCTCCGGGAGGTCCCCTGCTCGTGTGTATAAATGTTTGTAAAGTTGTGTAAATATGCTATACATATGTGTACAAAAGTGTAAACTTGTATAAATAAGTATGAAACTTGTTCGAATAGCTGTATACCTATATAGGTGTAGACTTGTTGCATATGCGTAAACTTGTGTATACACGTCTATAATAGTTTAAACTAACTTGCATAAATATGTGTATGCACTTGTAAACTTGAGTAAATATGGTTGTACCGTGACCACCGAGAGAGAAGGCCTCCGCAATGAAACTGAATAGATTGTTACATCATCATAGATAGTGCAAATTCAGGGCTTATTGTTGGTAGAAATACGAATAACAATGCACTATCTATGTGATGCAACAAAGTATTCAATTTCATTGCGGAGGCCTTCTCTCTCGGTGGTCACGGTTGTACACCTGTAAATTTGTGAAAATATGTCTATATAAATGTGCATGTAGTTATAAAAATGTATAAATATGTATGCAAAATGTGTAAATATGTATATACGCGTATAGTAAACATTCCGTTAATGAGTCTTGTACAATCGCGACTATCAATGGCGACTCACAAATTCCCGTCAATCAACTCTTATTGACATATGTGTCCAAAGACTCTCTTTAATGGGTCGCATTGGAAGAATCATAGGACTCTCATAAGCGGTTGCATATTGTTGTGAGTGTAGGGAAACTTGTTGAAGGTGGTGTGCTCATCTACCATTTTCGTTCCCACCTACTCGACTTCGTGTTTTCACGCTGCATGGTAGCTGAGGTGAAAAAGCTTTGGCTCGTCACAAAAATGGTTGAATGTGCAACTCCAAATTGCTCAACAACAGTAGATAAAAACCATAGATTGTTTTTACCTCGGTTTTTACAGTCGAACCCACTTACAACGAATTTTTAAATGTCCGCAATTATGTTCGTATTTTTTTATAATTATAAAGCACCACGATACATACACTCTCACCAACGCAATGTATTACTCGACCTTGCACATGAAGCCAGCCCCGTGTTTGCTTACCGAATTACTTAATAAAATGAAATAATAAATTAAGGAAATGGTTATTAATTACTATACACATTTTTTACTGGAAGGCAATTAGCTAATTGTAATAATGTATTTTTAAAAACTAAGTTTGTTGAGAAACTTGAGAATCCATTCAATTGTCGTCTGCTGTCTAAATCCATTGATTTCATGTGAAGTGGATTCGTACTTATTGCTGAGTAGTTGAAGAAAGAAGTCCATTAGCGCATTAATACATACACACCGCTTTAACCATGGATTCCTTGTATGGCTATGTGTGCTCAAATTTTTTCATTTTCGCGGTTTATTTTGAAAAAAACAAAATTTCACACTTTCTTATTTTGCAAGCATCTATAGTAGCTTCAGATGAGTAACATATTTCAATCTGGTGAAAATCTGTGACATACATGTCCGAGGGATTCCCTTGTTAGTGAAGGTGTTGGGATGAGCACACCCTCGTCATCAAGTTTCCCTACGCAAGCGTATGAAGTCACGGCTGCTAACTTCGAATAGAGGTATTTAGCTTTATATTCCCTTAACTTTGGCCATGGCATCTAATATATACAGAGTGATTCAGAACTTATGTTACCGAAGAATATGATAGATGGAGGATCCAACTATAAATAAAGGAGAACATGTGAGTTCGTCACGGAAACAGTTTTGCATTGTTGTTGCACGTTTAAGCATTGTTGGCGCTCACTTAAAGCAAACGCCGGAACTGAAAAGTCACCTGACCATTGTTGTCTGAGCAATAATTTTTATCATCAATCAATCATCACAAAACTATAAATAAAGGAGAAAATGTGAGTTCATCAAACGAAACAATTTGAATGAACTGAATTTGATAAAAATAATTACCGCGTGGGCCCCGTTCATAGAACAAATATTTGTCTATTAAGCAATGTGCACTTCTTCGGCACTATATTGGTTTCAGTGCTTTGACTGTTTGCCATTGTCTGTTATTTTTAGGTTCATTGAAAGCTGAGTCATCAGAGTCAACATTGATAAATGGAACATTATAGCCTGGGTGTCTACCACACCTGTAAATCATGTCGATTCCTTCCTTTCATGTATTGTTGACGCCTGTAACACCGTATGTACTACACCTGGCATTTTTGAACAGGTGCGGCAGCAGTGGCGTAGCTAGCTTTTTCGCGCCCGTGTTCATTTTTCATTTTTAGCTTTTTAGCGCCCCTTCAATTAGCTTTTTAGCGCCCCTAATTCGTTGCACCCGTGTACTTTGCACAACCTGGCCGCCCGTAGCTACGCCCCTGTGCAGCAGTCAATGCTTCGGTGATGCCGTGTTATGTACAAGAAAGGGGGCGTCAATTCGAAACTCTTTTGTAATGCACACGTTGTCAAACGTCATTGGTTCTTGTTTTTCAGTGAAAGCTCAGTCTTCAGAGTCAAGCCACTGGCCCATGACTGGAATGGTTGATCCAAATGAAGCAAATATAGCGCCATACCGATACGAGATAGGGGACGCATTGATTAATAAGAAATATTTTCTATTTATCATTTTTTCTGTAATAAATTCTGAATGAGCCTGTATATTATAGCTTTGTTAGGGAAAGGCATTCAGTAAAAAAAGCTACGATTGTGATCCTGGATGTGTCGAATAAACTTATGTGGCTCTCGCATTCTGATTTTTGATAAGTTTAGCGTTTTTGCTGGAAATGGGGACGCCCATGTTATCAATGTCGTCCATACAAATAGAATTCGTCTTCACAAGAATATAAAGCGTAAAAAGTGAGGGGAAATATGTTTGGATTAGGGGGATTGTGTTTTGTCCGATTTATTCTTTTAATATAATCTCTTAATTTCTTAAATATGTTAGAAGTACTATGAGAAAAAAGGTGGACTAAAAGGAATAATAAATATGTTAAAAAATAGACTGTGTATTCATAACCAACGTAAAATTCTACATCAGATTAATATAGATTTATTATCTTAAAATTAAATTTTATAACTACATTTTGTTTGTAATTTATGTAATATACTATTAATTTCTATTAGTAAGGCTTTTCAAACTTTTGTAAAATGAAATTTTATAAATTTAAATTTAAAAAATAAAAAATAGCTTCGAATTTCGTTCCATATTCATTTTCTCCATTGTTTAATAACTCTTTAAGATAGCTTTATTCGCTTAAAGAACTTAGGTTAATAAGTTGTATTTTAATATTATAATATAGTGCGCAGTAAAATTTTATTATAATTTTTGCAAAATAGGCCAAAGGCAATTTCAACTTTAATTGTTATTATAATTTAAACTTTTTTTCATTATTTATATAGGGGTACTTCTGAACTCACTCGTGGACTTTTTTTTTTCAAACTCACTGCGATAAAAACTTTCACCACCTTAAATATAGTTACTTTTTATTAGCAATAATTTGTCGCCAAAGCTGAGAATAGACAGATATCGGAGGAGCAAGGAACCATACAAAGAGAGATGAAATCGCAGTGAGGAGTTTTCCATTCTGACAACGCGTGTCGATGACATGGTTGTCGTTGTCGTGTCAACCTTTCCTTAAAGATGAACAACTTTCAAATCAGATTGCCTTTATCGATTGGCGTGAGTTTGTGTCACAAGTTTGTATGAAAGGATTTCAACTACACTATCTCGATAACCACGTTTCCTGTTTGAAACTTACTTTTCTCACCTCACAATTTCCTGCAATATCAGCACCAACCTATTCAGCACATGATATTTCGGTCGCCATCACGTAATTCACTTAAAATTCCAATTTTTCCTCGCTCAACCTGCAGCTTCTTCATTTTTATTCTATTCATTCCATCTATAGAAGCTACTTTTTCATTGAACTGAAATGGTACATAGTGGGCTTTTCTTTTCGGCGAATTAAACACACCTTTCCAAAAATTTAAGACCACACATACATTTTTTATTTCTCATACGGCAACCTGGAAATTTAATATGTCATCTAAAAACCATCAATGTCATTGAATTTGGCTTGTAAATAGTCCTGATCTATTCCCAATAGAAAATTTCTGAAAAATTTTAAAGCGCAGAGTAGGCCACAGAAAGCCAACTACTGTTGAACAATTAAAAAATATATTGATGAAATAATCGTGAAAAATAACCTCTCAATAATGTTCTAATCTTGTATCAAGCATGCCAAAATTCTTAAATGCACTTCTAAAAGTTAAGGGAGAAATAAACATCAATATTATAATACATGTGGTCTTAAATTTATGATGATTGTAAACAGTTGTATTATTTTTTTGACTCTGGATAAAAGACTTATTTAATTTTTTGATTATATAAAAATAATAAAAATGAAATATTTTATGCAATCTTATGCAAATTTGTATGTTTTTTTAAATCATAATAATGTCGATGTTTTTAGATTGCATAATTTCCAGATGGTCGTGAATTGAAGATGAGAAGTCAAGATTTTTCATGAATGGTCTGAAATTTTTGGAAGCGTGTATATTCCAGTTTTTATAATATTAAAATGTACAATGCTAAATACAAGGTGATTATAATTAAAGTCCCTTTGTAAAAATGCTATAAAAAAACAACCATGAGTCCGAATGACTTCAAATTTGGACTGAGCATTCTTGAAGAAGGGGCATTTGATATGGGATAAGAAAAAAATAGTTCCAAAATTTATCACTAGATGGCGCTGTAAGCGGCATAACGGAAGCGGATTCAGCTAGAAGTGACATTTTGAATTGAAATATGACGAGAACGCCATGAGGCCTGCGTTTTTATAACACATGCAATGTCTCATGCGCATGCGTATCTTTCAATTTGCATAGTACAAATCCTCCTAGGCATAATATGCCGCTTACAGCGCCATCTAGTGATAAATTTTGGAACTATTTTTTTTCTTATCCATATCAAATGCCCCTTCTTCAAGAATGCTCAGTCCAAATTTGAAGTCATTCGGACTCATGGTTGTTTTTTTATAGCATTTTTACAAAGGGACTTTAATTATAATCACCTTGTATACCTATTAATGAATGAGTAATGAATGTTCAATGTACACTGAACGTGCGCCGTGGACATTGAAGCATTACGCTATCTACATGTCTAAGGGCTGGTTAGAGCTGTTACCTTGTTCACAGATTGAGGCTATCTTTCCTAATGTCGTAATATTCCTTTTAAGAATGACCAAAGAATGTTCAATGAGGATTTATAACATGCCACACATCAGATGTTTAAATTATTGATGAAAATAGGAAAGAAAATTTCAACAGCCTGGATTCGAACCAGGAACTTCAGCTCAACGTGGGGTCATTCACGTCACGTCACCAAAACAAACAAAACAAAAAAAAAAAAAAAAAAATTTTTGACCCCCATGGTCTCAGATTTCCATAAAATTTGTCTTATACAGAGTGAGTCTGAAACCCTGTCACAAACTTTTAGAGGACGGTAGTATGGATGAATCTAGGCAAAAAAAAGTTCATATAAACATGTGTTCGAATTTGAACGATAACCGAGATATGAACACAGATAAAAATGCCGCCACTAAGATCAACAAGTTATAACTCAGGTTCTATAACACCTAGGACAATGAAGTTTGGAGGATAATGAAGTTTGGGGGAATAACACTATATACCGTTAAAATTTGATCGAATTCCAACGAGTAGTTTCCGAGTTACGTGGTCAATGACTACAGAAATGATAAAATACAAATACAGGTCAATAATAATGATTATAAACTGGAGATGCTCTCCAAGCATAGGTAATGATTTTTCGATTGAAAAATTATTACCTATGCTTGGAGAGCATCTCCAGTTTATAATCATTATTATTTACTTGTGAGTTCATCAACTTTCTGATGGTTTGGAGTAGAGAAATTCTCGATCTGCGGGCCAGCTTCCCGTCTCCCATTGGGCTTTCAACCGTGACAACTTGGTTGTCTTTAAGACACCTTGAGACCGCTTGGCTGTCCAGGTGTCTGCGATAGCCCAATTGGTAGAGGCGTCGGCCATGATAGTCGAGGTTCAGGTCGCAGAATTTTTCCTTCCATTTTTCAATCGAAAAATCAAATACAGGTCGATATACAAATGTAAACTAAATATATTGTGTAAACACGTCTGTAAATATATGTACATATTTGTGTAAACTTATATAAATAAGCTGTACAGATGCATAAATTGTCTATACACGTATGAAAATTTGTGCACATATATGTAAACTTGTGTAAATAAGCTGTACAGATGAGTAGAGAAACGTAAACATGTGTAATGTGTAAACCTGTGTAAATAGGTATATATCCGTGTGTAAACTTGTGTATATTTTGTATCACGTGTGTAAATTTGTGTAAATATGACTATATAAATGTGTAAATACACTCACAGCAATATGCGGTTAATATGACCCGCTTGTGAGAATCCTATAATTCTTCCAATATTGCAGATGTTTTTTATGTGCAATATGTGCAATGTGCAATATTTAAGAGAGCCATTGCACACAGATGTGAGTAAGAGTTGTTTGACCCGAATTTCCGAGTTACCATTCTCGGGTCAATTGACTCGACTGTACAAGACTTAAGACTCATTAAACAAATGAAAGATCCAAAATTTCACAATAATTATTTCTCGTAGGCTACGGACGAAGACGTCAAGGCGGGTAAATTCGATGAATGGAATGGGTATAAAATGGAAGGAGGCGGAAGGATCTAGGCCTAGAGAAAAGAATGTGATCTGGGTAAAGCAAGCCCACGATGATAAGCGGTGGGAAGGAGGAAAAACTATGGTAGCCGACATGGAGAAAAATTGCGGAAGTCGAACAACGGATCATTTTGTATTTTAGAGAAGCTCGACGGCTCTCGGAATGCTGGAGTGAACGGAACTGTGAGAGTCATAATATGACCCGCTCGTGAGAGTCTTATGATTCTTCCAATACGACCCATTTAAGAGAGTCACTGGACACATATGTCAGTAAGAGTTGTCTGACCGGAATTTCTGAGTCGCCGTTCTCGGGTCAATTGACTCGAGTGTACCAGACTTAAGACTCATTAACGGAATGTTTACTATAAGCGTATATACCTATTTACACATTTTTACATACATATTTATACGTTTTCACAGGTACACTCACAGCAATTTCCAGATCGTAGGACACATTCTATTAGGTTATAGCTCTCTAACTCGATTATAAAAATACAGTACTTCGTAGATAAGTTGTACCATCCATCTTCAAGTGTTTACGAATCTTCGACTCATCTAACAGCGCCATACACAGCTTTCCGAGCCAAGTCATAGGAAATGGGAATCATTTCCGGTAGAGATACGAAATCGAGTTACGAAAACATGGTGGATAGCGATACTGGACGATTTCGCCGTTCGTGTTAGCAAGAAGATTAATACAAAATAATTTGAACTAATACTACTCTTTAGTATTACTATGGATGGGACAAGTTATCTAAAGGCTATCTATCAGTAGCGATAGTTTCTTCAACTCTAAGTGCGAGAACAGTCTCCCTCAAAAAACCAACGTTGAATAAGCCATTCTCTAACGTTGTTCGTCTTGCTCCTTCAAATTTTACCAGTTCAAGAAAAATTGAACGAAAACAGGAATCTAAGTAAGTTACACTTTTTTCTAAGGTAAATTATACTTATTTAATAGTTCCAAATTTATTTGCTAACACGTTTTCTTATTCATTATTGTTACGATTATTCTTTATTTACTCGTTGTGATCTGAAATGCATTTCCACTGAACGGCATTCATTATTATCGACTGCTAACAACATGGCTAGTTCGCAGCAAAAATGGATCTAAACACCGCAAGCTGTGTATCGGAGCCTTATAGAAAGTAAGAAGGGTGGCTGAACTTAATTTCAGCACGGAGGTCGAATAAATTATTGTAGGGAGTGTAAATCATTGATCTAAAACTCATCCGTTTTTCTGTATTTCAAATTGCCAAGGATACTAATATGAGCCTTCCTCTTCAGCATGTCATATATGGAGGTCATAGTTTCCATTTAGCCTATCCAAAGGAATGGAAAAGGAATCTTGCAGATTTATAATCAGAACGATGTAATGGTTACAACAAAAATAATCCCTAGAGTTTTGTGCAAATCAATTCTGTTAGGTGATGGTAATTTTATTGCATTATACATTACTAGTAATAAAGCCCGTCATACGACGGTGTCACAACAGGCGAATCTATAAATTCGATTTTAATTATAAAATTTCGTTTGTGATAGGACTGTGATAATTGATAGGACCTCCAATAATAAATAAGTCGCTGTCAGTAAGAAAGCGAAGCTGAAAATGTTTTCTTACTTTCAGTTTACAACAGCTGCTTACAAATCTGCTGTCAGTAAGTGCTCGAGATTTTCCGTAGTACCCAATGGTTATACCCACGCGATTCGCACTCAGATGCTCTATGTAATCTAGCCACCTAGTTCTAGGCCGACTTCTTGGTCTCTTACGTGACCACCGACTTGGAAAATAGCAAATATTTAGGAAGATAGTTGCGGCACCCTTACATGTGGCCATCTCAAAGGAACTGAGCCCTCTCAATGCGAAGAAGTAGCGGTTCAACACCTAAAGACTGCCTTATAGTGATGCTGAACACTCTGTCCAGTAGGGAACACCTGCCAAACCTCCCAGGATCTCATTTCGGCACTCTATCGATCATTACCTAAGACTCATGACCATAGATGAGAATGGGGAAAAAGATGGATTTGAAAAAGACGGCTTGGCTTTCTTTCCTAGCTCAAGTTTGTTACAACGGATCACCACAGTTCGCGTCAGACACAGCTTGCTTTAGATTTTATTCCAAAGCCCGGCGTACGACTGTTACTGCAACAGCGTAAACTAAGTTCGATCTTATTTTAAAAATTATTGATCTGTGACAGAACTGTGATAATTGACAGGACTGCGATAATTGACAGTTTTGCCAATAGTAAAAAAGTCGCTCTAAGTATGAAGGCGATACTAACACAATGTGCTCTGTGACAATGTGATAAAGTCACTACTGTCAATTTGACAGTTATAATCTAACACAAAAACACATCTCAACTGTTATATGTAAAGCTTGCTCTACAGTGAAAATGGCTCATCAGTTTTTTTTACCTCCCTCGTTGCTCAATTTCCTCGGCAGACTGTTGTTGAGGCTTATTGCACGACCACTATATTTTAAAACTAAAAAAATTAATTATACACATTTAAAGAATATTATAAAATGAGAAAAAATAATGTTATTTGCTTTTGATTTTATTCGATTGGATTTTTTTTTGTATTTTATGACTTTTCCTTTTTATTAATTTATTCAACTGAAAAATCTTTACTGTGCACATATAACGAATATCATAAAATGTAAAAAAACTAATGTTACCTAGCTGTGACTTGAATTGTTAATCAGTTTCATAATTTTATTTAAATGTTATTATTTTTTATGAAAATTAAAAAATAAGAATCGTATACATGTAATGAATTTCGTAATTTAGAATAGCTAAATTACTTACTTAGGAATTAATTTGATTTATTTATTTAATTTAGTGTGCTATTTTTAAATGTCAATAGATGTACATCGGCCTCGGTGGCTCAGCAGGTTGCGTGATCGCCTCTGATGCCCCAGTACGCGGGTTCGATCCCGGCCGAGGACGACGAGGATTTTTCAGGGGTAAATCCTGAGATCACGCACTTCCTTCGGAAGGGAAGTAAAGCCGTTGGTCCCGTGTAGACGTTTGCCGGCTGCACGTTAAAGAACCCTTGCGAGGCAAAATTTGTGGCCCCTAGAACGCCGTCCTGAAATGACCATAGCAGTTGAAAAGGACGTTAATACCAAACAAACCAAACCAAACCAATAGATGTACAGGGTCTTTATAATTAAAGTTCCATTTTGACATGGCCATAAAAAAAAACTACTGGATCAAAAGCTACATTACTTGGTAATATTATACAAGACGGCATGGGAAGTTCATACCCACCAAAAAAAAAAAATTAGTTCAAAAGGTCACCACCAGCATGGAATGGCGCTCTATGCAATATTCGTATACGAAATTAGACACAGTAATCCGGTGTAACCTGCTTTCAGTAAATGGTGGAGGCCACATTCAACATGTAACTAATTTTAGTAACGATTAAAGACTTGTTAACCTGTGTCTTCGTGTCTAATTTCTTATACGAATATTGCATAGACCGCCATTCCATGCTGGTGGTGATCTTTTGAACTAATTTTTTTTTTGGTGGGTATGAACTTCCCATGCCGTCTTGTATAATATTACCAAGTATTATAGCTTTTGGTCCAGTAGTTTTTTTTATGACCATGTCAAAATAGAACATTAATTATAAAGACCCTGTATATTATTAAATCTTTGACAATATACTTGTGAACCGTAGCCTACGAAAAAGATAAGATTTCTTTAATAGTCATTTTCGTCGGCTGCGATTTTTGGATTTCAACAATCAGTGCTTTTTCATTTGTTGAAAACAATGAAGGTTGTATTGTTGCTCACTATGGAAACGGGCACGGAGCAGGAGGATTTAGCATTTTATATATAAGTTTAATGTATTGTTAAAGCAATAAAGATTTTATATAAAAAAAATGATGTTTAAAAAGATATATCGTTTCTCTTCCTATTGTTGTCTACCGTTCAAGAGCTGTCAACTCTATGAACACGGCGATCGTTATTTTGGAATTTAGCAACAGATTTATCATTAAAATCCTTTTTTCTGCCTACAAGCTTGAAGCTCTATCTTCTGCTGGCGAATTTTGAGTATAAAGATGATAAAATACAAATACAGGTCGGTATACACATGTAAACTTCTGTAAATATCAGTAAATTTGTGTAAATATGTGTAAAAGCCTGTGTAAATTGGTGTATACACGTGTTTAAATTTGTGTACCTGTGTGTATAAATGTGTAAATATGCTATACAGACGTGTATAAAAGTGTAAACCTGTGTAAATTGGTGTATACACGTGTGTAAATTTATGTGTGTGTGTTTAAATGTGTGTAAAGTTGTGTAAATATTCTATACAGATGTGTACAAAAGTGTAAACTTGTGTATATTGTGTGTACACGTGTGTAAATTTGTGTAAATATTTACACAAATTTGATAACTATATACATGTGTAAGTAGCTGTGAAAATATATAAATATGTATGGAAAAATGTGTAAATAGGTATATACGCGTATAGTAAAATTCCGTCCGTAGCCTAGGAAAAATTATTATTGTGAAAAATAATAAAAAAAAATTTAATGAAGTAAATGTTACTTTTTTATTTCTATAGTAGAAACCGTATATTACTCAATAACAATAACATTTATTATTTTGTTAATAATCTTTCATAGAAAAAATAAGTATTTTTAAAAACATTTTCCACCGTTTTACGAAGAAAATAATTTTTATAAATTTTTATGATTAAAAATATAGATTTTTCTCAATGAATTGAAATATGGATTGAATTCCTTTTATGTCTTTCATTTAATACAACAATTTTCATTAACATGTCTCTATTTAATGATGTCATTTAATACTGCACAAACTCATCATGTTGGACAACATTTTGAGAAAGATGCTTTAATATTTTTGATATTGAATTCAGACAAAATACGTATGTTAGAAATGTTTAATAATTTTTAACCCTTTCATGCACGTATTAAAACAAGAGAAAATACAAATAATTTGGTAAATGCTCTTTATTACTATACCTATTTATATAACAACTGAATACGTGGACAAAAGTAAAAACAATGAAACAATGGTTTTTTAAACAATGAAACCACTACGCATGAATTGTAGGGCATGAAACAATTTATTGAAGGCGTTATACAGGGTGATTACAAAAGAACTTCACACTTTCAAAAATTTATTACATCAAAGCTATTCAGAATATAGACACACCACACACGGATTCTTAAAGAAAAACTCTTGAAGTTTATTGTGACACAGTTAAAGATGTTCAATATGCCCCCCTGTCGTGACACGGCATACATCAATACGGTGGTCGAATTCGTCCCAAACCCGCATTAAGATGTCTCCATCAATCCCACGTATCGCTACCGTAATGCGTTCTTTCAGCTCGTTTAGGTCACGGGGAAGGGGTAGGGTGAAAGACCTTGTCCTTTACACACCCCGATAAAAAGAAATCACAAGGGGTTAGGTCGGGGCTCCGCGGTAGCTACTTTGCAAGTTCCAGGTTATTGTTTGTTTGACCAATCCACCGCTGTGATTACTTTTTATGGGGGTGTGTAAAGGACAAGGTCTTCACCCAACCCCTTCCCCGTGACCTAGACGAGCTGAAAGAATGCATTACCGTAGCGATACGTGGGATTGATGGAGACATGTTAATGCGGGTTTGGGACGAATTCGACTACAGAGGGGCATATTGAACATCTTTAACTGTGTCACAATAAACTTCAAGAGTTTTTCTTTAAGAATCCGTATGTGGTATGTCTGTATTCTGAATAGCTTTGATGTAATAAATTTTTAAAAGTGTGAAGTTCTTTTGTAATCACCCTGTACTCTGTCCAACGAAAGAAAAACTGGGCGTGTCCAGTTAAATTTCCAATTTCAATTGTTAATCATTGTTACTTTTATTTAGCAACAATGTCTAACAATTGAAATTGGGAATTTAATTAGACACGCCCAGTTTTTCTTTCGTTGGACAGGGTATAGACATATCCTACATTGCAAATACACAAATAACATCTTGTTCCATGTGGTTTTTCTGTCGTGCTACTCTGAGCATAACGTCTTCAGTTTTCATGAGTGGGCATTGTTTTGAATGAACCATTAGTAATTCTTTTGGTACAAATTGTTTCAAGGTACTGACTTCAAGATAGCAGTAGTTTTAACAATAAACGCGGTGCTAGAACCACTGTGTAAGCGAAGCAAATACAAACTTGATAGCGGTTTCAGAGTGAAACCACTTCACTGGAAAGGGCTACACTCCTCCTTCAAAGCCTGCACAAGTTGGATGCGCGTTTCCGGTCGCATCGGACGTGCACGAATCCGACGCTTCAATTTATCTCAAAGATCTTCAAAATAGGGTTGAATCTGGACTCTGGACAAGCCACTGAAATTCCTGAACATATTTTTCTGGAAACTAGGCTCTGACAGCACGGGCTTTATGGCACGGTGCAATGTCGTGCTGGAACACGAATGGCCCTTCACCGTACTGCTGCCATAACGTAGGAAGCATGGAATTGTGTATAACGTCCAGATGCCATATTCCCGCGATCACAACCAGCGAACCAAGTCCAAACCAGGAGAAACACGACCACACTAGATAAAACTCACTTGTAAATTGTTGTTAACAAACGTTGAAAATATCAATAAAAAAAAAATGCGTTGAAGCTTTAACTAGACAGAACTCTGGCCTGAAGAGACGCTGTGGAGAAACTCGTATTTCGCTGTGGAGATTGAACAATTTCCTTTTGAAGTATCATCACACCACCACCGCCAAACTCCATTGTTGGGATGACACACTCAGGTGTCAGTCGCTCCTCTGACAAACGCCATACACTGGTGCGCACATCCAATCAGTAGAGTGTGAGGCGTGACTCATCGCTCCACGTGATGCACTTCCAGCGGTCCATCGACTAAGACCGTCGCTCTGTATACTACGCCACACGATGCTGGGAATTTATAAGTGTGATATTGGACTTGTGGGCATGGAGCTCAAAGTCACCTCGTCGTCAGAACGTAACTCATCTCCCTTAAGGTGCTCTTTCTTCTTTGGGAAGTGGTGAAAGTCGCAAGGTGCAAAGTCTTTCATTTTTGAAATGCAGTTTTTCATCTTGGAACTGCAGGCGCTGCAACGCCTCTGGTGGCTACCGTTATCGTGCTGCAGAAGAGGGTCCAAAGCTGCCATTCAATCCTGGTGTCGACAACAACTCCGGAATTCCTCTCCGACGAGTTCACCCGACTAGTCACGCGTTGGCGCAATGCGTGGAAAGGGATGGGGACTATGTCGAAAAGTGAATAATGTATTACATAGGGCCCGCCGCAAATTCATTTTTCGCTAGCGCTAAAATGAATATGCGGCGGGCCTAGAGGACAAATGTAAGATCAGGTACATAAAGAATTTTGAAAATGGGTTAACAAATAAAAACGTTACGGACCAGGAGGCAAAAATTCTTGAACAACCCTCGTATAATCATTCAGATATGTTAGCCGAAGGGAGCTGATTATTGCCCATTGGTTCTGGGAACTGAAGCCGGTGAATTCTTCTGGCTAGTGAGTAATTGTTAAATATCAAGTTTTATAAAATTTTTGCCTATAAATTTCCTTAAGCTGTGCATTCCAATTACACGCAGAGATTTTACGTGCCCCAAAATATTGACTGTCGGCGAGACGTATGCAACATTACCACATATTCTTTCAAAGTTAAACTCTTGTTTAAACACACATATATGCCGCGATCCTCGTTGCTCAGTCGCTAGACGAATACATAGCTAATATACAAAGCTGGCATTTGGGGAATTTGAAAAACGAATACCGTTTTCCTGTTAATATTATGACTTCGTTACAGCTTAAATTATTAATTTTTAAAAACATAAATGCAAGATATTTAAAAAAGTATAAATGATTACCCTTATATAATTATGGAAAGAATAAAGCTTTTATTAAAAGGAAAATATAAGTTCTAAACCTTGAGATTTAATAAAAACAATCGCTGCTTGAACTTTTGTTTCAGTTCACGATTCCTAATCTATAACACGAAAAGCAGATTCTCTAATTTATAGTCACTGAGTCGCAATGCAGGGGAAACAGATTGCACGCTAAGGAGGACCCATTCACGCCTAATCGATCATTGTGGTGTCGCCTTTTAATAATAACAGTTTGCACAATTGACACCCGAGCAGGTGACGGGAAATCCTGACCACAATAGATCGTGTTATTCTCAGTAGTTTTAAGGAAGATAAGTGTCATTAATTAAGGAGTTGTTCCCTCTAATTAATTAAAGTTTTTCCTAATCTCATCACGAAAGTGTAATAAAGTTAGTATCCAAGCAACAAGAAGCCAATTAATAAGAGATTACAATCACCTTACACAATATTTTACGTTAATAATGTCTTGTAGCCCACTTATCACGAGCTCAATCAGAGATTACTTTAAGTTACTTAAGCACTTCTATATTTGAAACTACAGTAATCTCGTTTTCAAGTCAGCTAATTAAGGTTTTAAAATTGCTGCTAAGTCATGCTAAAATTATGTTGACCATTATAAAACATTTGTTTACTACACTGGACTAAGATGATTCCATTTTATAACTTCTGGTTCAATAAATACTAAAGTAGTTTTACTTAACTTATAAATAAAATAATGTTATTGTATGTTTAGCATTTTATTATGGCTCATAATCATCTCGAGCTAAATTATTTTCATTTTCAAAGAAGGTCATTTTCCTCAGTTAAAATTCATCAATTCAATTCAACCCAAAATCAAATCCTCACTTGTCAATTCGTTCATTTAAATTCCACGAGTTATTTAATTATTTGATTGCATTTCACTCAATGTTTAAATTGTTTTTATTATAAAATAGTTTTTATCTGAAAATAAATAATTATTCAATAAAGTAGTTTAAAAAATATTTCTTGGGTTGACATTATTTGCATGGATCTAGGTCTGACCATATAGCGACATAATAACAAAATTCGTCTAATTGTCAGTACACGTACAAATGAGTTCAGACAGCAATAAAGTACAAGAATTTTACAATGATTTCTTTTATATATTATGCTTAAATTTGTAAGTCAAAATTAGATGTAAAATTTCGCATTATCCAACAAATGAAAAATTGCACAACGAAGAAATTGGCATTACATCTATGATGCTTGTCATTGTAACGTGACACAACTAGGATTAAATGCACTTTCTTTAAACATTTAATAGAAAAGTATAAATTTCTGTTAGTAAAATTGAAATAAATTAACGCGTTAGATTCACTTGTTAGCAATGTTATTCTAGTAACAGATGCGGTCAACAGTACTAGTAAATGGATGCAGGAGTCCCTTCTATTTTTATCCTCGAAGAGGGGTTCGCTTATGTACAGTATATATCATTCAGTACATATCAATTAGAAAAATAATTTCGTTAAGTCGTTCAAAATGTTTACAAAATTCTAATTGCATTTTTAAGTTTATTTACCTTATTTGTCCGAATAGAAGCCGAGATTTTTTCTGATATCTGACTAGATAAAAGTGACCTCTGTTTAAATTTGCGTGCGGCAGAAATTATTTTTTGGATCGGCGCTTTTTTTTTGTTTTTAGATTAGGTTAGGTTAGACCAATTGTTAATATTAGATGTCTCTGTAAACAAGCCTTTTAAGAATAATCTGAGACTGCTACATAAGCCTTTGAATGGTTGTTGAATGATAATCACCCCTTAACACCAACTAGAAAATTTAAAAAAAAATGTATATTGCACAATTAAGTGAATACATCAAAATCCATAGAGAAAGGAAGTAAAAACTCCTTTTGCTATGTTAAAATCGCATGGAATGACATTTCCAATGAACCTATAATAAATGGCTTTCTAGTTCTCGAGTCTACCTGGTCGTGGGTTCGAATCCCGCCGTGGGCATGGATGTTTGTGTTTGTCCTGATCTGCGTACAGATATATCTTGTGTAAAAGGTGCAAAATGACCTTAGTAGTTGACGCCAAAATTTCTAATAAACCTAAACCAAACCTCAAAAAATGTGTTTCTCATAATATGAACGGCACAGAAGACATTTTATGGGAACAAGGAGAGGAGGAAAAATCTTTAAGTAATGAAGAAAGTAAATAACAAAATTACATTTTATTTTTTAGTGAAAGTTTTTTTTTAATTTATGATTAAAAAATATAAATAGAATGCCGGTTTAGAATGATTTTTTTTACAACTTGCAGCTTTAAAAATTGTTGTCTTCCAATCGGTAATTAATTTCCAAACGCTAAAAATTCATAAAAAATTTTTATTCAAGTAAATGCGCTTTCATTATAAATTATTTTTCTTTCTTTGAAGTAAGTTTATGTTTGATAGGTGATTTGATAGAAATGCAAGATGAAACAATAGGTAATAGCAATAAAAAATTATTGGTAATAAAATATTGTGACAAAATTGAAAAAATACCAAACAGTTACAAGTATGTGGATAATAGTAATAACTAGGAAAAAAGAACTCTTCAGTGTCCTCCCTGATCCTGCCGAATGATGAAAGCTTTGCTTTCGAGATGCGATTTCAAGCTGTATTTTTCTATTATTCCTCTTGTTGTGGTTAAAGAATTATTTTTTCTTAGTTATGTTTATGTTTATTCTAAAGTTGAGAAGCAAATATCATTATTATACATATACCTCAATTGTATCTTAGGTTAATTACTTGTGTAAAGTTAAAAGAAGCTAGATCACATGTTCTTTAAACTAGTGTATTTACAAAAGTGGTTTTCATAATCTTCTATCTTTTCTTTCTATCAGGTGATTCAGAAAGGTAGGTCAAGAATGAAATACCATGTACAGTTTGTAGCGGGGAACAATACTTTTCCTATAAACATGGCTCCGGAAATGCATCCTTACAGAGATAATGAAACTTGTACGAAATAGAAATGGATGTGCGTTACCCAGACGGCAATGGTAGGGTCCATGAAAATTAGGATCTAAACATGTAAATTGTTCGTGTTCTCTGCTTTAAAAGAGGAAACGAAACATGTAACTCCATTGTCGTACAATGGATCGCTTGACTAATGCGGAGCTGACGGACATGCATCTCGTCTACGGCGAAGCACAGGGTAATGCTACTGAAGCGGAAAGGATTTACCAACAGCGTTTTCCAGACTAAACATCTTCACCAGAGTTCGCGAGAATCTCCGTCCGCAGAATAAACATGTGCATCGAGGCTCTATAAGGATTCATCGAGGCTCTATAAGGATGCATAAACATCATTCCTACCTCGTACAAGTTGCATTATCTCTGTAAGGATGCATTTCCGGACCTATGTTTATAGGTAAAATATTGTTCCCCGCTACGAACTGTACATGGTATTTCATTCTTGACCTACCTATCTGAATCACCCCACAGTATAGTTAGATATTGTGATCTATTGTCTAACTATACTGTGATCACCCTCTATATACAGGGTGAATACAAAAGTCTGAACCCCCCTTTTATTTTTTGAACCGAAGCAGATATGTCAATTTTGATGAATCCAATGAATAG
>JAHWFO010075780.1:161847-195279 GCA_023313115.1 Rhysida immarginata | reverse complement strand
AAGCAACCTCTCCGCCGTCGCCAAACACTCCCTAGACACAGGACATGACGTCTCCATAAACAATTTGAAGCTTGTAAAATCAATAAAGAAAAAAAGACTGCTGGACGCTTTCGAGAGTATGGCCATTCAAACAACCGACAGCAATAATTTACTTAATTCTGATGGGAACCCAATCAGTGACTCCCAATTAATTCAATGGTGGGTCGGCTAAACCAATCATTGAATTTTTCTTTCTCTGTTTTTTGATTTAATTCTATGATTGGCTTGTTTTCGCCATAAATACTCGTCCCCCCTTTTACTTCAATCAGTATCATCGGATTTTCCCATTTTACTCCCTGAATCTGCTGAATGATAAGAGCTTCGCCCTCGAAAAGCGCTTACAGGTCGTATTTTTCCAAATTTTTTTTCTGTTGTGGTCAAAGAGTGTTTTTATTTCTTTATTCTTAATGAAATGTATTATTAAGTATTAAACTCGTGTGGATTATTTCCTTTGGTTGTCTGTACATGCAATTTATTCAAACTGGATGCAACTCCATTGACAACAACATCTTTTACTGATTATAAAAGGGTTTCAGTTCCCATCGACATCTTATACTGGTTTTAAAGTGGATACAGTTTCATTGACAACATCTTCTGCTGATTTCAAAGTGGATACAACTTCACCGACCACATCTTCTATTGGATTTAAAATGGGTACAGTTTCATTGACAACATCTTCTACTGGTTTTAAAGTGGATAAAAGTTCATCTTCTGCTGATTTCAAAGTGGATACAACTTCACCGACCAGATCTTCTATTGGATTTAAAATGGGTACAGCTGCATCACCAACATCATTTACGAAAGCGGATACAGCGCTATCAAAAAACGCTGGTATTAATTTTAAAAGGACTTGTAAAGGGTTTAAAAAGTCTAAAACGCTTCCCCCGGTGTCATTCTCACTTTCCGGACAAATTAATTTGTTTAATCCAGATAGGTCATTAATGTTCACGATGTAGGGAGAGAGAAAACTGGTGAATTGAAATTTAATTTCCCAGTAGTTAACTAATTGTAAGCATTCAGAAATAGCCATGAAACTTTCGGCTCCCTGAAATGTAATATTAATCATATGATAGTTTCCTTGTTCCAAAGGAGCTTTCAATAATTGCGTTCTGTTATCATTTATTTCGAAAATTTCGAAAAGTGTGTTATCTTCGACTGTGTATGTAACAAAGCCCGTAAAAGATGAACCGCCTGGTTGGATAAGTTCACTTGGATTTACATTAATCACCGCATTGTGAATATTGTCCAGACATTTACCTAACTCTTTCGTGCTTGGCAATTTGAAGTTGCTTAAATTCAAATTTCCAGGAACCTCTTCTGATGAACCAAATTTTAACATATCGGCGATTATTTGAGGGTATTCCTCAATATGTCTCTGAATTTCAGTGGTACTGAAAAGTGAAAATAAAGGAATCAGTATTAATAATAGGTTTTTATATGCTACATTTTAACTACATTTTTTTTACAACTTACTACATTTAAAAATTACTTCAACTTAAAGTTTAATTTATTTTGTACACATATTATAAACTTAAAAATATTATAAACTCTTCATATTTATTTCTTGTGAAATACACAAAACAAAATCCCAAAATTATTTTATTCTTTTCCTGTGTTCCTGGAATCCATACTACAATCTTACTCTTCCCATCCTTGAAAGTTAACTATAACTTATCTAAAAAAAGTCCTATAGTATAGAGAAAATGCTCAGTATATGTAAATAAATCTAAACATTTCCACAATGCACTATATAGTTAATTGATTTTGCATATACTTATTTCGGGGACAGTATCCCTTTTTTCAACTGAACTACGGAGTAAGAAACTTCACCATAGCTAAGGAGACTAAACCCGAAGCACACAGATGATCAATCAGTGGCATAGGCGAAAGTATACGAACATCCATTCCTTGGTCTCCGTCGAATCCTAGTCGAAATTCTGGTTTTGATTTGGTTCTTGACTGGGGATAATCATGGGCTCCATAAGGTTGACTAATTTCTGATCGATAATTGTATGTGAGATTTTGTAAGAGGTTTTATGGTACGCTTTATCACTCTGATAATGTAGTTTTAAAGAGTTCTTTTACTGTGACCTATATGGTTGGTTGGTTGGTTGATTGAAATTTTAGGACGTCGGCTGCTATGGCCATTTTGTGCCCGACAAAAAGTTTAAAAACCCACATTTTATGGGACAAAAGTTTAAAAAATCAGATGAAAAAGAATTCATAAAAACGTGAATTACGAAGATGGAAACTCAATAAAAAAATAAAATATGACCATGAGGATTTTAAAATCACTAATAAATATAAAAATAGACATTTTTCCCCCAGGGTTCTCCCCTAATAAGAAATATATTTAGTGCATGGCAATGTAAATTATTAGTGTGTAAAGGGCACTAAATAAAACATATACTCAATGGTCAGATACGAGGGCATATTGAAAAGTAATGCCTCCATGGCTGTAACTTTTTTATTTTTTAACCGATTTTCAAAATTCTTTTTGTATCTGATACTTAAATTTGTCCTCTATGTAATGCACTATTCACTTTTCGACATAGTCCCCATCCCTTTTCACGCATTGCGCCAACGCGTGACTAGTTGGGTGAACCCGTCGGAGAGGAATTCTGGGGTTGTTGTCGACACCAGGACCAAACGGCTGGTTTCACCTCGTCGTCAGAACGCAACTCATGGCCCTTTAGGTGCTCTTACCTCTTTGGGAAGTGGTGAAAGTCGCAAGGCGGAAAGTTTTTCATTTTTGAACTGCAGGCGCTGCAACCCCCTCTGATGTGTGGCGATCGTGTGCGGATGGGCGTTATCGTGCTGCAGAAGAGGATCCAAAGCTGCCATTTAATTCTCGTGTCGACGACAACCCCGGAATTCCTCTCCGATGGGTTCACCCGAATAGTCACGCGTTGGCGCAGTGCGTGGAAAGGGATGGGGATTATGTCGAAAGGTGAATAGTGCATTACATAGAGGACAAACGTAAGTATCAGATACAAAAAGAATTTTAAAAATCGGTTAAAAAATAAAAAAGTTACAGCCATGGAGGCATTACTTTTCAATATGCCCTCGTATATACAATGCAAAAGCAATAAAAAGATGACTATATGAATTTAAAAACATGAATAATTTTTAAAAATGAAAATACCTTTTTAAAAATTTTAGGGTTGTTCCCCAACAAAAATCTAATGAATGATTCAGCCCTAATGAGCATCGTAAATTAGTGTGTAAAGGGCACTGGATTAAAATATGCTTAATAGTCAGCATTGCTCCACAAAAACACAATGGAGCTGGTTCTTTTTATAATAAATGGATGTGAGTAAGACGGCTGTGACCAATCAATCCTAAGCCGAGTAAGTACGACATCTTCTCGCCTGTTTGTTAGACAGGATAATGACCACGGTGTGATGGTACGTTTTATTAGGAGCTTTAGCATAAAAGCTACTTATAAGAATGCGCCCTTGGTCTGTACGTTTATCCGGCCTTCCGTCCGGCCGTCCGCCGTTTGCACGGTAACTTGAAAACGAATTAACTTTTTCAAATTCTGTTTTCAGAAATATGACCATCAAAGTCTTAGCTCGCCCGTATCAACTTTTCAGAATTTTTCGTGGACCCCTTCAAGTCGAATTCACGTGCTAAAACAGTGAGTGTAAAGAATACAAAGATAATGGCATGTCATATAACAATCGATTTGTCAAGAAGGAATACATTGTTACTTTCTGTTCATCTTTTAAGCATTACTGACATCGGCGCGCGCACGTGAAATTCCGTTCCAGAGAAATCGTTTCGAGCTCGATAAGGAGGATCGACTGAATCGCAGCAAAGGTCGGAGTTGAGCGACGTTACTCTCCGCCTGCGACTCGTGGCTATGTGTGTGTGGCTTTCTCTGCGTTTTCCTCTCGCCCTATGAACTTAGCAGTGCCACTGCGAGAAGCCCGGCTCACCGAGGTGACGAGTGAGGAGGACAGAGTATCTTCAGTGTCCAATACGGTTTCATCAGGAATTGAAACGCCCATGCAGCGTCCAGCTTCCTCACACTTCTTGCGGCTCGTAGCCGCTCCAAGTGAAGCCAGCGCTCTGCGGTCATTGGTCGTCGCAGCAGACTTAGACGCCTCAGCATTGTTATGTCTTGAATTGTTGGACCTGCATGGATACCCAGAGAATCCTGTGTCTGGATCACCCCTTGGACGCATGAAGCCTTTTGGCATCATGGATTAGGCGCCCTGGTTCCCTACTCAAGGTGGGTCAATTTATGTTTATTAAATTACGACCTCACGGAGGAACTCAGACTCTCCTCTATATCTTGCAATAATCTTCCCGCTGGAGCGCATTGCTTAAATTTTATCTGCGTGGTCGTTGAAAAATGTGTAGCTTATCTGTTAAAGCTTTACAAGCCATTTTTGATTAGAAGGTTAAGCACCGCCCTCGTTGGTAAAGGAATAGATTGTAAGGCCGAGCTAGGAGGATGTAAATTGTCTCTCATTCATATTTTTTTTTCTCTTTTCTAATATAGTTATCAATGGCTACAAGCCAAGTAATAAACACATTTGCGTCACCGTTTTCGTACGGTATAGTTGGAATAGCAGCGAGCGAACTAGCTGGAGAGTGCCCGACATTGGCATGGGACTGCGCTTCCAGATTTAGTGTTAGCCTCCACGTTTTTCCGCTGGTTCTTTAAATTTAAATTCATTATAAACAAAACTTTGATCCAGACTGTGTCTGGTCTTTAACTATAATTAGAATTTAGTCAGACAATTGGTCATTAAGCTAGGAGCGTGTACAAACGACCGCTCCAACTCGGTAGCTAAATATTCGAAGCCCTAAGGGGGCGAGCTGGATTGTTCTATGCCAGTTCATTGTTCTTTTTATAAAACGGAAATTTGTTCCTAAGTTCGGGCAAGGAACAATTCTCATCCGTTTCGTGCATGTAAGCAAGGTCGTGGCCCATTCAACATAAGTTATTTGTACATAGTTAATTATATTTATTGCTGAATAAATTATTTAAGCCAAAAGCTATACGCTGTTATTCTTTCTAGTTTTTAAGCTTTTCCACTGCGCATTACTTTAGTATTCGTGACATAGAGTTTATGGCAGGCGTTAGCGAGCATGGTTTGGCCCAGAAAAATTCGTTTTCTTTCCCGCCCATCCCACCCTTGATAAAAACAAGAATATAACTCGTAAAACGATTTTCAAATATGCTGAAAAGAAGAATATAAAAATTTGTTGTTTAATATTACTGTAATATTTTTATATACAGCAATGGCGAAAACTGCATGTAAATTTACGTATTCGATTGCAGCGCTCACACGAATCTTTCCAAACGCGCCCGAAATGAGAACGAAATCCTCGCACGTCTAAATGTTTTAAACTACTGGGTCTATGTTCTTTCCACTGCTAGATCAAAGTTATCATAAACGTCAAGAGAGAAAAACCATTGTTTCAAAGCATTGCCGGGTAAAATCTTTTAAGCAATCCAAGGAGCTTTAGCTCTGACGCAGATGTAATTTTAATATCTCACTTTTACTTCCACTTGGTTTAAATAAACAGTGGAAATACCTTTGATTCTATATGCATTCACGTCATTTTAAAATATAGGCCTAACTTCAATTAGCCATTTTAACAATAAGCCTAATATTAATTAGCCATTTTTAACAATAGGCCTAACATTAATTAGCTAATTTTCACAATAGGCCTAACATTATTTAGTCATTTTAACTGTAGGCCTAACATTATTTAGTCATTTTAACTGTAGGCCTAACATAAATTAGCCATTTTTAACTATAAGCATAACATAAATTAGCCATTTTTCACAATAGGCCTAACAATATTTAGTCATTTTAACTGTAGGCCTAACATAAATTAGCCATTTTTTACAATAGGCCTAACTTTAATTAGCCATTTTTAACTATAAGCCTAACATTAATCAGCCATTTTTAACAACAGGCCTAACATTATTTAGTCATTTTAACTATAGGCCTAACGTTATTTAGCCATTTTTAACCATCGCCCTAACATTAATTAACACATTTAACAATAGGCCTAACAGCACTGAATTTTAAAATGAAATGAGCACGTGCATCAAGAAAGCTTCATAACGGGCACGTGCTCCAGGCTGCTATCAACAATGCTTAAATGATAAACAAAAAGTAACACTGTATTCACTTATGACTCGTCGGTAGGATTCGATTGATATATTAGGACTCGTACATGCCCTAAGTTCATATTCTTAACATTAGTGCACGTGCTTGAAGGGGTCCACGAGAGCTCATCAAAAGTTGATATATCGCTGTTAAGTTCTTCCATTTTCACGTTTTCGTGCAAACTGATCATGCTTGTTTTCTTATATATAGCTTTAGCTAAAGCTCGTAATAAGGGGTCATTGAAGTACTTTTTGGGGGTCATTTTCTCGGACGTAGCATTTCGAAAATCGAAAAGAATGTCATATTCGTCTTGTGCTCGTCATTCCCGTTCGAATGACATATTACATGCCTTATATTGCCAATAAAAAAATTTAATGGGGGGGGGGGGGTTGGGTCTCAATAGTCACGTGACTGTTAGACCGATTTCGACGACAAACTAATCAGGTGAGCTCAGGAAGGGTCTTTATCGAACAGCGAAAAAAGAACTTGAAAAAGTTAAAGCATTCTCGAGAAATCGTCGGACATACAGACAGACGGACGGACAGACAGACACACAAACAGAGCGAAACCAATATATGCTTTTCAGCATATAATAAAGCTTTCTCGAGAAATCGTCGGACATACAGACGGACGGACGGGCAGACAGACAGACAGACTCACAAACCGAGCGAAACCAATATATGCTTTTCAGCATATAATAAGGAGCCTCGCCCATGCCAATGGATATTCGACCTCCATGTTCTCCCGTATTCTTCACCGCCGCAGACGGGCCCTCTTCTCCCCCTCCCCTCTTTTTTCGCCCCTTCCCAAGAAATGGACGTCCTTATTGTATCTGGGCCCTAGTTTCTCCCAGCTCTCTAACTTCTTATCGTCCCTTGGCCTTCGAATATCTTTTCCTACTCCTACACCATCAGCCCGCATCCTGAATCCACCCACTGCCGTCACCACCGACAAATATTCCCAATCCGGAGTTTACCGCCTGAATTGTGCGTTTTGCGACAGATTCTATGTAGGATTATCGACCCGCAATTTTGCCGTACGATTCAGAGAACACAGTGACTCGTATAGAAAACGAGATCGTATTTCCCACTACGCAAACCACCTCGAAGATTCCGGACACGCTTTAAAGACGCAAGAAGATGTTATGTCTGTCCTGCATATCTGCAATAGGCCAGAAAAAACTGCTACCCTCGAAGCGATCGAAATATTCAAGGCCAAGAAGTCTTCCCCCCACCTGCTTCTCTATTATCAAACAGACTTTAATGTATATGCAATACTTAACTCTTTATCTGATCTATTATGATCCCCTTTTTTCTCGGTTTCTTTATTATGGTTTATGTTTTCCTTTACATTTTGTTATTTCTTGCCTGTTTATTTTTCTGTAAATCCTCTTGTCCTCAGACAACCGGATAAGTTCTCTTTTCGGTCCGCGTATACGCGCACCATCCTTTGTATATTTTCTTTTTGTATAATTTATAAAAATTAGCGTTTACACCCTTTTTATTCTATTGGCCATTATAATTCAAAAATCTGTGCTTTTTCTATTTATCCTGTTGGCCATTATTTCCTATTGGTTCATGTATATGCATAATTTGTACCACTGTTCTGTATATAAAGGCTTGCATGCCTCTTGCTGTATATATCCTTGACAATGCCGGGAATAAATGGCGAAACTAGTTGGAACTCCTGATGTCCCTCTGTTATACTGTAAGGCCACCACCTGTTTAATATAATAAGGAGGCTCTTCTTTTGACAGGCGTGTTAGCATCAGCGTCTGCGTTTGTTTTCAATAAAGTATAGGTTCGTCCCGCCTATAGTTTTGGATAGTTAGAAGTCAAGTGGTTGTAGGGGGTGCGTTTTTTTAGTCATATTAACAGTTTAAAAAAAAATAAACTGAGTGGCTACCCTCTCTTCTAGAGTTCAGTTTGCTACAGTCGCAATTTAATGTGAAGGAAGGTCGCGCGTTGTTGGGTAAACTTGTTAATAGTTTTGCCGGATCTTTATTTAAGGTGCTTTCCCAGAGTTAATGTTAGTTTCAGTCTTTCCTTTTATTGTTTGTGGGTTGGCTTATTTTATGGGAAGCCAATGGTCGCTATTTTGTGCTCTCAATGTCAGTTTCAGAGTATATACTTTTGGCAGGCGAAACTTTACGTCAGAACGTTATTCATAACGCTAAGCCATCCTCTTGTCTTTTATGCTTTTTCAGAACAAGTCGGTTATCAGTTATTATTAAAGGATAAAGGATACGCTATCTGAATTTAACTAATTTAAAGAAAAGCGGTGTTATGATGCAATCGAAACAAGTCCATTCAAAAAAGGCGAATGCGGAACAAGACAAACTCGAACATTCGGTCCTCAAAGCACTTAAACAGGTTAACTTCCGTAATCAGGAAATAGGGCAATTTAATCAATGCTTTCAGTTACTTGCTAACCAATTGGATAACATTTCAGAAAGCAAGAAAACTCAATTATACGTAAAGGCATTTCCCGCGGAGTGGCAAACCGTGTTAATAAGGAGTGAACCAACCTCGCTGAGTCAGGCGATGAAGTCGGCGGAACGCTTCAACAACGCTAAAAATAAAAGCGGAGCCGAAATAGTAAACAAGACCCCTATAGTTGTGGCGGCCACCTCAACCTAGAGCCTTAGTGATGAGATAATGAAGAAAATCCGCGAGGGCTACCAAAGTTGTAAATCAGCTAAGGTGCGCTTAGACAATATTTTTGAGCCCTACTTTATGGAAGAGGGGCTGATATATAAAAATGGCCGTTTGGGGAAAAGGTTATTGCTACCCGTATCAAAAAAAATATTAAATAAGATTCTAGCAGCTATCCATAAAGACCCCACTTCCGGACACCTGGGGGTCTAAAAGACGCTCCAAAAAGCCCGTCGTCGCTTTGTGTGGACAAACATGCATAGAGATTGTAGCGTATTTCGTTAATTCTTGTCCCGAATGCCAAGCCAACAAGATCGAAAGGAAAAAGGCGTATGGCGAGTTACAGCCCTTAGAGGTGCCCCCAAAGAGGTTGTATATGATAGTGATAGATTTTGTACCCCCCCCCCCCTTCCTCGGTAGGCGAAAGGATATGACGCTCTGCTAACTGTAACCGACAAACTCACTAAGAGAGTCCAGTTACTACCTTGCCACGTCAACATTTCGGCGGAAGAAACCGCGAAACTTTTGGTTGATGAAATAGTAAAAATTCATGGCTTTCCTCAAGCCATAATTTCCGATCGCGATGTGCGATTTAACGCCGATTTATGGCGGTTTATTTTTAAAGCCCTGGGGACCTCATTAAAATTCTCCAGTGCTTACCATCCCAAGTCCGACGGTCAGTCGGAGAGGACTAACCAAACGGTTATCCAAATCCTCCAAAATTACTTGAATTTAAAGAAGTCGGACTGGGATGAGTTTCTTACAACAGCAGAGATCGCCATTAACGCATCAGAGGCAACTAAGATGACTCCCTATTTTGCCGACCTAGGAAAGGAAATTACAATACCACCGTCAATCAACAAGTATGCCAACGCCAGTAAACAAAAAGGGCCATACGCAGCCCATTTGCTAAAGGTGTTGCACCAGGCACGTCGTAATATCCAGCGCGCCAGTAACAAATACAAAAAATGGTATGACAGGCGCCATACGCGTTGGCAGTTAAAGCAAGGGGAGAAGGTATGGGTGTTAACTGCCCGTCTCAACCCTTTGAAACATAAAGTGGGAAAAAAACTTTACAGTAAATATATAGGCCCCCTATCCCATAATTAAAATAATTAATAAAGTGTCCACACGGGTTAAAATCCCGCGTAAGTGGGGGGCACTCCACTGCTCGTATTGAAGAGGCATAGGGGAAGTAAGCGGACTCCCACAGAGTCCACATTAAAAAGGACCTATAAAGGACCCATTGTATAAGGATGTTTACCGGGTATGAGACATCAAAGACGTCAGGGGCAAACCACCCAAGAGGGAGTTCCTGATTCAATGGGTAGTTGCTCCCAGCCATCATGGGAGCCTGAAGCCAACCCCCATAGGTGTAAGGGCCTCATTTCTAAATTCTTCGCTAGGCAAAGGCAGAAGAGACCTAAAGAGGGGGCATCCAAGTCCAGTTTGCGTGATGAAAGTCATTCGGCGTCGCTAATGCAGATGAAGGGTATCCGTTACTTTCGTAGACGCGTTAACTCACACCGCAGTGATAGTCATCACAAAGAAGAGGGGGCGAGCATGTCACCAAGTTTGGCGACAGACACTCCATCCAAGTCTCCCGATCGTACTTCCCGATTGGAGAGCAAGCTTGGTAAATCAGAGTCGCCATCTCTTAACACTATTGCGAGGCTAACCTCGATTGTCGAGGGCGATCTTGGAAAAGAGCGTGGTAAGCGCAGAAAACGGAAACGTCGCAGAAAACGGCGCAAGCGTTTAACTGATGGGCAGGAAGATTTAATTTGAGGAGAGGAGTTTTGGAACCAGGCAAAAAAGCCACGGAAAATTCCGTTCCAGAGAAATCGTGTCGACCTCGATAAGGACTGACTGAATCGCAGCAAAGGGCGGAGTCGAGCGACGAGCTCCTCGTGGATTCCCGAGTGCGAGCGCGAAGGACCCGCCCAAGAAAGACATTACTCTCC
The DNA here is from genome assembly GCA_023313115.1 of Rhysida immarginata. Lineage (NCBI taxonomy): Eukaryota > Metazoa > Arthropoda > Chilopoda > Scolopendromorpha > Scolopendridae > Rhysida > Rhysida immarginata. Next base: position 184,485 of record JAHWFO010075780.1, on the reverse strand, counting down.
GCATGCGACTCGAGGTATGTGCGTGTGACTTTCTCTGTGTTTTCCTCTCGCCCTATGAACTTAGCAGTGCTAGTGCGAGAAACCCGGCTCACCGAGGTTACGAGTGAAGAGGACAGAGTATCTTCAGTGTCCAATACGGTTTCATCAGGAATTGAAACGCCCATGCAGCGTCCAGCTTCCTCACACTTCTTGCGACTCGTAGCCGCTCCAAGTGAAGCCAGCGTTCTGCGGTCATTGGTCGTCGCAGCAGACTTAGACGCCTCAGCATTGTTATGTCTTGAATTGTTGGACCTGGAGAGTGCCCGACATTGGCTGGGACTGCGCTTCCAGATTTAGTGTTAGCCTCCACGATTTTCCGCTGGTTCTTTAAATTTAAATTCATTATAAACAAAACTTGGATCCAGACTATGTCTGTCTTTAACTATAATTAGAATTTAGTCAGCCAAATGGTCATTTAGCTAGGAGCGTGTACAAACGACCGCTCCAACTCAGTAGCTAAATTTTCGAGGCCCTAAGGGGGCGAGCTGGATTATCTTATGCCCGTTCATTGTTCTTTTTGTAAAACGGAGGTTTGTTCTTAAGTTCGGGCAAGGCACTGTCCTTATGCGTTTCTTGCGTGTAAGCAAGTTCGTGGCCCATTCAACTTAAGTTATTTGTACTTAGTTAATTAAACAGGGTGAATACTAAAGTCTGAACCCTCCTTTTATTTTTTGAACCGAAGCAGATATGTCAATTTTGATGAATCCAATGAATAGGAAGTGGTGGGTGGCCTATCCCATGGTGGATTTTTCATCATCCCAAATATGCAAATTAGGACATATTCAAAATTTATCTCAAAAACCGTAAGGGATAGAGAATAAAACCCAATTGCAAACTTGTTCAGCATAAAAAAACAAACAAAACAAAAAAATAATCATCCAAATCGGACCAACCAATCACCCACAATCACGTGATGAACTGTTTGTAGCTTACAAACAGTCACACGGCATAAACAAGTTACTTCAAACAGTTTAAAAAAAAATTAATCAACAAAATGCTCGACGTGACGACCGTGGGCACCATAACACAATTGGGCACGGAACGTAACTGACGCCAAAACATCGGCAAGCATGGCTGGTGTCACTCCTCGGCACGGTTCCTGGATTCGTTGAACCAGATCCTCTAGTGAGGCAGACTGCGTAGCATAAACCTTGTCCTTCAGGTATCCCCACAAGAAAAAGTCAAGTGGTGTAAAATCAGAGGAGCGGGGTGGCCAACGAACTGGTCCTCCTCGGTCAATCCATTGTTGTCCAAACATCTCACTTAGACGCTCGCGAACGACCAACCTGTAATGTGGAGGAGCTCCATCATGCTGAAACCAAGTGCGCTGATACAAGGCTAATGAGCAAATTGTCAATGAAGTCTGTGACTACCACGTTGAGAATTTCAGCCTGGTAGCATTCTGCAGTCAGTGTTCCATCGTAAAAATACGGTCCAAGCACAGGTTCATTGTACAATCCACACCACACATTGATTCTCCAGTTCACTTGACGAGTTGTTTCTCGCAGACATCGTGGGTTTTCGTCTGCCCAATGATGATGGTTGTGCCTGTTGATAACTCCATCCCTGGTGAACTCGGCTTCATCTGTCCACAACACCTCATTAATGAAGTTTGGATTGTCATCCAGGCGGGTAAGTAACCAGTTGCAGAAGGCGGTAACTCCTGGTGACAATGAATATGGTATGAGTGAAAATGATGTGCGTGTAGAATGTTGAGAACAGTTCTCTGATGGCACCCAATATCTGCAGCAATTGCTCTGCTGCTTGTGTGGGGATTTGCAGCAACTGCAGCCAGAACTAGTGTTGTTGTATCCTCATCGCCTTGTGCCCTTGGTCGTCCTCGTTCTGCATTGACATTCCCTGTAGCCTCGAATCTTTGAATAATGTGACGAATTGTTTGACGAGATGGATGGCGTTCGTTAGGGTACCTGTCTCGATACAACCTAACTGCAGCATGTAGGTTTCTCCTTGACTCTCCGAAGCAGAAGATCATGTTGACCATTTCCGGAACAGTGTAGCTTGCCATCCTGGAATTGTTCTGTCTTCTGTGTGCTGAAACATGCCTTTTATTTGCTTTTCCGCATGAAAGTGAATGTGAGTATGGTAATTTATGTTAATTTTTTGATTTGCATGCTTTACATGGTGGAAATATCAACATTCAGGTTTCCTTGTGCCGTGTGACTGTTTGTAAGCTACAAACAGTTCACCACGTGATTGCGGGCGATTGGTTGGTCCGATTTGGATGATTTTTTTTGTTTTGTTTGTTTTTTTATGCTGAACAAGTTTGCAATTGGGTTTTATTCTCTATCCCTTACGATTTTTGAGATAAATTTAGAATGTGTCCTAATTTGCATATTTGGGATGATGAAAAGTGCACCATGGAATAGGCCACCCACAACTTCCTATTCATGGGATTCATCAAAATTGACATATCTGCTTCGGTTCAAAAAATAAAAGGGGGGTTCAGACTTTTGTATTCACCCTGTATTTATTGTTGAATAAATTATTTAAGCCAAAAGCTATATTCTGTTGACCTTTCTAGTTTTTAAGCTTTTCCCCTGCGCATTACTCTAATATTCATGACATGTAGTTTCTACTACGCGTTTTTTTGAAGGGGTCAGAGGAAGGTGATACCTCTGACGAGCGTTTCTTGCCAAATTCCCTTTCCGAAGTTTTTGGAGGAGTTCCAGATGGTGCAATTGTTTTCAAAGTCCGACTAATGCTAGGAGATGTTTCTGTGGAGGTGGAAGTTCCACAAGAAAAGTCTGCAATACTCAAATCAGTCATTATTCTAACTGACTTAACAGAAGGACGACTCTTAACCACTACTGCATAGTTACGGACTTCATTCTGTTCTACCTGCCTACGTGCTTCCGGAAAAGACAAACCCTCAAGGACACGAATGAGGAAAAACCTCTTGGATTTTTTTTCCTTTCGCCAAATAGGACAGTCTCTTGAAAGGGCAGAATGGGCTCCCTTGCAATTACAACACCGGAACTCATTTGAACAATCTTCCATCTCATGTCGAGGCAAGCCACACTTGCAACAAACTGCAATAAAATGACAGTTTGTTCTCGTGTGGCCGTACTTCTGACATTGGAAGCATCGCAATGGGTTGGGGATAAAGGGTCTCACGTGACAGTGGATATAGCCGATATAGATGGTATCAGGCAAAACTGTTCCCGCAAAGGTAACAACGAAGGAATTTTGTTGGATGAGGAACACCATTCCTCCTTAGAGCGATCCGGCGAATGTCAACAACAGATTGATCATCCAATTCGGCTATGATTTCCTCGTCCCCCATTCCTTATAATTCAAGGTTGTGCGGGGAGAAACCGAAACGGCTTTCCCTGCAAACCTTTTTAAGGATAAAGGGTGGTAGCTTGATTATCCTTAACAACCTCGATCAATAGATGGCCATTGAAAAGTCTCTAAACATGTTTAATATCCCCAACGAGGCGTTTGAGTTCCTTTGAAATTAAAAATGGGGAGATGGTCTTAAACGACTCCCCACTTCCCAATTTCACCTCCAAAAACTTCGGATTCTTTGGCAGTCTACGGCTCGATCTCTCTTCACGATCGTTCTTTTGTTTTAGATTTGCTTGCTTATTTTGTATACCCATATTTAGTAGGAGAAATTTTCATCTCCCTCGCTCCCCACCCACCACCGAGCCCAACAAGGGGATGCACATTGGCACCAGGGATACGAGGAGGATATAGGCAGCGCCTAACCCTATGGCCGAAGCTCCAAGGAGCGACGACCAGCCGATTGATCTGGACGGGCTCATCCAGATCACCCATCCTTCCTAGAAGCAGAGGCCAAAGTAGTGTGTTGTTCTGACCTTTATGGAAATTATCAGTTTTACACTTTATATTATAGATTACATTGTGCCTATTAATTATTGACGCAATCTGAGGATCATCTTTAATTTTAACGGAATCATCATTTTGTCTAATTATTGTTACGTGTAAAATTTATAACAATTAATAGTAGAGTACGCAGTGGAAAAATCGAATGACACGTAAACAGTAGGCGTGAAAGTAAAATAAAGTATTTATTTTCAAATTGAACAATAAATAAGTAAATGGCACCTTAAAACTATAAAAGCGATAAAAAATATCAATAATATGAATTAATAAATATATCAAATGAACAAACACCAAATGGTAAACAATTTAGTCCACCACCCAAAATAAAGACGACACTTGCTTAACTAGCACACACACACTTGCCACTAGCACTAATAGGCCCGCACTTGAATCGCATCTTCAATAAGCAGCTTTAACGGTGTAAAACAATCATAAGTAGGATAAGATAAACTGTTAGACGACGTTGCCGGCACTAACACACATTATCATTTAATATAGATGCCACAATACGCTGACTAACATTAACTGAACATTAATCAGAGCTCCTTCCCGAAGAACACCATTGCGTAATGTGCTTTGCACAATAATCATGAGCCAATGCTCTAGAAAACATTAATAAGAGTGACAGCCGAGAACAATAAACGCAAATGTCACTGTCCGGTGAATTTGCAATTCTAGGGGTTAAACCTTAAAACCCAGATGCTGCTGCACACTCCTAAATAGAACGGAGAATAAACACTTAATAAACTTAGAACTTATGCCGGAATATGAGACGTGCGTCGTCGATAAATACCCGTTGCATTCAGCCAGACGTTTCGACAAACGAAGAATTTAATGAAGTTCGGTCTAATGTTAAGAAAAATATATTGTGTCGCACTAAACGAGAACGAAGCCTAGTCCGTCAATCAGATAGGCGTTTAGTCCGAAAGGCCACAGTCCGCGTAGATAGGAAATGTAGGTAAGTCGGTAAGCTTTCAATTCCGCAAAAGTTACCAACGCAAAGTTAGCGTTTAAAAATGATTGAGTTTTAATACTTACCAAGCAGTCTGTACGGTGGCTGACGGTCCAACGAGGAATCTTAATTCCTTCACCCTCGTCCTCCTTCGGAAGAGCTTTAGAGTTCACTCTGCCACGTATGCACCCCGACGGCTTCGTACTAGCGGAGTTCTCCTCTCCTCCGTCGCTCGTCGAAGATGCACGCTCGCCGTAGCTGGTGGTCGCTGGCTCCGGATCGGATGTATCAGCCTTCCTATTCACAGCATTTAGGAAACCCATCACGCTGCCATGACCAGCTGTTTGGCCATACGGGCTGTTTTTCCTCCGGCTCCATTTCTGACGACCTCTCCATAAGGCTCTCTCTTTCCTTCTCTCCTGCTCTCTTGATTCCACGTCTTCATGACGAAGCTCCCGCTCTCCTTCCTCATTGGTCGGGACCTCATGACGCTTTTGAGGTCGAGCATCGCCACGCTTCCCTTTCCAACTCGATGAATAGAAGTAACGAGTGTGGAAAGGGGCGATGACGTCATCGGAGTCTTGACCGATACTCAAATTCCGTGACAATTATAAAGAATTTTCATTACTTAGTAAATTTCTTATGACGGATATAGAAGAAAAGAAGGACGAGGCACAAAACTCTTTGAATTAAACCAAAATTGGACTCAGAGTGGTAAAATCATGAAAACAGTTCACGTTTCGGATAGAGATTATCCTTTGTAAATAAAAATATAATTTAGCTTTGATAAAGGATAGTCCCTATCCGAAACGTGTTACTCGTACCCGGCTATAGTTCTCTTCGAACATATTCTCGCGAAACCAATTCGTTTTTTTTAACCCGATAAAACGACACTTACCTGTCTGTTGAGAAGTCTTGTTCACGGATATAGAAACGTCCATGTTTTGCTTACCGAGCTCCGCATTATTTGGACGGTTTAAATTAGTAACTCTCCATAAATAATGCTAAAAACAACGCACGTAATTGTGTCTTTTTTGAGTACTCCAAAGAACTAGATAGTAATGCATTCATTACAAAAGATCGTAAACTACACTCCAGGTCATATAGAAAGAAAAATAACTCCGAAGCATAACTATTAAAATTTATTATGTGGAATAATGTTTTCGGAGTTATTTTTCTTTCTATAGTTGTGTCCACAGTTTTTGGCTTGATTCCATTGTACACTCCAGGTCATATTCATTTGACCAAGTACATATTCACAATAAACAAATCTTTTTTAATGAATGGCATTATATAGTAGCTGGTAAGGGAGACTGTCTTGAAGCTACGAGGGACGTTGAAATTTGACCTGAACTTTATTTTTTATAAAATCAGGAAACTAAAAAAAGCACACACACACAGCAGTTATTTCTCAAAGTGACATCCTTGCTTCTCTACACATTTTTCCAGCGTTCTGGGAACACCTCGATACCAGTTCTGTAGAAATCAGGACAGCCTTTTTCACTTTTTCATTGGAGCCCAACATCTGCCCTCCCAAGAACTCTTTCAACGATCCTAAAAGGTGATAGTCGTAAGGGGAGAGATCCGGTCTGTATGGAGGCTATACGCTACACGGTAAAAAACATCTACAACAGGCGAAAAAGAAATGTGGACCGAAAAAAAGCTGAATTCTCACGAAAGACTAAACATGAAACATGTTCGCTTTAAGTTCGTCAACTACAAAAGGATGGTCAAAGAGTCACAGCTCGAAAAGTAAAAGAAAACCTGAACTTAACCGTCAGTATGCGAACTGTTAATCGTACATTGAATCAGCAATGATTTAAGTATAAACGTATGACCAAAAAACTATCTCTGAGTGCTGGGCACAAAGCAAAACGCTTAGATAGGGTCAAGAACTGGATCCACAGTAATCATCAATGGAATAATACTAAATTTAGTGACGAGAAACGCTTTTATTTTGATGGACCCGTTAACGTTTCATCGTACATTGATGAATCAATCTCTTATTATCAAAAGAAATGCCAGCAGGGTGGAGGATCAATCATATTATGGCATGATTTTACCAAATTTCGTTCTCTACTTGCCGGGACCCATTGTGCACATATTTTTCTGTAGTGCAGATGGTTCCTGATAATGGAGTGAACAGTTCCACGACTAAGGACAGTTTTAGCAACCACGACATCGATTTCATTCTTCTGTTTTCCTTTAAGACAGCGTCAATTTTGTTGGAAGAATACATAACATTGTTGGACGATCATTCCCGATCTTCCCAATACGTAACATTGTTGGACGAACACATCCCGTTTATAAAGAAATCTCCCACATTTGAACTCTTAAAAGGTGTCAGGCAGGGGTGGCCTTTATCCCCCTCCTGTATATCTTTTATCTGGAGCCATTACTGCGTCACCTCAATCGCCATCCTGACGTTCGGAGATATCATCTGTCAGCAGCGTTGATCTCCGTCACGTCGCTTGCGTATGCGGACGATGTTACGCTCTTTGCATTGGACTCATGCTCCCTGGACGTATTCAGGACGTCCTTTGAACGGTTCAGCGCCTCGACGGGAAGCACCAACAATCTCGTCAAATCCAAGGGGATCGCCCTTAGGCACTGGACTGTGGAATATCTCAAATCGTTTCCAATTCCCTGGGGCAGCCAGGAGACAGTGTTAGGATATAACTTTTCCTTCTCTCGGACTATGGACTCTGATCCCCAGCAACAAGTGTTAGCAAAGTGTATTTTCAGCCTTGACAAGAACTTTCGCTTTTCCACCTCTATGTTCGTCAAGGCGTGTTTCATCAAGACCCATATTATTCCTGTGCTAACATCAAAACGCCTATTCACCTTGCCTTCGCAACGAGACCTGCATAAAGTGCGTAGGATATAGTGAACTTTGTGTGGGGATCCGGCATGGCTCAGTGCCGAACTACTCTTCATCCACTTTGGAAGAGGGGGGGTTGGGATTACTACTCTTTATCCTTGCCTCATTGCCGCTAGACTGGTTTTCTTGACCCTCCTCCTATGTGGGCGAATTTCATGTTCAGTCATCTATGTCTCTTTTTCAATTGAATAGGCTGCCAATCCCATCATTGTTGCCAGTGATCATGCCTTCCTGTCAACCAGACATATACAAGTCCTTTCAACAGGACGTGGTGACCTTTCTACTGGCACTACGCCAGACTGACGTGAATGACCTGAGCCATCTACGACAAAAATACTTCTTCCAGCAGGTCGACCCGGGTGCGGCGACTGACATCTTTTGCCTGCATCCAGAGTATCCGTGGGCAGCGTTCATACAGGCACTGAAATCCAAGAACTCGAAATCCCTTCTAGAGAACTGTTTTTAACTTCCAGTGGCGGTTGCTGCACCACGGATTCCATTCCCTCTAGTGTCTCCTCAAATGAAAAGTGGTCTAGTCTGCTGGATGTTTATATTGTGCCATGTGATGGCAGTGTAATTTAAGTTTTGGGGTGATTATGTTTTTTTAGTGAATTTAACATTATTTCGTTCACTATCATGATCGTTGATTGTAAATTTTGCTTTTTAAAATATATTTTCTTGGCTTAGCCATAGCCCATAATGATAAGAGAAAACCTGTCCATTTGCCTTCCTCCATTGTTTAAATATTGATGCAACATTGTTAGAGTCGTTTATGCTATCAAGTTATGAAAAATATTAAAACTAAATAGAGGTTACTTGATTTTTCATTTAGAAAACAAATTTACCTTGTTATTTTTTGCCGGGTGTGAATGGGCAGGCTTTTTTTTTATCATTATACGCTATGAAACGACTGAAACAATGTTAACTTTTGTCGCTAGCCGGTACGAAATGCTGCTATATGCGATTAATTTTTTTTGTAATAATCTCTTATCTTTGTAGGAGGCGATGGCTTAGCCAGATGTTTTCGTATATTGTTTCTCTGTGGATTAATTGTTGCAACAGTTAATTGTTTTTGCAGTTGTTCAGGAACTGATTAAAAATGAAATCCTATCAAAACCATTTCATGTAAAAAATATAGCCAAGTCTCGGGACTCGTTAGCCGTAAAAAGTTGTGAGATCTTATGTAGGGCCAAGTCTAGTGCTCTTATTAACTCTGACACTTTCATTTACAAACCACTCCAAATCATTACATCTTTAGTTAAAGAACATTTTGTGACTTGGCAATTACGCAGCACGAGAATGTGACGGCTGTTGCTTACATTTTAATATTCACGTTTATTAATAAAGTATTATACATAAAATAATATTTATATGGGAACTGAACGTATATGTACTTACTGCGTGGAATTAAATTTAATTTTTTACATAGCATTGTAAAGTTGTAAAATATTTCTGTGATTCGAATGAATTATTTTGGGCAAGTCTGGGCGGTACTGCATCTAAGTCGATTATATTCAGTTATGGCTGACTCTTGAGCTTTCACACTATAATCGTCAATTTCAATTAGATGCAGTATGCTCAGACTTATTAATCCTGATAGCGCTACGTAAGCTTCACTAGGCTCTTAAGCTTTGACACTACTGTTCATCAATACAGGGTGTTTCATAATTGGTGTCCCGTCTTTAGGTCCAAATAACGGCTCAAGGGGAACGGGTGGAGGGAAAATGAATATTGATTATTTGGTTTTGATGTCCACTAGTTCCGAATAAGAACATTTCGCGTCTCTGGAGGTTAAGGGGTAAATTTTGAAAATTTTAATTTTGTAGGGGTAGGGGTTAGACCCCATGTGTTATTTAAAAAGTTGTAGAGCATCATGTAAAATGTGGGTTTAGCAAAAAACCCGGTGAAAAATATTAATAAGTTTCTAATGAGTTTTTCTGTTTTTGTCTACATTAGCTAGCCATACCTTTCACTTTACCCACTCGGTAAAAGGCAGGGGATGAGCTTCAAGGGCATGAAATGTTTTTGATAGGATTTCACTTCTTTTTGTCTCCATTCCCTGATATCCTTTTTTTTGATATCAGCCCCTGGTTTTCTCATAGCCCACTCCCTGTCCTTATTGGCCCTTCTCGGTGTCTTCGAATGATTTATTTTTGGCAAATCTGTGCGGTACGTCCATTTGAGTCGATTATCCTCGTTATGGCGGACTCTTGAACTTTGGCACTACTGTAAGAATCAATATTAGTTAGATGCAAGCTGCTCAGGCGTTTTACTCTTAATTAGATGCAAGCTACTCAGACGTCTTACTCTAAGTATGCTTGATCACACACAAGAATACCGAAGAGCGTATGTCTATACAGTGCAGGGACACATTAATATGACCACCTCTCCTCAAACATGTTTGAACGTCCCATGGTATTCAGATGAAAAATCATTGCATACCATTAAAATCTGACAACAGCAGACGTGTAGTAGCATCCGTTAACACAGCAATTGTCGCCGTTATGGGCAGAGCAAGTGACCTGTCGGACCTCCAAAAGGAGATGATCATTGGTTATCGGACCAAGGGGGACAGCATTTCAGAAACGGCCACCTTTGTGAACTGCTCTAGGGCTGCCGTTGTGAAGGTGTACCGCGACTGGACGAACCAGACAGTTTCGAGCAACCAAAGACGTAACTGTGGGGCCCCACGGGCCATCGATCCTAGAGGCGAGCGTCGGTTACGACGCCTGGCCAAAGACCAATCGGCGTGCCACTGTTGAGCAACTGACACAGCAAATGAACAGTGGGGCCACTAGGCATGTCAGCACCAAGACAGTGCAACGATCCCTCTTGAGGTTGGGGCTTCGGAGCAGGAGTATGGTAACAGCGCCCATGTTGACGCCTGTGCATCGCCGAAAACTCCTCCAATTCGCAATGGACTATTGTTGGGCAAATTGAAGCCCTTTTTGGTGATGAATCTTTGTCAGCATGGGTGCGGGAACACCCATCTGCTGCGGAGGGCCATACGTAGAAATGTTCTCTGTACTGTGGTTTTAGAGACATGTCTGGTAGCACCCTCGTTGGCTTGAGCGGTAAGTTGGTCCACTGTAGCTCTTCACGCATCTTCGCAGCCGACTTTCACCTCTGTCATCAATGGTAAGTGGTGCTCCACAGTTCTCATACCGTTTATTCTGAACTGTCCCATTTTTCCGGTCATGGTTCCATTTAACTACAGCAGCACCAGAACAGTTTAGAAACTGCGCGGTTTCCGAAATACTGCCACCCTTGTCCCCTTTTCCAGATCTGATAAATCACGTTTCTTACCCATTGCAGCAAAGAGTGATATGTTTTTAACATAATGTCACCTAACCAATTCCCAACACGTGACATAGTTCCTCGTCTGGGCAACCCCGAAGACAAAATTAGGGGGTGGTCATAATAATGTGACTCGACCCTGTAGAAATAATGGTTTGAGATATGGTCAATCTCTTCTTTTCAGATACTGTACTTCTTACAGTCTTCGACTTTTGAGGATCAGTCCCGTACAGTGGAATTCTAAGCAAAGTGTCACATGCCTCCAAAGCTCCACACGGCCGATTCGACAATACCCTTAGTCCGATGTTGTATAAACGACTTCTTAAACTCTTAGTAGAATTTATATCAGTTGCGTTTGTTTTTCGCTTTTTTGTGGTTAAATAATAATTCAGGATAGCTGTTTTTTTCTCCCACGAACTAGATATTTGTTACAATTCCATGCGGATTAACATTGCAGGATTGTAATCGTTAATCATACCTCAGTCTTTTTTGCGCACAATATTATAGTGGTTGTTAGATGATAATGCTTTTTTTTGCAGCTGTTGAGTACGACATCTGTTACGGTAAGTGCTTCAGTAATTTGATGTGCGAATCCAAACTGACATACAGTATAATCTTTCTAGTGTTTTTTTTCGCAAACAGTAACTGTACTGTTAGTGAGTTTGATATGATACGACCCGTTGATTAAAAGTAGGCGAAAGATTCTTTTTAAGTATGGCTCAAATGAGATACTTTGTTACAAATGATGCTACCTTCTCAAGTGGCGACTTGTGAAGAATTGGGGCATCTTTAAGCAACGATATTAAATGAAATTGTTGGGCACTTCCAGATTGGTATTCACGTCTTCAAAAGTAATGTTCGACCTACCAACTGGCTCATCAGATGATGTAATGAAGTCCAACGTAGCTTTAAACTTATCTATATCTATAAAATCCAAATACCACTCACTGACTTACTCACTCACTCATCACGAAATCTCCAGAACTATGAAGCCTTCAAACTTGAAATTTGACAAGTATATTTCTCTTGGCTTCTAGGTGCTCGCTAAGAAAGGATTTTATTTATTCTTTCCTCCTTTCCATTGTAGATTTTTTTTAAAACTCAATTTACCTGGAGCTCAATGGGATTTATGCATTCCTTAAAAAATTGTGACGTTTGCTTAGAAATTGTGACGTCGTTGTTTGCTTTTGCGCTCATTCCGTGAAACAGCATCAACAGTAAGGCGTGGTTTCCACTTCACCGGAATCACGCCAGAACGGAACCCTAACGGAAAATTTTTATGATGTCACTTCCTTTCCATTCCGTTTTTGATCACCAAAATGTCGATGGAAAGTTTGTTGAGCTGTGTTGAAGAAAAATTTCCATTCCGTTTCGCCACAGAAGGCAGCATCGCCATGACGTCATCGCGTCGACTTCGCTGCTGTCGGTTTGGCGCTTCGCCGCCATTATTGTGTCTATCGAATCGAGTCTGCATTCTCTCCATCTCCCTTGGCGAACTTCGAAGAATATGGCAAAAAATAAAAAGAATATTGAAAAGAAGCTGCTCCGCATTCACTTGGATGAGTTTTCAGAGGGAAAAAAACTTCATAAATACCAAAAATTTAATATTTAGCTAGAGCTTATTGTTGTAGCACAGCGGTATGTTGCTGCGTCTTATTTTGCAGGTACGGGTTCGAATCCCGCCCTCGGAAATGTTTTTTTTTTCTTCCTAAATCCATTTTAATATGTACGGAAGTTCAGTAATCCATTTTGTAATCATAATCTCAATTTTCCAATTTGCTACTATTATCTATATATATAAAATCCAAACTTTTGCGATTATTCCGTGAAACAGCATCAACAGCATTATTTCGCGCAGGAATATAATGTATCTTATTTTCTAATAGGGCTTTTCGTCGCGACCAATCTCCGGATGATTGGGGGGGGGGGGTTAATTACAGTATTTTGGTTATAAAGGCATGTAATGAATAACATTTTTAAGAGCCAAAAGATTGAATTTTAGAAGACGCTCATACATAACAATAGCGAAGCATTGCCGGGTCTGCTAGTTATCTATAAAGAGAGAAATTGAGACAGTTCACTAATATTTTTGTTAGCCGTATCCCGTTGACTAATGTGTTCCTCTAAATCACTCCGTATCCATTCAGAAGGACTTATGGTAAGGAACCATGTTGAAGGATTATAATTTTGTGTCATGCAATTGATGTCATTCTCGTTTTTTTTTCTTTTTCAAAATTGTTCCCCTTTTACAATCGATCAAATATTGCAGTCAAATCGCCTTCTAGCTCATCTTTATTTATTAAGCATTTGAAAGTATTGTTCAGCTGTAATTTTTCTTTTCGATTTACGCAATTCATTACATAAAAAAAACAGAACCTAATTGACGAATATTAGCATCATTTAATAAGAAAAATAAATATTGTTGATTTAACCGAAATTGAAAATATTTTTACATTAATCTGGTTTTAATAAATGCCATGCCTCCAGATTAACAAACGTTTCCAACGAAATTCATATCTCGGAGTTGCTATTGTTTCTCACTCTTAACAATTGGCCAAACAATGTCGTCACCAATTGCATAATAGCCATTCCGTTGCAGGTTAATTGATGTTTGGCAATGACCTTTAACCATTAACACTTTAATATTCTGAATTTTTTTAATTTTTCCTTTCATTGTACCCTAAACACTATCTTTATGCCAAATTTCAAGTTTTTAGGACTGCGGGAAGTACCTCAGATTTTTGATGATCGGTCAGTGAGTCAGTGTCTAAATAAAGAAACTTTGAGTTCTTGTATCTCATGAACTAGAAAAGATAGAAACGTAATATTTAAAAATTCAGTTTCAATTGCAAAGTACTCTACATATAAAAAGTTTCAGGATTCTATGCAACTCTGGCACAAAGATATGTAGCGTCAAAAGTACGCCGAGTTGCTTCCTGAAAAGGATGTTACGGCCGTGCTTGCCCGTCTTTGCTATTGTTGTGAAAAGAGAAGCTGGAGAAGGCGAGTTTTTTTCGTTGTTGTTGTCGTATTGTAGCAACACCACCTCTACCAATACCGCCTAGAGAGAAAGCCTGCTCACGGAAAAATCATACATTGTTATATCACCTACGGTAGGGACAATTTCGGGCTTATGATTGGTTGAAATATGATTAACAATACCCTACCGTAGGTGATGTAACAATGTATGACATTTTCGCGCTCAGGCTTTGAGTAGAGGTGGTGTTGCCTCTACCAACACCACCTAAAGACAAGGCACAGATTACTTATCACACAGATGCGACAATCAATTGTTAGGAGTGAAACTGGAGAGCTCATTGTTTTGACTTCATCTATTGTAGCAATGCCCCTGACTTTCGTTGGGTGCGCTACAATCGATGACTATACTAAATTATCGTATGTAATAAAAACCATGAGTTATGCAGTTTCAACCACATAAAAAGTATAACACATCTTTTTGGAAATTTACATACGGAATTCTTTATTAAACGTCTAAATACATGAAAGAACGAATGTTCTCAAACAGCGCACCCAGCGAAAGTCAGGGGCATTGCTACAATCGATGACGTCAAAACAATGAGCCATCCAGTTTCCACGTTAATTATTAAACTAACAATTGAATGTCGCATCTGTGTAATAAGTAATCTGTGGCCTGGGCCAACGCCTCCTATAAAGAAAGCCTCAGCACTGAAACGTCATACATTGTTACATCATCGTAGGTCGACCAAATTTAGAGCTTATTATTGGTAGAAATGCGGTTAACAAAGCACGAAGTATGATGATGTAACAATGTATGACGTTTCAGTGCTGAGGCTTTCTTTATAGGAGGCGTTGCCTGCGGAGTCATAATTTAGAGCTTATTATTGGTACAAATACGACAAAACATGACTCCGTATGATGATGTAATAATGTAAGAAATTTTCGCGCTCAGGCTTTGAGTAGAGGTGGTGTTGCCTGGGCGCTGAAATTTCATTACATTGTTACATCATCTCAGTAGGGAATTGTTAACCGTATTTCCACCAATAATAGAGAGGTTAAGCACCACGTAAACGTGAACGTGACGAGAACGCGTGTGACGTTTCCAATCTGAAATAATGTAGATTTTTCATTGTTAACAACTGAAAACAATGAAAAAGCTACGTCATTTCAGATTGGAAACGTCACACGCGTTCGCGTCACATTCGCGTTTACGTGGTGCTTAACCTCTCTAATAAGCTCTGAATTTTCCCTACTGAGGTGATGTAACAATGTAATGACGTTTCAGCGCCCAGGCCTTATCTTTAGCTCTGATGCCCGAGGATGCGGGTTCGACCCCGGCCGAAGACGACGAGGATTTTTTCAGGGGGAAAATCCTGAGATCACGCACTTCCTTCGGAAGGGAAGTAAAGACGTTGGTCCCGTGTAGTCGTTTGCCGGCTGCACGTTAAAGAACCCTTGCGAGGCAAAATTTGCGGCCCCTATAACGCCGTCCTGAAATGACCATGGCAGTTTTTCAATAATACCAAGGACGTTAATACCAAACAAACCAAACCAAACCAAACCTTATCTTCAGGTGGTGTTGCCACTACTCAAAGCCTGAGCGCAAAAACGTCATGCATTGTTACATCACCTACGGTAGGGTATTGTTAATCATATTTCTACCAGTAATAAGCCCGCAATTGTCCCTACCGTAGGTGATGTAACAATGTATGATTTTTCCGTGAGCAGGCTTTCTCTCTAGGCCTGATTTTTTGTAGCCCGTGATGAGGGCAGACTTTGTGTATATAGCAACGATGTCATTCGAATTGCTTGCTGCCTCATATTGATGATCATTCCTCTGATTAGCTTGATAAGAATGTAATATTTCAAGGATTGACTGGCATTGTTTCTCCAGGCTACAATTACGTGAATAAATCAGCAATTTTTTCACGGACCGAAGTCTTCGAATTGGTGAGCTATATTTTTCGTTCTCTCTTACAACTATCTAGTGTAAGTAACACACTAGTCAACTGGAATATGCGCGAAGGTCCGACGCCGTTCTCGTCGTAGACATATACGTATTCACAGATTTGGTTCATAAATAGCAGGCGTTGCAAGAACCAAGAGAGAAAACTCTTCCCCCGGGTTGGAGTGATTGATCTTGATTGACAGTTGTAACTGAACTATAATTTACTTTTGTAATATATGGGTTTATGCGGGTATAGTTAAGAAGGAATTGTGAAACGGAGCATTTCTACCCATGCTAGATCGAGCTCGGGCAAACGGGTACGTATGTTAGTGCCGCGCAGTGAACGGGCGCGAAGAGGTGGTTGCGCAGAGGGCTATTTTCGGTGTCGTTGGGGGCGGACAATGCTACTGCTCTGATCTTCCAATCCGGAAATAGCCATCGGCAGCTTGGAGAAGTTTTGTTGCTCTGGGAGTAACGTGTTGTTAATATTGAGAGGTTGCTCCACTTTGTAAAAGGGGCACGTGACGCCTACGGGGCGTTTGGTTGGGGCAATACAGTAGTGGTGAGGCTGTGTATGCGTGGGTGATGGTCCCCCCAGGTTGATGCGCCCAGCATAGGTAGTAAAATGCCTTTCCCGCTCGTAGCAATGTGTAATATTCTGTATTTAGATGCGCTTTGATGATAGTTACATAAGTATGAATTATTGCCTAAGAGTGTAGGCGTATATCAATTAAAGTATCGACAGCAGATGTAAATGATATATTATAAACTTATGTGGTAATAGTGCTGGGGCCCAAAGCTTAAGGAAATTTGTAAAGTTATTGATTGCTTACTAAATGTGTATGATATTTGTACAGCCTACTTTCTAGTCAATTCTTCCAATAATCGGTCTCGAACTCTAATGACGGACGTCAGTTAGGGTCATTGACGGTTCACTGCCGCTAGAGCGACACCCCTCGCTGGAGTCCCGTCACAATATTGTGGCGTGGTAGAGACAATTCCACACGTGTTCTTCGAGTGTCCGTTCGCTCAGTCCACCTGGAGTCGTCTCAAGCAACATTATGGGCTGGTGAACTTCACCTACCAGTTCATACGTTGCTTGTTCGATGCCTCTACCGGCGAACCATACAAGCTGGACCTAGCCATCACAATTTCTTTCTTCATCCGGGAATTGTGGGTGGCACGGTTGGACAGATATCGTGGTATCGACCACCCGCCATGGATCGTTTGGAAAACCGTGGCACTCCCTGAGGTCCTTTCTCCTGTTGGAGTGGTCTAGGCTAGGCCCTACAGTGTTCAAACGGCGCTTCACGTCATCTAAGGGTCTCTGCTCGGTCGTCGGAGATGACTGGTGCTTCCATCTCTCCTTCCCGACTGAATTTTAATGGTTCGCCGGACAGCGATCGTGCCTCGAAGCGAGGCGTTTAATCATCTGATGCATGTGGACGCATAATTAAGATCTTTCGTCGCGCTCGCTGAGGCAATTCCATCTGCCTCAACTTCAACAGCATCTTCCAGCCACATTAGAGCCACTCATCCAGGATGAATTTAACGTAGCTCTTTTTCTGCTTGTGCAGCTAAGACTGAAGGTCTTAGTTTTTTTTCTGTTCAGATGGACAAACACAGCCAAAAACATTGATTCAGAATCATCTTGTGTCACTTCTATAATGTGATACCTTTGGTGAGATGTTTTTATTTCTAATTTAACATTAAAAATATGCAAGGAATCTAAAAGTCATTTTCGTCTCCAAGAGAATTCTCTTCTCCAGATAAGTGGCGGCTCGTAACTAAAATATCTGGGGGTGCTGCGTCCAAAAATTGTAATTTTTTCATGAACCAGGGAATAGCTATTGATATTAAGCTTAAGGATCATGTAAGATACATGTATAAGAAGAGTATTAAAGAAAAATAAGACACATTATATTGAATATTATCGATATCGAAAGTGAAACTAGGGGTGCTGCAGTGCCGCAGTGCCTATGGAGTCCGGATTCTTTTAAAACTTAAAGCCTGAAGTCCTTGTGATGTTTTTTTGGACTATGTTCAATCTTAAATCGCTGATGGTGTGCTGTTGCATTACTTATAGAGACAAATTTTATAACTATCTAAATTGCAAAACATTAATTTTTGCTTTTTTCTTCTGTTCTTCCTTTTGATGTAAGCTGTAATTTGAAGATTCTTTTACTTATTTTTGAAGGGGGGTATTTTCTGTTGTCTCTATTCTAGGCATGGTTTTTTCAACAAACATTGTTTCTTAACATAGAAATTTTTGCATTGCAGTCATCACTTAAGTTGTATACTAGCTGTTGCCCGCGACTTCGTCCGCGTTAAAGTCGAAATACAAGGTGATTATAATTAAAGTTTAAGTTTCAAAACGCTATAAAAAAAGAACCACTTAGTAGAATGACGTCCAATTGGAACGGAATGTTATTGAAGAAGGGGGAAAGCTTATGGCATAAGAAAAAAAAGTAGGTCCAAATTTTAGCAACAGATAGCGCTGTAAGCGTCAGAATTTTGACTACAAATGACAAGTGAATCGTAAAACAAAGGCTAAGGTGTAAGTTACACGTTAAACCAACTGTACTGTTCAGTGTGCAAAGCATTCATCAAATCATCGGACCAACGCCTTTTTTCATACCCTTGAGTGTTCTGAACTTCTGCAGAGTTACTGGTGCGGAATCATTGTTCTTGTGAAAAAGCTTTACACGCAGAGCGTGCTCCTTCAATGAGACACCCATGGCGAACTTCTCGGACGCGAAATGAAGAAAAGCCGTTTACCCGGCGTTTTTATAACAAATGAAATGAGTCATGACAGGTATTTTATTTACATCTTCTGACGCTTACAGCGCCATCTGATGCTAAAATTTGGACCTACTTTCTTTTCTTATGCCATAAGCTTTCCCCCTTCTTCAATAACATCCCGTTCCAATTGGACGTCATTCTATTAAGTGGTTTTTTTTTTATAGCGTTTTGAAACTTAAACTTTAATTATAATCACCCTGTCGATAAAATCGCCTGCAAGTATAGATTTCTTATTTCCAGAGATTTCGTGATGAGTTAGTGAGGGGCATTTCCCTTTTATATTAAGACACTGCCCCAAATAAATCGAGATCAGGAAGGAAAAATTAAATTACGACTATATTTGACGGTTGCATAGAATTAATGTGAAGGCCAAAAAATTAAGAAAAAGTTTCAGTATTGGCCTACCAGTCTCTAAGAAAGAAGGCCTATGTGTTCATTTCAGAAACTCGATATTTTTTTGCTGAAATCGACTTCAAAACTCATAATTCGAAAAGATATGTTGAATTTTTAAAAAAAAACATTTCCGTCTGTACGCATTTACGTTTGTATATGACCAATTTTATGCAGCTAACTCCTCTGAAACGGCAAATAGCAGAAACAAATAAAAATTATACATTCTTAGAGGGTACTCGAAATTGTGCCTTAGCTTATATTTTATGTCAATTGAGTAAACCTTTTTCAAGATATTAATTTTTTTGGCTGTAGCGTTCAAACCAGCGAACCAAACTCAATAAACTCGACATGTACGCACTCCTCTCATTAAGGCGAATTTTTCTATACATGACTTGTTTGGCTGTGATGAGCCATTTTGGAGTTACTAAATATCTCCTCCCCCACAGATCCGACCCTCTCCCCCTCGTCAATTTTTTTTTCTTTATTTTTTTAAAGTAATTCACACTTAGAGGGGTCCTAAAATTGCATTGACGCATTCTTTATGGAAATGGGCTAAGCCTTTTTAGAGAATTTTTTTTTTTTGTTAAAAATGAAGAAATGGCAGAAGCATTCATTTCATCACCCCAAACACAATGTAAACGACATTAACAGCTTTTCCTCTTATTGAAAACCACAATTTTCTTCTCTGAATCCGTATCATTATCTCGTTTTAGGCCTGTGCGAATGTATCATTCCGCCATACAAATTTATCGGCCTCGGTGGCTCAGGGGTTGCGTGGTTGCCTCTGATGCCCGAGGACGCGGGTTCGACCCCGGCCGAGGACGACGAGGATTTTTTCAGGGGGGAAATCCTGAGATCACGCACTTCCTTCGGAAGGAAAGTAAAGCCGTTGGTCCCGTGTAGTCGTTTGCCAGCTGCACGTTAAAGAACCCTTGCGAGGCAAAATTTGCGGCCCCTATAACGCCGTCCTGAAATGACCATGGCAGTTGAAAAGGACGTTAATACCAAACAAACCAAACCAAACCAACCATACAAATTTATTTGTTTTTAAGTTCGTTGTTTTACCTTCGGGAGCCAAAATAAATACACTGGTGACGCGAGAGCAAGCGACATACAGTTGTCAATTAATATATACAAAGTTTGATGTACTCGAAGAACTCGAAATATGGTCCGCTCACATATACAACTTGGCGACATCTGTTGGCATTATTCTCCTTATATATAGATTCGTAAGGAACAAAACCACAGTGCGATTTACTCGTTACGACATCTGTTGACATTAAATTTTTGCTAGAACCAGTTGTTGTTTTTTCTCGTGGGAATGAGACTTTTTCCGCAGAAAAAAGTATCCTATATGTTGACTCAGGTACTAAATAACCTTCACAGCAAATTTCAACTAAACCCCTTTAGTAGTTTTGGCGCCAACCTTTAACATATAAACAGAGATACAGACAAAAATCCTAAAACTGTTGTTTGGGCTTCTGTATCGTTTATAATCACACAAAAATTCTAAAAACTATTGTTTGAGCTTTAGTATCGTTTACAATACACGTAGCAATCACTTTTTCTCAAAAACATTTAATGTAAATTTTTCGCCTCGCTACTATTTTATTATACAGTATATATGGATTTGCTGTAATTTCCTTTTGGAAATTAATTTTCAAGTTTTTTTTTGGCTTGAAAGGAATCCAATTAGGATTTACAGTTATTCATATTACTATATTTTCTGGCCTTTTGAGTGCCAGTTTATAGCCTATTTTAATTATATGACTTTTTTTTAATTGTTGAGTAAGGGGTCCATAGTGCTGTTTCTATCGATAAAATTGGTAGAGACTTTACAACACAACAAAGGGAGAACAGAGTTTCCGACTAGTTTCGCCATTTATTCCCGGCTTTATCAAGGATACACACAAGAGGACATAAGCCTTTATATACAGAAAATATGGTACAGAATGAGAACATGATTGGATGAAGAAATAACAAATAGTAAATAATATAAAGTGTACAGTCGCGACATTGAAAGGAGAATGGTTGGATAAGGAACCAATAACAATGAAATTATAAAGAAACCTTGAGAGGAAAATTATTTGAAATATAAAGAAAAAATTGATGTCATAACACAAACAAAATTGAAAACGCGGACCTAGTAGAAGACTCATTCAGAATTAACATAAACTAAGGTATCAATAAGAAATGGAAATGAAAGTAAATATACAAATTTGAAAAATTACAAGATATCGGATAAAGAATTTAAAATTGAATAAATATCAAAAACGGTTTGACAATTGAGGAGGTGATCTGGAGAGGAAATCTTAGCTTTAAAGATCTCAATAGCTTCGAGAGTGGCGGTCTTGAATGGGTCGTTGCATAGATGGAGAATAGTCATAATTTCACTTTGCTCTTTTGGGGCATGTCCCGTGCGGGCAAGGTGGATCGCGTAGTGTGAATTATTATCTTGTTTCTTGTAGGCGTCCATGTGTTCTTTGAATCGTTTATTGAAATTGCGGGTCGACAGGCCTATATAATATTTATCGCAAATCCACAGTTTAATCTATAAACTCCGGAGCGGGAGAAATTGTCGGTGTCTGTTTGGATGGGGGGATTAAGAGAGCGAAAGCATGGGGTCGATGAGCGGTAGGAAACTTGGCAGCCGAGTGAGGAGAGGAAGGCGGAAAGGCGGTAAAAATGAGGACTAATGAATCGCAAGGATACCCAATTCTTGGATGGGGATGGGTGAGGAGGTTTTGGGTTGAAGAGGGCAAGTTTTCTTCGTTGGAGAATCCGGAGAAGGTGGAAGTTGTGTAGCCATTCTTTAAGGTGAGGGCGCGTATAGTTCGGAATTCGGTGGCACAGGAAGAAGGACTGAGGGGCAACTTGAGGACACGGTCGATGAAGAAACGGAGGGAGACTTGTTTATGGATAGGAGGGTGTGAAGAGGAACAATGGATTAAATTAGATTAAGTGGTGGGTTTGCGGTAGACAGAGAAGGAAAAGCGGTGGTTGGAGGGATCATTTTTCGAATATCTAGAAAAATACTTGACGAATTATCCTGAAATTTCAGGGGTGTAAAAAGGATATTTATTTCAGGGAAGGTTTTCTCCTGAAGGCAGAAACCAGCAAAGAAGTTAACCAAAAAAATAATGTTTGGAATCACCCTGTAAAAAATAATGCTTGAAATGCATTGTAGCTGTAGCATATGCTTATGAGGCTTGTTTTACTTTTCTGTGTTCCTTTGTATGAGAATAGCACGTATATTCATGGAGATATAAAGGTTTCTTTAACCTTTTCCCAGCGAAGGTGGCCTAATCAACACCTTGCAATAACACATTACAAAATTTAAATGCAAATAACTGAAATTCTATTACAGATAAATTGCTCATTTTTTTTCCAGATGCACTTTATTACAAGTATATCCCTTCAAATTTTAAAATTAAATGAGAAAATATAATAAAAAAAATGATTTTTCACAGGTGTTGT
>JAHWFO010075780.1:148336-161447 GCA_023313115.1 Rhysida immarginata | reverse complement strand
GGGAGAAAACCTTCGCTGAAATATATGAGGTGTAACATCCCTTTTACACCCCTGAAATTTCAGGATAATTCGTCAAGTATTTTTCTAGATATTCGACAAAATGTCTAAAATCGAAAGTGTCCGATTACTTTCTTCCAATCAGTGTATTTTCATTTAATTTTGACAACTGTAAAGTTTACTATGATTTATTTTTTTTTGATTTCTTGATTCTGCAATAATTTTATTTAAAAATATTAAATTTCAGTCTTTGGCTCTAATTTCTTTGGGATTGCTTAAAATACTTCAGGCTAATTACTGTTTTCCTAATATTTTGACATATTATACTTGTATTTCTTGAAGATCTACTTGAGATAATTTGAGTTGATTTAAATCCAGACATTAGAAAATTATTTTCTATTCTCTTGTTAAAACATAACATAATAATTTTTTTTTGGTTCCTTTTTCTAATTCTTATACCTTACATGAACTTGTCTTACATACATAAGTATTTGATTGGCTGAATCTGGTATATTTTCTCCAATTTTTGTATTTAATGCCATATCATTTTTAGAATTCTGTGTTGCTATCACCACTGTTGAAACAAACAGAGCAGTCTATTGTTGCACAAACTTTACCTTGCATTGTTCATCAGGAGATATATATTTTTGGTCCATAATTTGAATTTAAATCCATGAATTATTATCGATAAATATAATTTTTTCGAAATCTCATGTAGACACTGACCTTCTTACTTTGAAAATCAAATCTGCAAATTTCATCAAGATTGGAATTAAACTATAGATTTATATAAGAAGGAAACACACATGGACCTATCTGTTCGCTATGCATCTCAAAATGGCTAAACCAATCTTGATGAAATTTTTTATGATAATTCTGATGGACCCTGGGAAGGTTTTAGGTAGGTCATGGTGGAGATATCACGCTACATGGATAGCACACTCTACAATTCGTTACCCCCCTCCCTAAAAGAGGTTAATATGGTAAATTATGTAGTGCCACACCAGTAAATGTGTTACGTTTGTGGTGCCACACCAGTTAATGTGTTAAGTATACAATGCAACACCAGTTAATGTGTTAACAAATTTTCAATCCCCCTTTCCCCACCTTAGGAGTCGGTTTTCCTTATTCTTATTTTTTTTAAAACCACCCCTGTATTAGAGGAACCAAAACCAAAAAAAAATTATTCAAATCGGTCAAGCCGTTTTTGAGTTTTAGCGAGACTAACGAATAGCAATTCATTTTTATACGAGGGGAGATCAAAAAGTAAGTTGCACTAACTCGCCGCAGGAGCGCGCTGTGTGTCGCAATCTTGGGCAAAGCGGATAAAGGGACATTAACTGCGCAGACGTCGGATAGGACGGTTGCTGTGGTTTCCCGTCGTGTTTTGTATGACTAGCGGGCTAAAAGCAATGGCGCGTCAACTTGGGGACTATGTGGAAAAGTGAACCTACATTGTATGCTGCTATAGCCGTGTTGCTTTTGTATATGTGGTGTAATAAATGCCCATACCGTGGAAGTGCAACTTACTTTTTGATATATAAATTATTAATTCCACTGCGTAGCTCATTATTATCTGTGACAGTACATGCAGGTTGGTTCTATTTTGAAAATGTAAGTTCGAGTTTTTCTTACACTCTGCTGACACTAACTCAAATATTTTTATTTTGTGGTATGATGAAATTTAGGAGAATATTAGGGTACATACCGTTAAAATTTGAACGAATTCCAACGAGTAGTTTCCGATTTACACACTCAACATTGTAACACGTGGTGTTACGATACTGAATCCGTAATTCGGAAACTATTCGTTGAAATTCGTTCAAATTTTAGCGGTATACACAGTTTTATGTACCCTATTATTTCATCAAACTTCATTAACCTAGGTGTTATACGAGAAGTGAAGGTGAGTTTTAACTTGTTAGTGACGCCATTTTTTTTTCTGTTCATATCTCGGTAATCGTTCATATTAGGACCCATGTTCATAGGAACTTTTTTGCTTAGAATCAACCATACTATCTCCTCTTTAAGTTTGTGACAGGTTTCAGACTCACCCTGTATACAGATAGGAGATCAATCAGGAATTAAGGTGCGTTCCCATAGCTTGCTAGAGCTTTAAAGCGAAGCTCGAAAAAATGTAGCAGTTGATTCCAGCTTTTAAAGCAAAGCTGGCGTTGATCCCATAGCTAATGTGTCTCGCGAGAAATCGCAGGTGGGAATTCCAAAAAACATGGCGCTTTCAATGCACGAAAACGTTACTGGTTACGGAAAAGGAGTTTAATTTTAAGAAGCTATTGATAATTAATCTAAAAAGTATTTTGTAAAAAAAAGATAAAATATTTCCAATTTAGCAAAACGTGATATTTATTTTTATGTTGGATGACACTACAAACAATGGAATAAATCTTTCTACATATATAACTAGCAGAGGACCCGGCGTTGCCGGGGATAGTTACGCTTGTAGGTAAACAGAACAATCTCAAAAAGCTAAATTAAACCTCCAAATTGGTTAAATAATAACTCAATCACTACAATATAGAGCGAAGGGACTATCCATTCTAAGAAAAATCCGAAAGACAGGAATTTACCTCTTCACTGAAAAAATCCATTCTAGATGATATGCCAGGACTTGATTTACCGAAAAAAAATTTTTTAAAGGCCACAATGGATAAACCTCTCCAAGGATGCCTTCTAGTCTAAATAATTTTTTACTCACGTAATCTTACTTTAGATGTACACTTGATGTTGTTGCAATTTCCTTTCTTCTTTCGATGTCTTGAATCAAAAATTGGCCATTCATCACTTTGTATAGTCTAGCGGTCGCCGATTCTTCTATTTACGTACTTGCTTACCATTTGCTCAATACAGCATGGAGCTAAAGGAGTGCTTCCTCTATCGTCTTTCACTCTTTCTCAAAAGTCTGCTAACTCATTATCTCCAGTTACTGATCATTTTTAAAGATTTTCAAGAAATTGTTAAGTACTAAGAATTCTCTTTTCCAAGAAAAGCAGGCTTTTCTATATTCCTGAATAACAGGAATTCTATGCATTGAATTCTATATTGCACAGACTTTGCCTTGCATTATTGGTCATGAGACATATATTGTTGATCCGTGCAGAGTGTTTGCGAATTGCGTGTTGATACCATTGTTGATACTTATTGTTGCAAAAACATTTTCTTGCATTGTTGGTCATGAAATATTTCTCATTAATATGCCCTGCCATAACCATGAATATCGATTTTTTATCAATAATTATTATATTTTCGAAATCTGAGGTAGACAGTGACCTTCCTCGTGCTTTGAAGGTCATGTATGCGAAATTTTATCAAGATCGGAATAAAACTGTAGATTTGTATAACAAACAAACAAACAAACACACAAACACACCCACAAACAAACAAACAAACATCCTTCTCTATAAAAGTTTGTGCAACAACAGGTATTAACAATGGTGTCAACATGCAATGCACCAACACTATGCAAGGATCAACAATATATGTCTCATGACCAATAATGCAAGGCAAAGTTTGTGCAATATAGAATTCAATGCATAGAATTCTTGTTATTCAGGCTTTTCTTAGAAAAGAGAATTCTTAGTACTTAACAATTTCTTGAAAATCTTTAAAAATGATCAGTAACTGGAGATAATGAGTTAGCAGACTATTGAGAAAGAGTGAAAGACGATAGAGGAAGCACTCCTTTAGCTCCGGCCGGCCAGGTGGCCGAGAGGGCTAGGGCGTAGGCTTTCTAGTTCTCGAGTCCGCCTGGTCGTGGGTTCGAATCCCGCCGTGGGCATGGATGTTTGTGTTTGTTCTGGGCTGCGTATAGATATAACTTGTGTAAAGGCGCAAAATGACCTTAGTTGTCGACGCCATAAATTCTAATAAACCAACCAAACCTTTAGCTCCGTGCTGTATTGAGCAAATGGTATGCAAGTAAATAGAAGAATTGGCGACCACTAGACTACACAAAAGAAATTTATTCATAATTAGAAATTGGTTCAGAGTACCAATTACAAGGAAGAAAAGTGCTGAACAAATGCACATAAACGTCGCATCTTCATGCAAACAATAGAAGCGAGTCGACGAATTCATAATGTGTGAAAGTAATGAACGAAGAGGAAAATTGATAGGGAAAGGATAGGTAATTTCATAATGACGATTCACGAACGAATACAACTTAATTTTTCATTTAACATTTCACTCATTGTTGGCGCTGATTTGAAGCACGGGGGTGGGGTATTGGAAATCATATTTTTATCAGTTATAAGCCCGAAACTGTCCCTACCGTAGGTGATGTAACAATATATGATTTTTCCGTGCACATGCTTTCTCTCTAGATGGTATTGACTGCACATGCTTCCGCTACGACCAGTTCCTTCATTTCAAATATACACAAATTACAAATTCAGAAGTTTTACAGGTGGAATATATAAACAATACAGTTCTTCAATGGTTTATGTGACAGTATTCATTTAGCCTTTTGGTACTTGATTGTATCATTCATTAATGGTTTGTTTTCTCCGGAGACAATAAATAATGTTTGTGAGAGTCTGATACAGTGACAATGATTTAATTATTTTATTTTGTTTCTTGCAGACAAGGGAAAATATGGATGGTTCTATACTTATTGGACACGCCTTTTGTTTGTTTTAAGTATTGCTGACGTGAGCTCGCGCACGCGACGATCGCTGTGTCGATGCATGATTGCTCAAGTGCTCATAATTTATATTTTTAAGTAGCGGAAGAATGGAGTTACTTATTGGTTTCACAATGCCCGTCCGTCCGTCCCCTTCATAATTTCTGCATTTTTTGAGGTGAAAGTTTGAAATTCGGAATATAGCTTACTATAAGTTTGGTTTTGATTTGACCACTGGGGTCGGAATTACGGGGGTGGGAGTTAGAGGGGACCAAGTGATCTATGTGGTATTTAGGTATGAAACGAGTGAAATTCTAGATGCATATTCCTGTAAGCAAAATACTTCCTAAGAAATTTGGGCCAAATTGTCCCAGTGGGGTCGGAGTTGTGGGGGTGGCAATCACTTGGTCTTTAGAACTTTCGAAAATGATGAGAAAGTAAAGAAGATAGGGTTCATTTATATTTGCTACATACTAAGTTCAAGAAAATCAATTTTTAAATAAAATAATTGCGGGATTAAAAAGTGCAGATGAAGGGGTAAAAATAGTTGAACTCAGAGCTTCCACGGGAGGCTTAATTTCTTGTTAAATACCGGAAGAATGGAGCTATTTATTGGTTTTATAATTTCTACATTTTTGAAGTAGAAGGTTGGAATTCGGAATTATACTTACTGTGGGCATGCCCACCTTCACTATTTACTTTGATTTTGATTGATGCACTGGGTGCGAGTCAGAGAGGACAAAAGATCTATGGGCTATTTATGTACGTATAGGTGTGAAATTCAGTATCCAAATTCCTCTAGGCAAGATCTACATACTAGGAAGTTTAGACTGTATTGTTATTGTGTTATAACAGTTTTTGGACAGACTGCATTATTATTGTGTTATTTCAAATATAAGATAATAACTGAAGAAACATTTCCAAGATTTCGAAAGACAAATTGAAAAGAGAAGGAAAAATTCCGCGGTAGCTCAGTTGGTAAGAGCAGTGCCAGCGATAGGCATGGTTCCTGGTTCGTTCCCAGGTCGCGGAATTTTTCCTTCCCCTTTCAATTTGTCTTTCGAAATTATTGTGTTATAACAATCACTTGACATAAATAATAGATAATTAATGAAACTTTTAATTTTAATCATACTTATGAAAAATATTGCAGCTGCAATTCCATATCAACCGAGAAATGGACAATTTTATTCTTTGAATCTCCTCTTCACGTATGTTTCTTTTTACACAAACCGGATAGATTATTTTGACATCATTCGTCGGAGCAGTAAGTATGCATTCACGGCATATGTCTCCTTTGATTGTAATTGAGATAGGTTTCCTGCAAGAATAAAATGAAATGGATTTTCTAAATAGGACATTTTTTATTCAAAAATCATTTTTTTTTTCCTAAAGAGGATTTACTTAAAGCCAAGCGTTCGTATTTTTCTACATTTTTTGTTCAATATACCTCAAGTCCTTAACTGTAGTAATTATATTGAACTATAAGCGTAAAAATAAATTTTAAAAATAAAAAAAGTAAAAATCATAATTTCTACAAGCATTTTGAAGAACATTATTTCACATAAAATAACTTTAAAAAATCTGATAGGGACACCACAGTACTTCCTTGTACATATAAACATTTTTTTGCTGCACTTCATTTAAACTTATTTCATTTGAAAGTGAGATACGATTCTTCAATTCTTTAATAAAGAGGACAGTTACACCACAGAATAAGGAAACACAGAAGCGAGACTCCCTTCATTTACTGAGACACTGTAGCAGCCGGGCTGTAACACTAAATAATAGACGTTAGGATCACAGTTTTTCTCTACAGGGTGATTCAAAACTCAACGTAGTACTTTTAGGGGAGGTAGTTTGGGTGATTTTCAGCAAAAAAGTTCATATGAACGCGAGTTCGAATTTGAACGATAACTGAGATTTGAACAGAAATAAAAATGCTGCCACCAAGATCAACTCAGGTTCTATAACATCTAGGATGATGAAATTTGGGGGAATAGGATACATAAAACTGGGTATACCATTAAAATTTGATCGAATTTCAACAAGTAGTTTCCGAGTTATGCAGTGAAAATCGTAACACGTGAGTTAGTACTAAATGCTGGTTAGTACTCACATGTGAACACTGTTACGATGTTGAATGCGTCACTCGGAAATTACTCGTTGGAATTCGATCAAATTTTAACGGTATACACAGGGCATAGTATGTACCCTATTATTCCTCCAAATTTTATTGTCCTATCTGTCATTAACGTGTTGATCTTGGTGGTGGCATTTTATTTCTTTTCATAGCTCAGTTATCGTTCAAATTCGGACTCAAGTTCATATGGATGTTTTTTGTTTTTGTTTTTTTTTGCATAGAATCACCCATATTACCTCCCCTAATAGTTTCTATGTTGAATTTTGAACCACCCGTTATAATTATTAATTTTTGGCGCATATCAGAGAAATCTTGATAACTTACACATCGCAAATATGTGTATCACGAAAGGAATTGTTATTAAGTAGCGGAAGAATGGAGCTACTTATTGTTTTCACAATGTCCGTCTCTCTGTCCGTCCGTCCCCTTCATAATTTCCGCATTTTTTGAGGTAGAAGGTTGAACTTTGGAATGTAGCTTACTAAGGGCATGAGCACCTTCACTATTTAGTTTGGTTTTGATTGACCCACTGGGATCTGAGTTTTGGGGGCGGAAATTAGAGGCGATCCAAAGGTCTACGCGTATTTTTGCATATAAAGGAGTAAAATTCGATATACAGATTCCTCTAAGCAAGATCAACATTACTATGAAGTTGGGGCCAAATTGTCCCAATAGGCTCGGAATTGTGGGCCAAATATGTTGCAACATTGTCTTTAGAACTATGGCAATATATGGCATGTCATATATCATTCGATCAGAAAGATGAGAAACGAAAGAAGATAGAGCTCTTTTACACTTTCTAAATACTACGTTCGAGAAAAAATCAATTTTTCGATTTAAAAAATTGGGAAGGGGGTAAAAAGTGAGACAAAAGGGTAAAAATAGATGATCTCAGGGTTTCCCCCTACTTTCCTATATCTTTCTCGAGAGGCTTAATTTCTTGTTATTACTGTTCTGCAATTGGATGCAGTAATAATCGTGGAAGCAGTAAAAAAAATATAATTTTTCAGATTTCCTAAGGATGAGAGCCGGTGATACAACATTAATTCACGTCAAAAGTTACGTAGAGTTAATGTGATGCTATAGTATAGCTTTAAAGATTAATTTTGTAATAGAAATTTTTTATTTTTATTTTCTACTTTATCCTCTGGACAGTTAAATGTTAAAAGTTATTGCGTTATTATTTTTGAGTTTAAATTCCTAGTCCGGAACTCCTAAACTCTCCTAAAACTTCGTTTCCCATGGCAGCGGTTGCTTTATTTTTATAAACCACTAGCAGAGGACCCGGCGTTGCCTGGGATAATTACACCTGTAGGTAAACAAAACAATCTCAAGAAGTTAAATTATAACTACAAATTGGTTAAATGATAACTCAATGAATACAACACAGAGCGAAGGGACTATCCATTCTATGAAAAATCCGAAAAACAGGAATTCGGACTTTATTTAACCTCTTGTTGACTTTCCTCAGATAAAAATGATATCCATCTTCACCGTCGGGAAACATCATTGTATAGTTTAGACCCAAGTTTTTCTTACCCTTGACGTAGAAACTCTTATACCCTCTTGCTCTATTCGAAACTGCCGTTGTTCAGATGTTTCCAATACCCGTATAGATTTTTCTGTTTTAGCTGCAGAGCTTCTCTTACCAATACTCGTTCTTTCTCTTTCCTTTCCAGACACATAAATTTTTGCCAGTCGTCTGGACGTTTGATAGGGAACTCAAGGGAGACACGTTTGACTCCTTTTCCTTCTCAATAGACGCTGCCTTATTTATGTCCTGTCACTGCATCATCATTTTATGCTCATTATTAATAATTCTTGGAAACGAACGTTCAATCATCGCATTTTCAGCATCTCAGTTTCCAAAATATTCACATTCACACAGTATATAGTCAAAATGTTTTTTATGAAATTTTTAGATCTGCTAGCTACCCAGTAAGTTAGGTGATAACCCCGGCGTGGCTCGGACTCTGTTTTTTTGATTAAATTTTGCAATATCTTAAAAATAAACACATGCAAACGCTTAGAATTAATACAGTAAAAATTCATAAGGAAATTTCGAAAAAAAAATTTAAATGCTCACTATGGATGGAGCTGTCCATGTATGCCACTGCTAGTCTAAATAATTTCTTAGTCAGGTAATCTTATTTTAGATATTTCCCTTGATTTTGCTGCAATTCCCACACTGCTCTTGATGGCTTGAAGCAAAACTTGGCCATTCATCACTTTGTGTAGTCCAGCGGTCGCCGATTCTAATATTGATATGCTTACCATTTGCTCAATACAGCACGGAGCTAAAGGACTCCTTCTTCTGTCGTCTTTCCACTCTTTCTCAATAGTCTGCTAACTCTCCATTATCTCCAGGTACTGATCATTTTTAAAGATTTTCAAGAAATTGTTAAGTTCTAAGAACTCTCTTTTCTAAGAAAAGCCTGAATAACAGGAATAATATGCATTGTTACAAATTGAAACTTATCCACATTGCATCATCATTTTATGTTCATTGTAATAATTCTTGGAAAGAATGCTTTATCATTGCTACATCATTTTGTGCTCATTGTTATTGGTGAATTGCGCGTTGATACCATTGTTGATGCGAACACGACGGGCCTATTGTTGCACAAAGTTTTCCTTGCATTGTTGGTCATGAGATATATATTGTTAGTCCTTGAAACCGAGGCTGCCTCACGAGGCAAATGTGGCGAGGCATACGGCCGAGGCTGCCTCGCGAGGTTGCTCGCTCAGTCAGTACCCGGCTGTTCACGCATTCGCCAGTTTCCTCGCGTGAGTAGAGAAAACTGTGGAACACTGAAAATCACTGGCGTCAGGTTCGAGAGTAGCACTTGTGAAAATCACTGGTGACGATTTCGAATGTTTTCGAGAGTAGCAGTGATTACCTGTGAAATTTCACTATCATTGAAAAAATCACAAGCCGTGAAATCACGCTCATCACTAGTACAATGAGAAATGCCTCTCATGTAGACCAACACCCACTGTTGTACACAGCACACAATTTCTCTCTCTTTACGGTGCCTTCTTGTGCTACTTCCAACTGTCGCCTCCCCTTGCTAATTGTTGACTTTTCGTTATTCTTGTGACTCTCCTCTTGTCTAAAAGCAATTTTTTTTTTGACTAGGGATTAAGCCCGAGTTATTCCCACTCGTTCTCGGTTTAGCCCTCCCTAGCTCAACAACCCCGCTTTTACCCGACAGAGTCGTCCCGATCACTAGACTTCACTTCGCTCCTGTCTCCTCTCCAGTATGGAGATGCAAAGATTTTTGCATCTCCACTATGCAGTCGATAATGTCTGCTAAAGTTTACCAATGCAAATGTTTCTCATTAGCATTGACAAGCACTTAGCTTTGTATTCATTGAGCATCTCGTTGCTCTGCCCGTTCACTGGCTTCTTATGCGGAACTCGCACTTTAGTGTCCATGTGCTCAGAGCCTTTAATGTTCTACTTAACCCTTAAGCCTGGGTCACACTGGCGTAAAACGCCACGTAATACGCCTACGTAAATACGTCATAGAAAAACGTCGACGTTCAGCTGTTCAAGCAGAAAGCGTATAATGCGGCGCAATTTGTGATGTTGTTTCGTTATTGGTTTAAAGCATGACATCACTTGAAGTAGCTTCAGCATGAATGCCAACAGTATCGAGCTTTATCACATAAAGTCTGGCAGTATTTTAATAGCTTGGACTTTTTTTATCATACAGATAGTTAAACTTCCTCACCATTTCTACAAAGCATTCGCTATTGTCGAGGCTATTGTACATCGCTCTCTTATCGGCCATTTTGCCGGCTCGGTGGCCGAGAGCGTTGAGGCGCAGGTCTTGTCGCTCTCGTAACCAGCGAGTTGCGGGTTCGAATCCCGCCAAGGGCATGGATGTGTGTGTTTGTCTATTTTCACCATCATCCTTTCATCCCATACGGCTAGTCTCCTGGAAGAGGGAGATGCGAGCTGGAAATCCATCCATCCATCGGCCATCTTGATGGCGGGCTAATCGCTCTTCTGATTGGCTGGATGTTCGACGTACGATCTAACGCGACGTAAAAAGTTAAAGAAAATTCAACTTCAGCGTAAAGCGCTTTTTCAGCGCGGCGCCACGCTATTTACCGGAAGTGACATCACCGGCGTCGTTCAGAGACAAGTGACATCAATTTCTTTCATTTGTCTCTGGCATCGTTACGACGGCGTATTTACGTGGCGTTTTACGCCAGTGTGACTCAGGCTTTAAGCTCAAATTTCAGAGCACAATTTTTTTGCGTCTGAACAATTCAATGGTTCCCGCCAGAGACGATCAATAATTTCAGACCTGCCAACTATTTCTGGAGGAAAACCGGATGAAAGTAAATTTAGTAGGGTAAAATATACGTATCGATAACATATTTAATTGTTACAAAAATTGTGCACTTAAATTTTACTTTTGGACATAATTTAACATTAGATGCCACAAGTACAATTACATACTGTACACTATATACTAGTCAAAATAATTAAGGAAGTAAGATACACCGTACGTGAGATAATGAGACCAACACTGTTTAAATTATAAAATATCTTTTATCTTGAAATTATGCTTATATAAATTTGAAGTTTCCCTAATTTGTCTCCTTGTGGAGCTGATTGTACTGTCTTGTAGCTTTTTTGCCTTTTTATATTACTTCTTTTGAAGGTTTACACTTGTAGCATGGTACTACTCTTTCTGGATAAGCAAATTTAACTGCAAGAAGACTAGATAGTGTTCCAAAAAAACAAATTGCTGACGAAATTGCTGGTTCTTTTAAGAGAGTACTATTCGCCGGGAGATTTTTACGATCCGCCGGGTGACGGGGTGAGATTGTCAGAATCCGGGTGAGTTGGCAGGTCTGTAATTTATGGATCGTCTCTGGTTCCCGCTGCTCTCTCTTGTCTTAAGAGAAGTTATTTCCCGCCCAAGATTTTCACTCAATTAGAGGCTTTGATTCCTAGTCCTTCCCATCCTCCTCACTGATCTCTATAACAACTGGATCGCGCTTCCTGCCCCAGTGACTGAAGCTACCGGAAGTTGTCTATCCGCCATATTGCCCACACGTCACAAGACTGGCGTCTCGGGTTGAAGGAATTTCACATATGCCTGGTGGCGGAAGTTCGATGACGTCACAACACCGATCACTTGAGCTGCGGCGGGAGTAATCACGAAATACGTCATTTCCGTTAGCTCGCTCGCTAGACCGACCGACCAAGACCCCACCACCGATCGACCGAAATCATTAAATTAAACATGGAATGCAATGAAGATATTAAAGAAGAAGATGGAAAAATAGTTACGAAGAGCATCGAAGAATTTGAACGAGTATTAAAAAACCATGAAATTCAAACGATTGCAAAATATGTTGCTTACGTTTGCCCGAAGACTTTTTCCGATCCGAAAATAAGTAAGTATTCTCACAGTTATTACATGTTTTTATTGACTCGTTACTGAAACAAATTGTCTATAATCACTACAGTATTTAATACTATTTAAGGTTAATCTTCACTATTCACACATCGCGCGATGACTGATCGCTGGCTCCCAGACCCCCCCCCCCCCCTAACGAACTGATATATACCCTATTTCTATTTAGTGACAGAAAATGACTAAGAAGTGGTGGTTAAATTAATAAAAATTTCATTTACCTTGGTCGCATGATCAGTCATCGCGCGATGTGCGGATGGTGAAGATTAACCCTATTGGATATTATTTCTAAAATCATTACTTGTTTAAACAACTTATAAAGCAAATACTACTCCGTATCGTCTCCTCTAATACTGGATATAATTTAAAATCACTGATAGATATTCGACATAATCAGCGTCTCTTCTGGGATGGAAATACACCATACCTGAAAATTGCAGCAGCAACTTATGTATGTCATCAAGCCAAAGACATAAACCTTTGCAGCAAAAAGAAATATGCATTGAATAAACAGAAACAGGTAAGAATGTCTTTCTCGAAATAGATAATTGGTAAAATGAAAGATAACATAACCAATGGGTTTTGTTATGCAGTATGGTTTTTATGTATCAGATTGCTATCAAACAACTTTCATATGAACAACAAAATTGCATAACTTTTGTAATTGATCATAGGCTCAAGAGGACCACTCTTTCTCCCGGAAATATTTGATTGTTGATTGTCCAGCCAAAGTTGTAGTGTCTCGTATACTGAAAATAACTTGTTTTAAGGTTTGCATTCCATAATTATTTGAGAAATTTTTATAAGAAAATTGTGAGGCTTATTCAGCCTAATGATTAAATTACAGTAATGGTACCTATAATGCTGCTTTTTTATTTAGTTTGATAATCA
>JAHWFO010075780.1:94173-119953 GCA_023313115.1 Rhysida immarginata | reverse complement strand
TACTCTTTTACATCCTCGTGCTCAATTTTGAAGCTCTGCATTTCCGCATAAGAGTTAGATGGCAAAAACACAAAACGGGGGGGGGGGCATTCTTTGGGCCCTCTTGGCGCCCCTCACAAGGGAAAATCGAAAAAAAAAAACAGAATGTTTTTTTTTAAATACCTCGAGAATCTACCCTCCGAATTTCGTTGCTTTATCTTTATTCCCCGCAAAGTTGCATCAAAATATCAGAAAATTTTGTGAAACACCACTGAAAATCGATTTCTTTTTTCTTTTCAGTTTTCGCATACTTAAAATTCAAATATCGAAAATCTGAGAAACTCCTTTTTTAGAAACGGTACCTAGAAACCTTCCTGCAAAATGTCGAAGATCTGCGTGTATTGGGGGCAGAGCCAAGCGACCAAACGTGCAATTCCTTTCTGCCTCCCTGGGTGGAGTATTGATGTTTGGGTGTAGGAATTTCCTTACTATATGACAGGTGTTTAGAATTGTGGCTTTCTGTAAGGTTTTGTATAAGTGTGGGTTTAAATTTAGTGTTGACAGGCTTTTGTGTAGCAAGTGTGGAATAACCCCAGTGGCAGAAAGAACGATAGGAACAATGTGTACTCTGTTAACTCCCCAAAGGCGTTTTATTTCATGTGCAAGATCCGTATATTTAGTGATTTTGTCAGTGTATGCCTTTTGTAAATTGTGTGTGTTGGGGATGGAGATATCAATTATGTAAGTCACTTTGTTTTGCTTATCTACTAGTGTAATGTCTGGTCTGTTATGAGGGATAGTTTTGTCAGTGATTATAGCTCTGTCAAAATATAGTTTATGTGTGGTGTTCTCTAAGACAGTGTTGGGGATATATTTATAGTAATGAGTGTGAATGTCTCTTAGCTTGTGTATCTTAGCTAGATGTCGATGTATGATGTTGGCTACCTGGTTATGTCTGTGTAAATAATCTGTCTGCGTGAGTATTTTGCAACTGGATATGACGTGTTGGATGGTTATTATTATTATTATTATTATTATTATTATTATTATTATTATTATTATAAAATTTGCACCACACAACGGGATATGTAATGGATTAAAGATAAACCTAATTCCCATATATAACTTGCTGAAACAACCTATAAACATGCTTCCTATGATTCGTGCAAGACCTCAACGTGCAATTAATTATTTGATTCCTTATATCAAACGACAGCTCATTCCATACGGAGATGGCATTATAAAGAAAGAACTGCTCAAGGAACCTAGATATAATAACAGTCGGCGAGAGCTTATATCTTTGTGTTTGTTAGAACTTGGCTGTTAGACTCGGATCGAGATCGACAAAGTGAGACGGGTGTTGATCATTAGTGAGGGCTATGTATAATTCCTTTAACTTAGCATAGTCGATAATCATACAGAGAGTTGGGATATCATAAGCCATACAAGTTTCAGAAATCGACGTATATTTGGGAAGGGTAAACGCTGTCCGAATTACATTGTTATAAGCTGTTTGTACTCTAGTTATAAGCACTTTAGTAGCGGACGACCAGATTATAACGCCGTACCCAACCTTAGGAACCACGGACGACTTATTAATTTTACTCATTTCACTTCGGTTCAACAGTTTCTTAAGGCTTTTAACCAGGTATTTTAAACGGTTTAAATCAACAATGAGTAATTCAATTGCTTCTTTAAACGACAGGTGGTTATCAAAAGTGACGCCTAAGATTTTACATGTTTGTAAGGGAGTCTGTTTCTTTTTATCAATGAGCAACATTTTTGTTTAGCCTGGTTGAAGATCAGGCCATAAGTAGTATACCACGTGTTCAACACGCTCAAATCATCTTGTATCTGTTGTAAAGTTTGAGCTTGTTCTGCTCTTGAACAAGCCTTATATAAAAAATTGTCATCTACGTATGAGTTAAGATAACAATTTAAAGGTAGATTATGTATATCGGCTGTTGCAGCAGCATAGAAAACAGTCGCCTTGCAACAGGCCTCTTAAAGAAGGATGTTCAATAACACGATCAGCTTGCTCAATATACTTAATCCTATGTTCGAAATAATCCTGGACCAGAGTTAAAGTAACTGGATCTATCCCAAAGCTATGAAGTTCACTAGGAAGCAAACAAGACCTTTATCAAGGGCCTTAACGATATACGTAATTGAAAATGGCATAGATGGTATATCATAGTCCAGAGGCGATGCATTATATAGAGCAAAAACCTCTTATAGCAAGTGGCTTTCCATTTATTCTATTGTAAAGTCTCTACCAATTTCATTGATAGAAACAATACTAAGGAAAATATTTTGTTCATCTTACCTACCTCATCTATAAGATGTTCCACACGAAGAGGAAACTCGCTTCTACTATCCAGAACATATAGTTTAACCGTATTTGCCTACATGAACGTCTCGAATCGAATTACGCCCGCGTCATCATCCGCAAGAGGTCGACTGCTGCCCAAGCCGCGAAGTCAGCTGCCATACGAACTTGGGTAACTAAAGCTACCTCCATTTTCTATTCTAAAAAACAACGCCTGAACGAGGACCTCCATAGACTTCACCTGCAAGTCTCCTCGTTTATCCTACGGATATTCTCATGCCATTGATAGACGAGGATGAAATCAGACTGGACTCCTTTCGAGAGCACAAGCTCATGACCTTATGACCTTATGCTCATGGCCTTATGACCTTATGCCGTAAACTCGACGACCTGCGTCGCCCACGTCTTCCCAATCGTACCTCTACAGTTTCACAGGATTTCAACTTCCATGAGAATGTTGTTAACCTCACTTCAATCTCTTTCTCCGATGATGAAGCATTCCTCTTGGACAAAGACCTGAAGCACGTCATCCACAAGAAGGCCAACTAAGCCGACCTCCATTCCATCATTTCATACACCGAACATGCTATTTCCTTCCTACCTCCAACGGATCGCCCTCCAGTTCTCGTCATCGCCGGCCATCTCATTCGGAAATCATACAATGACGCTAAAGCCTCCTACCTCCCCCGTGAGCAAATCACCGATTCTACCGCAGCCATATTCATAAAGAAGAAACTCCTTGAGGCCAATGCATTGATCGCCAATGGCGAAACTAGTCGGAAACTCTGTTCTCTCTTTATTATATTGTAAAGTCTCTACCAATTTCATTGATAGAAGCAATACTAAGGACACTCATTTTGTTGATCTTTCCATTTCCGACCTCAAAAGTGACCGTCAAGGTCATCTTCAAGGTCATTCAAACCGTAACTTTTTCCCTATCAGAGATAGAAGAATATTTCCAATTACGAACTTGTAGAGCACCCCAAAATTAGTCTCAATCCATGTTTACTTTAACTGATTCATAGGAAAATTGTGTGAGATAAATGAGGATGAAGATTGGTATGCTACTCCTCGTCCTCTCCCCCCTCCCCCTCACGCAAGAGTGGCACGGTTTCTCACGCGAAACTGTAAGTTATTCAAAGTTAATTTGCATGTAGTTTCTTCACGGTCTCCATAAATAGATACCTCGAGAAGGTCGTCCGAGGATTGCAACAAATGAAGATGCCAGGCTTATAGTCCTAGCAGCAGTCACAGCTAATCCTCATACAAGTGTCCGAGCAATTGCACATGGCCTGGGTATTAGCACATCTTCCGAGTGGGACATTCTCTCAATACAAAACTTCCACCCATAACATATTCATTGTGCCCAAGCTCTGGAATTACGAGATTGTAGTTCCCGTGCAGAGTTTTGCGACTGGTGTTCTATCAAATTCATGACGACCCACAGTTCCTAGGCAAGATTCTGTGGTGTGATGAGGCCCAGTTTTCACGAAACGGTACTGTCAATAGGCATAATCTACACTACAGGGCAGAGGAAAATCCTAGGTGGCTGAGACCAACAAGTGAACTGAAAAATGAATGTTTGGTGTGTTATTTATGGGACACAAGTGGTAGGTCCTGTTTTAATGAAGGTATTCTAACTGGTCAGCGCTAACGGGATGAAATACTGACTGTTATGGTGGAAGAGTTGCTAGATAATTTGCCATTGGCAGAACGTCCAGGACTATGGTACCAGCAAGACGGTGCACCGCCACACTTTGCAAAAACAGCAACGTAATGTTTGGATGGAATGTTTCCGAAAAGATGGATTGGCAGAAACGGACCAGTTTCGTGGCCACCTAGGTCACCGGAATTTACACCCTTAGATTTCTTCCTTTGGGGGTATTTGTAGGAAAAGTTTTATGCCACGGAACCCAGGACACAGTGTGAACTTCAAGGACGAATTGAAATGGCCATGTAGTATTCAGCTCTTTTGAGTTTAGAAATAAAAAGCTCACAAATTGATTTTTCTGTGACTTCTCAACACGATGGTGGGAGGGTGGCATACCAATCTTCATCCTCATTTATCTCACACAATTTTCCTAAGAATCAGTTAAAGTAAACATGGATTTAGACTAATTTTGGGGTGCTCTACAAGTTCGTAATTGGAAATTTTCTTCTATCTCTGATAGGGAAAAAGATACGGTTTGAATGACCTTGAAGATGACCTTGAAGGGCACGTTTGAGGCGGAAATAAAAAGCCCACGATCCACTTGCTATAAGAGGTTTTTGTTCTATCTAATGCATGGCCTCTGGACTGTGATATATATCATAGTGCTAGACTTTTTGGACACCCTGTATATAAAGAAGATTTATAGATTTAGCAATTCGCGATTTTAGCTGCATACAAAATGGCGGATGAAATAGTACCAATGGTAAACGCATGCCATTCCCTCGTTCATCCTCCAATTTGTAAGGCAGCTAAAGTCGCGAATAGCGAAGCATTGCGAAGCCGACGCGATCTATACAAAGCCATGGCACTACGTCACTTGGCATTGTTGAAATCCCATCGGTTTTCGTGACGTATTTTAAATATGAATTTTGTATTTTAGATAACTAAGTAAATAGAGTAGAATAAAATGCATTAATGCCAAACATGGGTCATTTACTTTTTTAATAAATCATTTTTCTTTAAATTTTAAATATCCTTATTTTGTTCTTAACTTTATTTTTGCAAGACGTCACAAAATCCATCTGTTTGCATGATGTCACAAAATCAGTGCCACGGCTTGATTATATCGCGTCGGCTTCGAGCATTGCCGGGTCCGCTAATGATAAAGTAAACAAAAGCTTAAGAAAATCAGCAGTTATTACGTTGCTACGTACGACAACAATACTCGCTCACTTCCCCATCGTTTTAAATCCCATTGTTCGGAGTTCTTCTGAAGTAATGCAACACCAAAACGTTAGAAGAAAAGAGAAGAAACCACTAATCCACATAAAATATGTAATCGGATGATGGATGCACATTTCGGCAGCCAAGCTGCCTTCTTCAGCATACAGGAGAGCTTCGATCAGAGTAGACAAGCTCCTTTACACAAGGTGTGAGGTCGGGGCTCCGCGGTGGCCACTTTGCAAGTTTCAGGTTATAGTTTACTCGACCAATCCACCGCTGTGATTTCTTTTTATGGGGGTGTGTAAGGACAAGGTCTTCACCCTACCCCTTCCCCGTGACCTAGACGAGCTGAAAGAACGCATTATGGTAGCGATACGTGGGATTGATGGAGACATGTTAATGCGGGTTTGGGACGAATTCGACTACTACATTGATGTACGGGGTTGTGCATAACCTTTTGCTAGGGGGCTGCGACTTAAACCGCAGCGTTGTAGCACACTCTTATGACGCTTCGGCAGAGAGTAGTTCATTGTGCGTCTATTGGTATCAAACAAATATGGCTGGTTTAATAAATGACAGTGAAGAGCAGCGTTTCATGGATAGAGTTCGTGCAAATGCATATCGAGAGGCAATGGAAGCAGGTGCGTCTTTATTAATCGCAAATGGGTTGCGAACAAGTTAAACCGATCGGATAGATGGGTGACGGACAATTGGAAGAAAGGTTATGATAACTGCCATGCCGAATTTGCTGAGGGTAGGCCCGAGAAATTATCACAGGAAAGCAAAAACATCATTGCTAATAACAGTGGCAAAAGACGTCGCAGCTGTGTCAACGTTGCACAAGAAATTAAAGCCAAGCGTGGAAAAACAATTTCTCGTTCAACGGTTCGAAGACATCGTCAGCGTGCAAACATCAAGCCATTCCATGTTATTCCGAAACCGATGAAGACCGCATTAAACATCGAATACCGGCTCTGGTTTTGCGACTACCTGCGGGATTGGGTGGAAGACGACTTCGTGCACCTTGCCCCGAGCGACGAGTTCTTTGTGTGGACTATGAGACGTCCGAATTACCAAAACGATAGGGTCTGGAGCTTATCGATTACAGATATTTCTGACGATGAACACTATCAAGAGCTGTCCAAGAAGCCTGACTGCATTGGCATCTTCGTGTGTCTC
Source organism: Rhysida immarginata (assembly GCA_023313115.1). NCBI lineage: Eukaryota > Metazoa > Arthropoda > Chilopoda > Scolopendromorpha > Scolopendridae > Rhysida > Rhysida immarginata. The sequence continues at coordinate 113,591 of JAHWFO010075780.1, read as the reverse complement.
ACCGCCAAGCGAATGATGTGGAGATTCAAGGAGCAGGGTGAGTCATGGAATGGTGATTATTTTCGGAATTTGCTAACAAATGATGTTTTTCCGTTTCTTCGAGATCCAAACAACACTATCGACCCGCACGAAGTTTGTTTTTTGCACGAAAAGGCACCTTGCTTTAAGGCTAATGCAACACAGCAAATCTTAAGAGGAAGTGCTATCGATTTCTTCTCATCAAACGAATGGCCCGGTGCATCCCCTGACCTAAACGTTGCTGAACATTTTGGAGCCGTGTTAAAAGACGCAGTGGAATCTTTAATGATTCAAGAACGTGGTGAAAATCGGTATTCTCGAGACCTTCTAATGGGACACCTGACATCTGTGCTGAAGGACATGGAGTACGATACTGCTCTGTTTCAGACACTCCTCCGCTCCTACCCGAAACGGATGCGTGCTGTTCGAGAAGCAGGTGGTGGCCACATTAAATATTGATGTGATAAAAGCAGAAATAAACGTACTTTTTGATTATCAACCGCAGAACATTCCACTTAGTTTTGTTTATTTTCCAGACCCCTAGCAAAAGGTTATGCACAACCCTGTATGCCGTGTCACGACAGGGGGGCATATTGAGCATCTTTAACTGTGTCACAATCAACTTCAAGAGTTTTTCTTTAAGAATCCGTATGTGGTGTGTCTATATTCTGAATAGCTTTGATGTAATAAATTTTTAAAAGTGTGAATTCTTTTGTAATGACCCTGTATATAAGGGTCGTACAAATGAAGTCGAAAATTATTTATTTTATCCCAAAGTGTAAACAAGGAATTTAATAATTCTCACCAAATGCGTTAAAGCATTTGTCCCACTGTGTAACAAGGAGTGTAATTCCATTATGGAAGAAGTCTTTCGGTTGCGTGTGGAACAATTCCAAAACCTCTTCCTTCACTTCATCGTCCGACTGAAACATGCGGCTTTTCAGATGTTTCTTGAGATCACCAAACACGTGAAAGTCACATGGAGATAAGTGAGGGCTGTAAGCTGGATGCTGCATTGCTTCCCAGTTGAACTTTTTGATGAGGTCTACCGTTGCTTTCGAGGTGTGAGGACGCGCGTTGTCGTGGAGAAGAAGCACTCCTTCTGTAAGAAGTCCAGGACACTTGCATTTGATGGCCGCGCGCAGTGCCTTCAATGTTTCCCCATATCGTGCTGCGTTAACTGCGGTGCCTTTTTCAAGAAAGTCCAGTAAAATCGGGCCTTTGCGATCAAAAAACACGGTCAATATCACCTTCCCCGTGCTGTTTGCAATTGCTTTTGATTTTTTCGGGGGTGGTGACCCATAATGCTTCCATTGAGGACTTTGACGTTTGCTTTCGGGCTGGAATGATTCTGTCGAGAAAACTCCTTCCTGTTCATAGCGAGTCAAATGTTGCAGGGACATGGCCATTCGAACTCCAAGTTGTTCTGATGTCAAACGATGCGGGACCCATTGTGCACAGATTTTTCTATTGTACAGATGGTTCCTGATAATGGAGTGAACAGTTCCACGACTAAGGCAAGTTTTAGCAACCACGACATCGATTTTCCTTTAAGACAGCGTCAATTTTGGCTTTGGAATCATCCGTGCTGGCGCGGTTTGCTTGTCCAGGTCGTTGATCATCTTGCATTATTGACCGTCCCTCCGAAAACCTTTTGCTCCATGCCCAAACACGAGTGAAGGTTAGACAGTCATTTCCATAGACGCTGAATATGACGATCAGTTTCAGAAACTGAAACTCCTTCACATGTCGAAAAACGAATTACTGCTCTCTGTTCCTGTTTCGTTGACTCCATGTTGGTGTTTGGACGAAGCGATCACGCGCAGAGCTTCGAAGCGCGAGCTATCGTTCTTTCTCACGTGACGCAACACTTGCAACCTATTATTCAATTTGCACGTGGGATGTCGCAATTGTTGAAAACAAAAACTTACGATCCTACACGTCATCTTAATTTCCCCCACACAAATTTTCGTTTTCATTTGTACGACCCTTATAATTCCTCGAGAAATTCGAAGTTTATCCGGATAACAAGTACTCTAAATGTTACCCAGACTATAAGCTATAACCATTCTAAGTTTCATCAAAATCCGTCCAGTAGTTTTTGTGTGATGCGCGTACAAACAAATAGACAGACAACAGATTTATTATATGTATAGATTTTTAGCAGATCCAGGTTGATTTTGTCGACTTCATCATTTTCTGGAGCCAAACTCGTACGCTCACACCAACAAGTGGAGACTTTGTAGTTGTTGTTCTTGTTAGAAAAGACATTCATTTGCCTTGAGTTCATCTGTTATACCAACTATCTGTCATAGGCAGACGATGTAGTGATGTGCGATACCAATGAATCATCGATGCTTCCGGTATCGAGTACTTTAATAAAATACTCGATACTAATATCGAGTGTTCAATGAGAAAGTATCGATTGTATCGAGAAAAATGAGTATTTATTTAAATGGTAAAATGCATTTTTGAGAGGACGTCGAACCGATACTGGAGCACGTGGAGGCTAACATCACTCATTCAATCATTAGCTTTTTTTTTTATTTCCCGTGCGCCCATAGAGCGAGGCGTGAGCTCGACAGCTCGACCTCGTTAGGAGAAATAAAAATAAACGTTTCGAAAGATACCCAATCAGTAAGCAGCCACTGGAATAAAAGCGTTAATATATTCAACAGATTCTGAATTAACGCTGAAAATCGCACATCTTCATTAGGTGGCTCATAGGTTTTTTCAGTATCGAGTATCGACATGCAAACTATCGATACTATCGATAGTTGAACCATATTACGGTGTTCAATACTGGAGTACTCGATACCGAAAAGTATCGATACTTTTTGGTATTGGTATCGGTATCGGCACAACACTAAGACGATGCATGTCGAGCTGTTGGTACAAAAGCAATCTTGCGCTTCCGATGGGAAGCAGCTGCTATGAAAAGTGCTCAGCTGTTAAATCTCCAAATAGACGGGTTCTCATGTTGGTCCTCTGTTCCAGTTTCTGAACATGTTGCCAGAGAATGGAAGTCTTCAAAGAAGAATTCAGCTCATCAGCCTTTGTGCCTTTTGAGATGACGGGAAGAGTTTGTCGAAAGTCTAGAAAGTACTATGTCGAAAGTACCACAGTCACTTCTCCCATAAGACTGTCGCTGCCTCTGGTGTCCTTCAAAGTCTTGTCAACAACTTCCAGCGCCTTGCGATGTGACATGGTGCACTCATCTTAAATAATGAGATGTATTTGTTGTACGAGTAAAACCTTGGCCATGGCCGAATTCCTTGAAATGTTGCTTATTGGAGAATCTGTTTTGGCCAAGTTCAAAGGAATCTTAAAAGCTGAATGTGTAGTCTTTCCTTCAGTAAGAAATGTTGCTTCAATGCCAGAAGATGCCGCTACAAGAGCTATGCAGAGCTGCCTGGTTTTCGCGTGAAGAAAGTTGATCAGGAAGGTTTTTCCTGTGCCTCCAGGCGCATCGAGAAAGAAAAGTTTTTCCAATCTGTCTTCTGACAGCGTCAATTATCCTGTTGTAAGCAGCTCTTTGGTCATCGTATGACTTTGGTCATCGCAGCTCATTTTCAACAACAAAAACCTCTCGTTCATCTATCTATCTTCTGAATGTTTTCTTGGCATGAATTGGGTCCTCTAATATCTGTAGACGCTTGAACGCCAAAGCATACATAAACATTATTGCAGATCAAATTCATCCCTTCATGCAGATGGCTTTATCTGCTCGCAGATGGCTCCTTCCAGCAGGATAATACACCAGCGTGAGGGCCTGATTCACCAGTGAACATCTTTGGGATGAGCTGGAAAGGACTGTTCGCTTCTTGCCTACGCCTCCATCTAATCTCCTTCATTGGAATTGCGTGTAATTCAAATATGCGCATGGGGCAACATTCCTGCCCAAACATATACAGGCGGTTTTGAGGCTAATGGAGGTTCAATACTCTATTAGACAGGTACTAAATAAATGGCAGCTCATTGTATGAGTTTTTTTTTTTTTCGTTATTAAAAGTTGTTGTACATTTTTCCATTACCGGAGGTTTCAAATCCAAGCAACCAAGTAGACGCGTTAGAATAGTTTCAGTTTCTATTTTAACGCGGATTGATACCAGCCAAGGAATCCCCCAAGACTTCGTTTTTAGCCCATAGATAGTGGGACTGGACTATATGTAAAAATAAGGTTATTTACATGTATACGAAGATTAGAGTAAGTTAGTATCTGGCAAATTAACATCTTGCATCTGAGATCATAGGATGGATCAGTGTTTTTTAAACGTTATATCTCGCGACCCCCTTTCACACATAAAAATTCCAAAGGACCCCTAAACACTGTTGATCTTATATGTTTTACGAATATAAATATTCATTCTTAAAAAATTTATAAAATAGTTGAAAATTTAGTCACGCATCAAATTTTCAGTGGCCATCCAAGATTTTTTGCGGACCAAAAGATTTTCTTAAGGAAATACTGGAATAGATGATTCCAGTCATCAAAGGTATCGTCTGGAAATGATTTAATAAAAAAGCCTTACTATATGCGGTGTTTGAAATTAATTAACAACTGAAAGTTTTTATCCATTATCTTTATTCAATACGACGAAAGCTACTTTTCTAGCTTTTATTCATCTAATGTTTAGTGCTATGTTTAGTGTTCATGCTGTTTTTACGTGCTTTATTTACAATTTTATATTGCAATGCTATTATACGGTAAATATATTATTTAAAACTCCACATTTTTCGATCTGAAAATTATGCTTTTCCATTTGAATATAATGCCACTTAAGAATTATAACTGATTATAATTTATACAGAAAATTCATTTCAAATAAAGAAAACTTTCATTAAACAATTCAATAGCTAGAAAAAAAAAGGGTTAACTTACTCAAACTGTTTCTTAATAACATATTCATTTTTCTTTACATGCTGGGAACACTCTTCACACATTTCTGATGAGAATACATTAAGAATTAGAAAAATGTTTTGAATTGGAAACAAATTCTTTCATAAAAACATTTACCTTCTGAATAATTGATGATAAAGAGACTGATAAAAGCGATCAGTGCTCCATTATACGTAACAACCATCGTGAGGGAAGTTCAGTTAAAGAAGTTATCGCTTAAATTTTCGTAAAAATTCAGATGCAGTTCGATTTTCTCTTAAGAAATGAAGCTTGTGTAAATTTTAACTCTTCCGTAAGACGAGGACTTTTAAATTATAGTTGATATTAATACAGACTATAAGTACATAATAAAATGATTCATATGCGCAAAACAAATTCATTTCAGCCACAACTTTTGTTACGTCTTCCAAAGGCCTAATAAAATGTCGAATTTATGATGGATTGTATATAATTGGAGGTATTAAATGTGCGTTTTCTATATATTACTATAAAAAATTGTTTGTTTGTGAAAAGAAAGTACGTCTTTTTTTGATATCATGTGAATTTGACTCGGTTGAGTCAAACAATTTTTTTATATTATATTTTATTAATTTTATATGCCAATTAGATATTTCTTAACCTTCTTAAGCTTGCAAAAGATTCTACATTAATAAAAAGGTTCTTCTTTGTTCATTGTATTTGTCTTTTGGAGTCTACTTTTTCTAGTTTATGGTGTAATAACGATAATTTACTGTATTAAGTTATAAAAAATTCACTTTCCATGCACATATTCTTTGAAATGCAGTTTTCAAATTCGATAATGGGTTATTTTGCGTTCGCTTATAGGTATTACTCTATTGTCATGGTCTATAATTAAAAAAAATACCTAGCAAGGTGTTATTACGCAAGTTCGTTTGACCGTGACGTCACCCGTGACTCCGGAAAAATGGCAGGTGTCGAAGATAAAGTTTCGCGGGATAGAGGGGCGAAAATACATAAAGAATAAGCTTTTCGTCGAACCTCCCTCAGAAAATGCACATGTACCGTTTGGTGTGAGACATCAAATAAAGAGCTCTCTGGAAAACATAAGGGCTTTTAAGATAATGCGCTGAAAAGTGATTGTGTAAATGCTTAGTGTTCTTACAGTAGCTCTTCATCAAATAGTGCACCTCATAGAACAAACATAATTTTGCAACAGCAACACTTTAATGAAATTAAGATCTTTAAAGTGGATTATATTTTTCTCGATACCAGAAAATCATCAGTTTCTTTTGCGAATGCACTGGATGCATATACGCGCTTAATTGCATATTGCAGAGTTTATTCTTCTTTACTTATTTTTATTGAATGTGTAACGAATGGTTTATTAAGTTTTATTGCAAGTTGCAGTTATCATTAATTCTCTGAACAGGCTGCAGCAACGAAGACCGTTTAGGACTTTTCTGCGCAGCAGTTTTCCAAAGGAAATTGCGTTCGTACTTTTACTGCGTCACCCCGTCCGAGACAGCATTGGGTCATTGACGGCTTTTACATCACGAGACGAAGATAGGTTGTCGCCAACCTTAGCAAGGAAGGACGGTACATCTGTACTAAGTCACTTGAAAAATTATCTTTGATCATTATATAGATAAGCTCGTCATGCAACATCTGACCAAAAGATTTGCAGACATAGAGAAAGACTACGCCACAGTACATGGAAAGATTCAAGGGTGGAGATGAGATCATTGACGAGCCTCCTAACTTGTAGTTTACAGGAATGGAGCCAAACTAATCCTGCCTGAAACTGCTATAAAAATAACCTTATCAGGTAGGATCAGTTTGGCTTCCGGGACAACCACTCCTCTCAACTGCAAATCTCCCCTCTGCAACTTTCTATAGTCTTTTTCGATGTCTACAAAGCTTTTGACTGGGTGTGGCATGACGGGCTTATCTATAAAATGATCCAAGATAATTTTCCAGATGACTTATTGCAGATGGTGCCATTCTTCCTTGCTAACAAGTTTTACCAGGCTAAGGTTGGCGACAACCTATCTTCGCCTCGTGTTTAGAAGCCGGCGTTCCGCAGGATACTCTGTTCTTGAACCGGTGCTATTTAATTATTTTGTGCAGGACTTCCCCAAGCCATACAGAGGCAGATTGTACTTTTATGCAGATGATACTGCCATTTTGGCATGGGCGTATAAACCAGCCAACGTGATTGCTTACTTAAAACCGGATTTGAAGGATTTTAAATCCTGGTTTAATACTTGGATGCTCAATGAAAATATAGGTAAGTGCAAGGCCATGTATTTAAAAAGGAAATTCAAATAACCTCAAGCATTTCTTGTTTATACGATAAGAAACTCGACTAGGTTAATAAATAGAAATATCTAGGTGTTATCATAGACTCAAGACTTTGCTGGAATCATCATGTGATGTACGCGCAGAACAAGACCTAAAGGGCAAAGTTCAGTCTAATTACGCTCATGGGTCGTAACCAGAGACAAATGAAAGCAAGAGACTGGCAGTGCCCTATTCATTTCGCTGAGCGCTACTGGTGCCACAGGAAGTGCAGCAGTCGCCGTGTTGCTGTTGGCAAAAACCTAAGGCGGCGTATGTTTTCAATGTAATTTCAGTTTTTTTGTAGATGATTTCTGAAGCTATTAGTAAGCATAACCTGGTTTCTGATTTAAAAAAAAAAACTGTATTGCATTAACTAACGATAACGTATACTTTTAATGACTTCAAATAGCTGATTCAATGCCTAACGAATTTTTAAAAGAACAAGTACAACTCGCAACTCGTATCGTTACTGCAATAATAGAGGCTTACCACAGACAAGAGAAAGTAAGTAAAACTAGAGGAAGAATAAATTTATTTTTTTATTATTAAAAAAGTTGATTCTTCTTAACTTTATTAGTTTTTAATACCCAGTAATGATTTTTATTTTTATTGCTAACTAAAAAGTAAGTTTGAACCTCTTCATATAGCATTACTAGTGGAGTTTCGAAATTAGCTTCATTTATACAAAAAATTAACTGAAATAACTGAAATATTGGATCTTTTTAAAAAACGATTTGCCAATATGTATGAGAATGTGGTCCAGTTAGTTATTAGAAGGGGAGATTATAATTAGTACATTTCGTACAAATCAACAATAATTTGGATTATAATTACTGAACAGTATATTATAATTTATTTACATTCAAATTATAATTTATAAAGGAGAATTTTCCTTGTTAATTGTTTAATACAATCTCTTCTACCTTTTTCATTTAAACTAATTTTTTTTTTTTAATTTATGTTTCGGAATAACTTTATTTATCACCAAATAACTTTTTATCAGATGGACCGATTTGGATGATTATGTTTTTGTTTAATAGAACAAGTTTTTCTGGTGGTGCCATAATAAATTCATCCAGACATCTTAGATAGGTATTAGAAAAAAATAATTGTTTGCGATTGATTCACATGAATTGCCTCCGGTGATCAGCTGTTTCTTGCCAATCCGAATATGGTGGCGCGAAGGCACCACTAGAGGGGAGGTCACTGCCAGTCTCTTTCTTTCATTTGTCTCTGGTCGCAACAGCGCCCTTAGCATCGACAATAAGCTGCTGTAGTAGAAAACAATTTTTCGGACCATCCTGCTCTACGTCATGATTGCATGGGCGAATAAGTAGCTAGAATGAACTCCAATCCTTTCAAATGTTACCTTGAGGACTATTACTCAGCTAATAGGGGAACCGTGAGAAACCAGTCTATCCATAGTGAGTTTAATATGGCTCGAATAGGGGAATTTGTCTAAGAATTCCTAGAAAATATGCTGCAGAAGATGAAGACGAATAGAATGACTTGAAGTGGCATTCGAAATACCAAAATCCGAGGCACTTAATAGATGTCAACTTCAAGGATATTAGCAACGTCTCCTCCCTGAATAATGGAAGTTGTAATTTGTTTTGTTTGTGTAATTTTTTTTTTTTTTTTTTTTGGTTGTTTTGTTTTCGTTGTCCCTTTCTTTGACAATCATCAGTCTTATTTTCCAGTCGCCTAATGTCGATGACCGCATAGGGTAATCAGGCTTCTCGTCTAACTCCGTGTATTTCCAGAGGTGTTTGTTGAGGTAGGGTAGTGCAAAGGAAGCACGACTTCCATTCCACTCGAATGCATACATACTTCATTACTCAATTGTCGATTGTCAATTCATTATATCAATTTTGTAATAAATTGTTACCACGCTGATGATGTACAGTCATCAAAGGGAAATAATCCACACTTAAATTTTACTCTAAGTTTTACGGTTTCAATATTAATTTATTTTTAATAATTTAATATTACATTTAGAGTAAACATTATTAATATTAATAAATAATTATAATTAAAAAAGCTATTAAAACAACAAATTAGCATGAAATGTAATATTAAGAATTAAACTCGTGTGGATTATTTCCTTTGGTTGACTGTACATACGTGGTATCAAAATAATTTTGTGTAATGTCTGTTTTTTTTTTACAAGTTCTCACCATATCTAGAACTATTGTCACAGAATTTGGGAGGGGTTGATAGGAAAACCTACCAAATCCCAGTTCGTGTAGGAGGGGGCAAGCATAAGAAAGAGAGAGATGTAAAGCAGACGACGGAAGAGAAACAGAGTCCGAAGGACAGAGCATCGTATGTTAAAGAGAAAAGGCAGAACACATTTAGAGAAATTGGCGAGGTGACAGTAGTTAGAAGAGAGACGAAGAATGAGCCAATAGGAAAGCGAGCGAGTGTGAAAAAGAGATTTGGAAAGGAAGAGAGAGAGAGAGAGAGAAGGGGAGAGCAGGGCTATACCAGAGACAAATGAAAGTAAGAGACTGGCAGTGCCCTATTCATTTTGCTGAGCGCTATTCGAGCGCTACTGGTGCCACCGAAAGTGCAGCGATCGCCATTAAGAGAATGGCAGAAACCTAAGGTGGCATATGTTCTCAATGTTATTTCAGCTGTTTTTGTAAATGACTTCAAGAGGTATTAGTAAGCGTAACCTGTTTTCTGATTTTTTAAAAAAAACTTTATTGCATTAACTAACGATAACGTATAATTTTAATGACGTTCAATAGCTGATTCAATGCCTTACGAATTTTTAAAAGAGCGCGTACAACTCGCAACTCCTATCGTTATTGTAATAATGGAGGCTTAACCAGAGACAAGTGAAAGCATAGATGAAGAAAACTGAAGAAGCAAAGTTATTTCTTCATCCATGGTGAAAGTAAATGATGAATTTATTTTTTCAGTCTTAACTGATTTTTATTATTAAAAAAGTTGATTCTTATAACTTGATCACTCTTAATACCTAATAAATATTTTCATTTGTATTGCTAAATAAAAAATAAATTTGAAGCCTCTTCATATGGTATTACCAATGGAGTTTCGAAAATAGCTTCAGTAACACAAAAAATTTAAATTGATTTATTTTTTATTGATTTTTAAATATAATAAATCGTGATAAGACACTGCGTATATTTTCTCCACTTTTTTTTTCTGTCAGTCGCTTGGTTTCATGGTGATATCGAATATTACAGTATGTGATGAAAATAAGTCTAATAAGTCGAAGCACATGATCGTCAGAAGGACTCATTTCAAATGAATGATGAGTTAAATTAGTGAAAATATTAATTTTGTTTTCGGTTATAAAATGTAATGTTTTTGCTAGAATTTTGATAGGCATATTCAATTTAATTGCTCTTTGCTCTCCTAGATTATAAAATTCACTCCTAATGATTTTTTCTGAACATTTGCACAGGTATACTACATCTTTTGGATGGTGTGATACGGCCTCCTTATTTTTTTTTTCTCAATGAAATTAAGGCTGTGGTAGCTCTGATATTGCTCTTTCAACGCTTCTTTACATTGAATGCAGATTATAGACTTAATTACAGACCTAGAAACGAATCCTGCCGAATCACATTATTTTGACAAGATTTTAATATCAGGGATTGGATAATATTGAGACGCGTCATCTCATATGGATTCATGATTATATTCATCAGAGTTATACATGAATTAATGTTTTGTGCCCTGCACTCAATTTTAACCTGGTAAATTTAATGCCAATCAATTTGTCATTAATTTAATGTTTAATAAAAAATGCTGTATAATTTTGTTGCCGAAATAAAAGATGTATCCACTTTTTACGAAGAATGTCATCCTTTGGAAATCTACAGCGCAAATGTTTCGTTTTCTAATTTGTTTGTTTAGCTTTGAAATAGCTATTATACACGGGTGTAAGAGCTTGGTGCTTATTTCTTGCTTGACAGTTTTTTTTTAATGTATTCATCACAATAAAAACGTTTATACCTATGTTTACTGAAATATCAGATGTTTATATTACATGTATAAAAAAATTTAAAAGCTGCGTCACAAAATTTTTTAAGATAATAAAAAAAATGCAATTTTAATTTTTGTTAATCTGATAATAATGGAATATTTGTAAAGGCAGGACATTTAAACTGGAAGGATATTTAAAAGTTTAATTGCTACGTATCAATAAATAAACCTAACATAATTTATCAAATATTAACTAATTGATTTTAAAATTTTAAATTAAAAGAAAACCTGGTAACCTAAAATATTTTTGAAAAGGTACTTAAATTGTTTGGTTTTTTTTTTTTTTTTTTTTTTTTTTTAACAAAAAACGAAAAGGAAGAAATAATTCTCAGTTCAATAAAATAATCAGTTTATTAATCCAAATATTGTAATAAGCAATTAACTAATAATATAATTACTTGTGAACTGAAGTATTGGATCTTTTTTAAAAAAACGATTTGACCAATATGTATGAGAATTTCGTCCAGTTAGATATTAGAAGGGGGGATTATAATTTATACATCTCGTACTAATCAACAATAATTTGAATTATAATTAGTGAACTGTATATTTTATTTTATTAGCTTTCAAATTATAATTTATAAAGGAGAATTTTCCTTGTTAATTGTTTAATATAATCTCTTCCTCCTTTTCCATTTAAACTTTTTTTTTTAAATTTATGTTTAAGAATAACTTTATTTATCACCAAATAACTTTTTGTCGGATGGACCGATTTGGATGATTATTTTTGGTTTAATAGAGCAATTTTTTCTGGTGGTCCCATAATATATTCATCCAGATATTTTGGGTAGATATTATAAAAAATAATTGTTTGCGATTGATTCACATGCATTGCCTCCGGCGATCAGCGTTTCTTGCCAATCCCGTAATGGCGGCGCGAAGGCACCACTAGAGGGGAGGTCACTGCCAGTCTCATTTGTCTTCATTTGTCTCTGGGCTATACTGAAAGAGGGGGTAGAGCGGACGCTATCTACGAGCTGTTTCGTATGAGAGGAAGATGCACATGCGCATTAAGCACTGGAGATGCCAGCGGACGGGAAATTAGTTTGGGAAGTTCGAATGCGGCGGGCGACGATATGTCGTTAGGCAGGACTGCCAAAAGTCCAACGTCCTCATGTTTTAATAAGACCGAAAATAATATTGGTTCGGTAAGGAAGTCGGAGGAGCTGGAGAACGGCCAGGCGAGCGACAATACGACGTTAGGCCTACATGCGAAGCTTCCCACGCTCATTGAGTTACGATGACGGGGCATTAACGAAGAGGCAGCAGGCGCCCGAGAACAAGGATTGTTTCCGAGGGCAGACAGGAGGAAGCCAAGGAGACAATACGATAAGCAGCGACGACCTGCTTAGGATTCCTGCGTGCGAGCAGGCAAATTTACTAGTGGAAAGAGATAGCAGCGTAAGCGCGCATATCACCGGTGAACATTGCGTAGCGCGGGGTTGCGAAGCTCTTAATCTTACTTACGAAGGTGAGCCTTCTTTGGAGCTAACGTTGGATAGTGCTAGAATTCTGAACATTGTCTGGATATTGTCATTAATATTGCTAGACGCATTACCTGGCGTAGTCCGTAAGGCGCGCGTACAATATAGCAACTTAATTAATGTTCCTTTATTTTTGTTTTGTTCTGATAGTGCATCCCATTGCGTCGCTCTTCAGAGAAGACAATTTAGCCATTCGGGTTCCAGTAATCCTCCCGCCAAAAGGGTTACACGACGGGTTCGCCGTTGTGCAGTAGAGAACTTCAGATGTTCGCAGAAGTATATGAGAATATTGCAAGATAAACATTTCTGCAAAGTAGTTGCATTGACCAAGAATACTTTGGCATATCTTGTAATTAAATCTATTAAGCGAAAGCCTCATATGTTAATTTCTATGAATGCTAAATTTTTGGATTAATATTTGGCAGGCCAGGACGGTAGCTGAGTCTCCGTTTCTGTGAATTATCCTTTTTTATTACATTTTAAATTAAACTAGGTTGTTGGGCTAAGGCCTCAGATGTTAATTACTATTAACGTTAAATTTTCTGGATTAATAGTTCATAGACCAGGACGGTTGCTGAGTCTCCGTTTCTGGGTATTATCTTTTTGTTTTCACTTTAAATTAAATTGAATTAATAGGCTAAGGCCTCACTTGTTAAATTCAATTCACGTTAAATTTCTAGATCAATAATTCTAAGACTAGGACAGTTGCTGAGCCTCTGTTATTGTATAATTCCATTTCTTTAAAGCTTTGGAAGTCATACGAAAAATTCTGTTTAATATTCAACTTGATTTTAATTGATTTATGCAGGTATTGTAATCACTTAGTATCGCGCAGAAGCATCTAAGGATTATTTGTACTTTGTTAATTTGAATATTTTTGGATACTTTGAGAATTTCAATAAAACTAATTCTTCAAATGCCAACTTTGCTACCTTTATCAATTCCCACATTCCCTCAGTGTACAGTTACGTTACAACTATACAGCGTTTTGGCTCCAATTGGAATATTTTATTACAATATGGTCGGTATTCAACACCGTAACGGCCAATAAACAGCAACATAATGTATGACAATAAATCACTTGTGCCACACACTGAGTGCTACGAAACCCTATGCTCCAACCAATTAATAGCACTTGTAACAGGTTCATCAAGAACCTTTTGCAACACCTCAAAAAACAGTGACCACTAAACAGTTACTTAGTAATAAATTAATCAATAACAAGACGACTTCAACATATTCCATTTATAACTCATAGCATTTCATTCCTGATAGCAAGAAAATTAACTAAGACTACATAAGGCATTTCAAAGAATATAGTAAGCTAATTCTAGCGCGAGTTAACAACTATTCCATTGCGTTGTGTATTGTCTTACTGCGTTATTATTTGGAAGGGCTGCTAGCCCATTTCTCTTGTTCCCTGATGAAGGCGGGATTAAATGCCGAAACTAGTTGGGTTTTAAACTAAAATGTTGTACTGCAAGGACTCTTTTAATTTTGTTATTAAACACAGTACAGAGAACAACATCCTCACAGATTTGTATACTATCGGAAGAGAAAACATCATTGGTCGTGTACTAGTTCTGCGTCAGAGACCGTCAAAACCAATATTCATCAACAGAAGTTAATGCTGTTTGTTTGGCGGACCAGCGCTGATATTGTTCACTATGAATTTCTGGAAAGTGGAAAAACCATCAGAGCCGAGGTCTACCCATCACAATTACAATGTATTTCAGCTGTACTATGTCAGAAACAGCCAACCCTGATCAATATACGAGGCTGAGTCAAATGAAAACCGGAAAACCGCTGTAAAAAACCGCTCCCATGGCGATCAGACCTGGTACACATGCGCGTGGAATCTCCCGCCATCAATTGGCGTTGGTCCCGCGTCCCCACTTGACCCATCGGCGCCATACGGGCGTTTCCAATATGGCGGCCCCTCTGTTGGAATGCACCAAAGAAGAGCAGCGCGGAGTGATCCGTTTCCTACACAAAGAAGGCACGAAACCAACAGAAATCCATCGACGCATGTTGGCACTGTATAGTGCTGCATGTGTATCGCAGATTAAGGTGTACGAATGGTGTAAGAAATTCAGCAGCGGCACAACAAGTTTGGCGGACGCGCCGAGGCCAGGCCAGGCACATCGTCTTGTGACAGCCGAGGCGATTGCAGCGGCGGAGGAGATGATTCTGCAGGATAGACGGGTCACCATCATGATATTGCATCGGCATTACATGTCGGTCATGGGACTTCTCAGCATATTGCCCATGATGAGCTGAAATACCGGAAAGTGAACACAAAATGGGTTCCTCGTCGGCTGACGCTCGAAATGAAGGAGAGGCGAGTCGATGCCTGCCAGGAGCTGCTGCGCCGCTACGAACTTGAAGGTGACACCTTTTTGGAGCGGATTGTGACTGCAGACGAGTCCTGGGCCCATCACTACCAACCACTAAAAGCCGAAAAGTTTCGCAGCCGAAAAAGCTGAAAAAGTTCCGCAGCCAAGCCAGCCATACGCAAGAAAGATCACAAGGAACATAGTGGAACATTACATTGATAAGGGCAAGACGGTGACCAGTGCCACCTGTAGTGAATTGGTGCGTGACATTCTGAAACCTGCTATACGCACCAAGCGCCGCGGACTCCTCTCAACAGACGTTCTCATCCAGCATGACAACGCGCGACTTCATACGACTCGTGCGACCGTGGCGACTATCCAGAACTTGCGTCTGGAGTGCCTCCCCCATCCTTTTTACTCTCCCGATCTCGCGCCCTCCGACTTCCACATCTTTGGCTCACTAAAGGACTCCTTAGATGGCCACAAGTTCGCGACTGACACGGAGGTGAAACAGGCGGTGCATGAGTGGCTGCACGTTGGGAAAATGTAATTAAGCTGATGGTGATTATTTTGATGAATAAAATAAATGTACAATAATTTACTGGGTCATTATTTATGAATGATGATAACGACAGGAACCATTTTGCTTATTTAACAATAAGCTTCCAATATTTTATTGCTCCATTCAGCGTACGGCTTTTGTTACGCTTCACAATTATTTCACTACTGCTTATTCATTTACCAGGAAATTATAGAAAGTATATCGATGCAATCATTTTCGTTGGAGACCTTGAACAAAGGATTCTCAATTTAAGGCATATTTCCATTTGGACTGAATGGAACTTCCCTCGACGATATTGGCTGTATAGAAAGCGCATAGATTGCTTATTGTTGCGCCCCAGCTTTGTACGTCTCATTTATAAGTAGAGTATTAACTTTATATGCAAGGCTTATTCCATAAAGAATCGGAAAAATAGCATTAAAAAAATCTAAAATACGACTGTGATAGTTATATGTTTGGGGGCATCCTTAAGCTATTATCTCGCCTGGGACGCTGGGAAACTTCACACAAGATGGCGGCACCCTTACAGGAGTGCTCCAGGGACTGTCGTCAGATTTTTATTGAGTGAAGCTTTGCTTTGGCTTTATGACAATGCGAGACCACACACTGACAGTGTGACTTTGTTTACCATCTAGGAGTAACCCACCTTTATATTCGCATGATTCGCACTTCAGATTTCCTCAGCTTTGGCCCATGAAAGATGCTCTAAGTGGATGGAGGTTCCAGAATGACGACGAAGTCCAGTCAGCGGTGCATTCTAAAAGAACTTTTTCCTATGGAATCAGTGCCCTTGTCAATAGCTGGCATAGGTGCATTAAACCAGGGGAGACTATGTTGGAAAATATTAATGCACATAGATGATAGAAAGGAAACCTTAAAATTGGAGTCATTGTGGTGATTTGTAATAAATATTTGCTAAAACATATTTCCGTTAATTTATTGAATGAGCCTTGTATATTACTTATTGTGGGTATTTCTTTTATATTTTAGTGTATGACGATTTGTTAATATCTAAAAGTGGATGATTTTACTTCAAGAAGAAGTCTGCTGCAAGATGTTTTACTTCGTTTCAATTGAAATTCCTTATTGGCAAATTATGCTTTAAGTTACACTATTTAAAAATTATATGTTTAGGAAACTTACATCTATTTAATTCTACAAGGGATGTGTAACAATTAATTTCTTTAATTATCTCGTCCAATGATAGCTTCATTTCTACCAATTTTATCATGTAATTCCCAATTCCACAGCGCACACGTGACAACTTGTTAGACATTTAACTTGATATAATTAATGTTACAATGGTAAAAAGAAATAAAGGTGAAAATTGTCACGTGGAAAATTCACGAGAAGTAGCGTGACGATTACTTCACGAGACCAGCAATCGGAGGATTACTCGTGTGAGGGAGACAGATAGGAGCAGGAGGGGGTGCAATTAATAGCTTTTTGTTTGTACGTAAAGATGGCGTCACTAAATTCCTCATTAAATTCCATGCTAAAGAACTCTCAATCGCCTACTATTTCATACCACTGAGGATATGTGGCGCCCTTGATGGTAGCAAATCTTTGAAGGACATGTTTATGAATAAAGTTACCTCTTCTGATTGTAAATCAACGTTATTTGTCATCGTCGTCAGCCAGGAAAATAGAGATGGCCCTGCGTCAGCTGAATTTGACTGACCACGACGCTTCTCCACCTGATGGCCAACCATCTGGCCAACGGACGCACTGCGCTAAAGAGTTTCCACCTCTGGTTATTATTGTCTACACTGTCATATCATTGAATTATGACAACCCGCTTAGTAATGGGAGTAGCCACCCTTCTCCGCTATAACTGCTGCTAGGCGTCGTGGCATGGACGCAGGAAGTGCGCTTTATGTGTCCGATGGTATGGCAGTCCATTCCGCTTGAAACGCTGTCCACAGAGCTTCGAGAGTCATAGGTGAAGGGTCCAGTTGCCGTACATGGCGATCAAGGTGGTCCTACAAATGTTCGATTGGATTGATGTCCAGTAGAGTGATCCTCGAACCAATCCAGAAGGAGACGTGCCTTTTGGCAGGGTGTATTGTCCTGCTGGAACACACCATCACATTGGGGGAACTTCGTGAGCATGTACGGGTGCACCTGTTCCGCTACGATTGACAGATAGCCACAGGCATTCTAGATGAATCAGTGGACCTAACTGCTCTCAAGAGAAGAACCCCCACAAATGCACTCTGCCCCCATCAGCCTGTTTCCGGCCTACAATAGCCTCCTGCAGTCTCTTTTCATGGCGTTCACGACGCACTCGCCATCGCCCGTCAATCTTATGGAGCAAAAACCTTGACTCGTCGGAGAAGGCGACCATAGCCCACTCGTCTGTGGTCCAATGACACTGCTCACGTACAAAGTCTAGGCGTCGTTGACGATGATCCCTGGTCAAATATTGGTGCAGCAACCATGCGTCGACTGTTCAGGCCCATCTATAGCAGGGTGCGTTCAACGGTAATGTCGGATACACGTCTGTTGGCACCACTGTTGAATCTGGTGGTCAGTTGATGGACTGTGGCTCTCCTGTCACCTTTTACGAGTCGTCGTAAGCGCCGCTCACCCCATTGGTCGATGGCTCGTGGCCCTTTACAGTAATGGCATTGGTACGCGATTTCTGTCCCTGCTGTCCACTCTTTGTACACCTTCACTACAGTGGACCGTGAACAGCTCACAAATGGCGCCGTTTCGGAGATGGTGCCACCCTTGCTGAGATAGCCTATTATCATCCCTTTTTGGATGTCCATTAAATTCGGAAGTTTACCCATCTTGAGGCTCGTGCATTTACCGTTTGGTGCACCAGCTTTAAAGCTTTCTCAGCCTGTTATGCAAATTTTGCAATTTGTAATCGTTGTTGGGGGGAACCATGCGTGTGCATTGTAGGGGTGCTGGTCATAATTCATTGATAGGACAGTGTATCTCTACAGCAGAGACGATCAGTTAACGGAGGATTAACTGGCATTAAAGGCAGTGAGCAAGAAACAAGGAAAAGACTCATGGGAATTTCCTCAAGACAGCCTTCGGTAACGTGACAATTGCTGAAAACGGATTCAGCCCGTAAACTGTGGTCGACGAGACCGGCGGGGGATCGGAGCAACTAAAATGTTCTCGTCATGCGGTACGGAGTTCTTTTGAGAGAGGCCACAGAAGATAACTTCTTTTCATACCAAAATTCAAACTTGCTCTATCCCAGTCACGGCAGAACTTGACCATGAGATTTCCCCGCCGATAAAGAAATGCGGAGAATGCTACTCGGGAACGTTTAATGAGAATTACCCAGCTGGAGAAGCGAGCGGCAGCGGAGGCGAACTCATTCCAGAGGTAACGATAGACTCTCGTAGGAATAGAACGATATTATAGCGTAGAGTGAACTGTAATATATTTATGAATATTTCATTTATGAAATTCTCCTACCATGATAAAAAATAAGCGTATCTGGTCACGACTCTTTCCCAATTTAGATATTCATGCAACTAGCCCAGGAAGCTTGTATGCAGTAATGCTACAGGTGTTAGATTCATAACATTATGGACTTTTTTGGGTATGTGTATTAGGAAGTAAAGGCGTCATCATTATTTGTTAGGGTTTCCTTATTTCTTGTTAGCTTTACCAAAAACGATATTTCACTTTCCTTTATGTCTTGTGCTAACTTGGATCGGTTAAGCAATTCCGCTCCACGGTGTATGAATCATAAAAATACATTTAATCGAGTGCTCTGAAACGTATCTATATATATAAAGAAGGATGTTTGTGGGTCTGTGCGTCTGTGG
>JAHWFO010075780.1:0-75314 GCA_023313115.1 Rhysida immarginata | reverse complement strand
ATACTTGGATTATATTTGGTTTCCTGCAAAGTGTTGAATGCATATTTCAACTGTGCAATGTGTTTCAGGCAAAATTAAAAATCGTCTGCAAAGTTTGATCTGTTTTTTTTTTTTTGAGAGGAGAAGGGCAACGGGAGAGAGGTGGAAACCGGAAACAAGGAAATGAGCCAGAACTGAGTTTCCAACACGGATGGTCGAAGAGAACTGAGTTCCACTAGTATCAACTCGTTGCATATCAAATGTCGGATTGCAGAGGTCATCTTTAATGGCCCTCTAGAAAGGACACCTTCACACGTGCTATTCGAAATAACTCCCATTGCAATCCAAACATTGTGGCCAAGATTTGGCAGCTTCTCGAGCCCTCTCCGATAGAATCCGTGGTCACGGGACTCAATAAACTCTCGGAATGCGTTTTCGACGTCTGCTTGGGTTAGAAATGTTTTCCTCCGGAGAAAATCATCCAGGCTCCGGAAAAGATAGCAGTCGGAAGGGGAGAGGTCCGGAGAGTACGGGGAGGGGGGGTTGAAGCACCTCGTAGCCCAGAGCCTGTAGCGCCTGCGATGCACAAGTCCAGGTTGTTGCTGACACAGTTTTGTGTGCATACGATGCAGTTCACGACAGTAGAACGCAGCGGTGATCGTCTCTTCCTGCTGCAGGAAGCTGTAATGCAATACACCACGGAAGTTCCACCAAACTGTAACCATGAGCTTCCTGGGGTGCAACGGGGATTTAGGGAACTATCGGGGGGGTTCATCAGCATCCAGCCAGTGTGCTGACCGTTTTCTATTGTCGTATAGGAGCCACTTCTCGTCGCAGGTGACAATGCGAAAACGAATCCCCGCTTTTTCATGGCGCAAAAGCAATTCCGTACACACCTCCTTGCGACGTTCTTTTCCGTAAGTTCATATGGGACCCAT
The DNA here is from genome assembly GCA_023313115.1 of Rhysida immarginata. Taxonomy (NCBI): domain Eukaryota; kingdom Metazoa; phylum Arthropoda; class Chilopoda; order Scolopendromorpha; family Scolopendridae; genus Rhysida; species Rhysida immarginata. The sequence goes on along the minus strand of JAHWFO010075780.1, from coordinate 74,397 downwards.
TTGTCCTGCTTTTTCACCTTGCCGATGGTCCTAATGTGTCTACTGACAGTCGACGGTGATACAGCATGATCCCCTGCAAGGTCCCGAACAGTTTCTGATGGGTCCTCTTCCACAGATCGCTTCAGATCAGCGTCATTCAACACGTTGGGCGGTCTGACGCGTGGCTCATTGGCCTGTCCGTCACTCCCGCCCAGAATTTTCGGAACCAACGTTGAACAGTACGATCGTTTATGGTGCCTACACTGAATACGTTATTGATGTTTCGAGAGGCGCTGGAGGCAGTGTAATTCAACCTGAACTCGTAATGTGTTATCACACGTAATTCGTATGAAGTCATGACTATCTTCGCTTGGGTTCAAACGCTATTAAATATCATTGCAGACATGCAAATTTCAGGCAACTGGTCGCTGATAGGTTTATCTCTGGGAATTTACCATTTTGTTATGGGCACTTGCTACTAAACGTGGAAACCGTACTGAAGCGCGGAATCCACCTCGAAATCCGACATTTGATATGCAACGACCTGATAAATACTAAATGTAACGCTAATTGGTAGGGAAGGAATGTTCTTAGCTTGAAATTAAGCAATTCGACTTAAGGAATTACCTGAGCAATGCTTGTGAGCAGCGAACGCCGTCGGCAACAACTAGGCCTCAACATTGCGCAACGGAAACCTCCCACTTCGAGCTACAAGATAAAGTGGATTGTGAGACTTCATATGCTCACCGAGGACTTAGCTTGGACCTGAAGGTGGATACAAGCGATTCTCTTAGAAGCGGTGGCTTCAGCGAGCGCGCACACCAAGCCTCATCTTCCTCCGAGTCGAACATCGATACAAGGCAAATTAACGACGTGGAATACCATGACTTCAAGACTCCGCAGGTGCGCGGCTTAACTCCGCCGTTGGAAAGTCATTTTGCTAGTTACGCTTCCCATCCTCACAATTCAACTCGTGTACCATAAACTTTCTCACTATTTTGCTTTGCGAAAACACTAGGCAAATACGTCACATTTTTAGTGTGTGGTGTATTTCCTTTTGGGCTTATTGCGTATCTAAGGGACTTCGAAGCGTGCTACCCCGTCCTTTCTCTTAACGAAAACTAGGGTCTGTAATAAGCTTATGGTTTGCAATCTCTTGTAGGTGTTTAACTCCTTCCTGTTTCTTCGATGCAGTTCAAGGGGGAGTTGTTTCATTTTCGACAAACTACGTGGATGAACATTTCGCATATCAATTAAGTGCTTCTATTTGTGACTCAAAGCTAAACGGTTCGTTTCTTTCTCGAACTAAATGGTGGTTTATATTAACGACGAGGATCGTCTGTAATAGAAAGGTTTTCTATTGGAATAAAGTTTACTTATTTCTTTATAACCACTGCTGTTCATTTCAAAAACGTGACTTACGGTCCATTGCAAGCAAGAGTGAAACCTATGTTTCATCGATAAATGTATATTCGTCAAGATTTGAAATTAGAACACGAATGCAGCTGTTTTGCTGATACTCGCGCCATGGCTCCGAGCGCCAACAATCATCCCACGTTCAAAGGCTATTAAATCGCGAAGGACGTGGACATAATAATAATCTGCCATCCTACGGTTTATGGACCTAGGGCGAAGGACGTGTACATCACCAGGACAAAGCATCGATCACACTGCTAAATCGACTGTCCGACACTGTCGTAGAATGGAATAAGAAACACGAATTAAGGTTATTCTCTTCTCAGACATACCTGTCAAGTCATCCGAAGCCTCTCCCATGGATTTTTATAGATTCATTCTCCACGAGCTCTTCATGTGAGACGTCCGAGAGCACTTTATGGGCGACCTCGCTGTTCTCGTAGATGCGGAAAATAAGATGTCGAGCAGTTGCTAGAATAAAGGGCCGTCACATAGAGCAGAATAAATGCTGGCGAAATGGGCTCCTGTAGACTTATAGTAACTGTATTTTCGACACCATAAATATGAAACAACCCTCCGTAATTGGCAGTTTTGACTATCGTAATATTCTTAAATTATTTAAATACCATATTTCGAATTATTAAAATTAATCTTATTATATACCATAAATAAATGTATGCTTAATTAAATCCATAGCTTAAATTAAGATAAAATTTTTACCAGTATTTCCATCAGCAGTTAAACTTAGTTTAATTTCATTATCGCCACCAGTTGGTTCGAATACGAAAAGTGTTTCTTCTTTGTCTTCTCGGGTCCTCTTAACCCAAAGACAAACAGTAAATGACTTGATGGTGTTAGTAATCGAAAGACCCGTAAATTCGACCACAGGTATATTTCCACCTTGATCCTCAAAATGCAAGACAGTGGAATCCATAGACAACGATGCAGCTTTATAAATAACGATAAAGATACTGAAACACTGCAACAGCTTCATCGTGGCGAACTATAAGTGTACTAAAAACTAACAAAAAAAATTTAATCAGAATAATTATTCAGCTTTCTCTTACGTAAAAAATAGAGGTTTTTAATAGTTCTTAAGACACATTTTAAGTCATTATGAGCCCTATAATAAGAATCACTCTTACTTATTACAGGATTATACGAATAACTATTAAATAGATGTGTTTATTTGAGTTTTGTTCTAATTACTTACTTATTAAAATCCAATTGTTACTTTGATAAAAGTCTTCTGTTAACGTTTTTATCATAAAAGAACATTGTAATGAAAGGTCAGATAAGGTAGCAGAAAAAAAAGATTCCAATCTTTTTTTTTTTTCGTACTAACTACTCTATCGTTCATTTTTCGTTCGACATTTTCATTGAAACACTCTCATATTCATAAAAATTTCTGCCTTCACGCCCTCATAAAATTTACTCTTTATAAATCCTTATTTCTGTACCTTTAATTTTCCTTCTTACTTCTTAAAACATTCCATTACCCATAGACTATCCGATTCCTTACTTAAACAAAACATTTACACAGGGTTGTTTAAAATGGTAGCAATTAGCATATTGAAATGTATTGAAATTAGCACTTTTCGTGAGCTCTATATGAAGTATTAACTAAATCAAGAGAGAATAACAAACCGCTTTTCCACAAAAAACTTTAATCCGCATATATGTGAATTTCGGTCGCCATGCGACCTTCTTTCAGCATGACTGATTTGCAACAAACTTAATCGATATTTATACAGTATATAAGCCAATGGGAGAAATTTTAAAAGAAAACAGAATAAGGTACATGTCCCTGGCCTCGCCTAATGGAATATCATTAAAGTCTAAAACTGTTTCTAGGATGTCTAAAGTATCCTTAATAGATATACTCGGGAACAGGGAACACATGTTGAAGGATACTAGCACACTGTTGGTGGGTTACATCTTCAAAAGTTCAAATTGTTTATGGTTGTACTCATCAATCAGCCTTCATGTTGTGGGTCAATTGGTTCCTGCATAGGGTAGTGAATTCCTTGAATTGGTTATTATTCAGGCCTCGGGGTCCAACTATAATACTACATACCATGTTCCGTAAATCATCCTTTGGTTCAGCAATTGCAAACTTGAGACATTTGGAGAATATTTCAACTTCTTTGGGGGAAAGTTGAGCAGAGGATTTATTGATGACCACCTCCAGGTTAGTATTAGAAACGAAAGGCCTATTATCATTAAGGTACAGGATCTTAAGTTGGATCCAGGTACTTGTTACTCCCATACAATATGCCACTGCAAGTCTATATTGTTTTTCAGTCACGTAATCTTACTTTAGATGCATAATTAATGTTGTTGCAATTCCCACTCTGCTGTCGATGTCTTGAAGCAAAACTTGACCATTCTTCACTTTGTGTAGTCTAACGGTCGCCGATTCTTCTATTGACATGCTTACCATTTTCTCAAAAGGCCCCTAGTTGGAGGATTCGATAAGATTGCTAAGAAGATCAATCTCAAAATAATATATAAGGGTTCGCACACACTGAAAAGACTACTGGGGTCCCAAAAGGATAGGATTACACATGAACACAGCTCGGGTATTTACGAATTGAAGTGTGGCACATGCCCTGCCATCTACATTAGCCAATCACGAAGGAGGATTTCTACCCGGATAAAGGAATACCGCCTGCACATCAAAAACCACAAACCTGAAAGTTCGAGTTTTGCCCAGCAACTCCTAACGACTGGCCACGTTGCAAAACCGTATAACTATCGTATTTTGCACAAGGATAGTGAGTGTAGGCACCTCAACTTTCTGGAAAACCTGGAAATTAACAAGAAAAGGATTGGTGAACTCCTGAACTCTGATCGGGGTCCCATGAACCTCTTGGATTGGTCAATCTTCTTGAAGGTTATTAAATAATACCTGAAATTTCTTTCATTGGCCCTTACATTATTCTGTTTTCTTTTACAATTTCTCCCATTGGCTTATATACTGTATAAAAATCGATGTAAGTTTGTTACAAATTATTCATGCTGAAAGAAGGTCGCATAGTATTCTCACACATGCGGATTAAAGTTTTTTGTGGAAAAGCAGTTTGTTATTCTCTCTTAGTTTAGGTGCCATCTCATCCACAGGTTTAGGTAATTATTCCTTTATACAGGGTGTCCACAAAGTCTGGGTATGAGACATTTCACTATTTTATTTATTTATCTTATTTTTCCGAGGGGGGAAAGGCGGATGTGGTGGTTTAGCAGTGAATAAAATGATGACATAAACAATTAAATCAATAAAAAATACTTTACTTTTCAAAATTTATTTATGTTATTTTTCCTACCCATCAAATTATGCATTGAAAATGACGGAAATCATATTGAAAATATTATTTATTAACATTAGAATTAAATAAAATTGTTTTGTTTTAAAAGTATGTGTTAATCCCCTATGTACCCAGACTTTGTGGACACCCTGTACATGTAAAGTATATGTGAAGTATTTTTAGAGCAGGTATTAAAATAGTTAGTATTCGAACAGCGAGCTAAAAAGATTGATTTATGCCACTGAAAATTGACTGGTATATTGGGAGGGCTACATAAGAGCCCTTTCCAATATCAAATTCAGCTTTGCCGAAGTTATGAAAACATGCAAGGAGGAGGCTTCGTAGGTTCCAAGAAAGAGATACCAAGTGTACTAAATAACTTTGGCAAAACTAGAAGCGGCACTATTCCTGAGGGTAAAAAGCAAGCCAACACAATGGGCCATTGCATAGTAGGTAGGAACATCTGTGTACACAGTAAAAAAAATTATCAACTGTGATTTATAAATGGAGAAGCGACACAAGAGCCACATTCATAATTTGTTGCCGCGCCATGTTCAAGAACGATGGACCAACTGCCGTAAAATGTATGGAAAATACTTGGCGAATGAAAACTGGAAATACGTGGTCCCACTAAATGAAGTCTATGTTTATTTAAGCGACTACAACAAGAGCCGCGCCATTTTTTTACCGTTCAAGGGGTTCTAAGGATTTAGTGAATGCAAGAAAACACTTTCAAAAGGTTTTCTGATCGTGGCGGGATAAGGCTACCATAACAGGTTAACTTTACACAGAGTTGAGTCAAAGGCAAAGTAAACGCCATGTACTAACAAACTAACGATCCTAACCCCTTTATTTACCCGTGGCATCCTCGGTTTGTAAGGTACAGAAGCAAACAATGTATGGCGGCACCAAGACAAGGCGTCGAATCAACTTGCTAAATTCATGTAATGCAAGCAAGAAGATACCGGAATGCCTTCCATTCCATTCAGCGACATAATTGACAAATCGCCGGACCGTGGACAGTAGAGGGTTTTTGGAAAGCATGTCAACAAGAGTGGTTACGAATTGATCTTGAATGTTCTGGATTCCAGCCTCCTGCAGGGCAATAGCTACGATGCATGTCTACCAGATTTAACAATCGATGGTGGCGAAAGGGGTTTTCCACCTCTTCTGGTCCTATGTAACTTGTTACCGTTGAACCCTAACAAGCCTCTCTTCGTTGGAAAGTCAAAACGTTTAATACAGCACGGAGCTAAAGGAGTGCTTCCTCTGTCGTCTTTCAATATTCTGCTAACTCTTCATTATCTCCAGTTACTGATCATTTTTAAAAATTTTCAAGAAATTTTTAAGTGCTAAGAACTCTCTTTTCTAAGAAAAACCTGCATAACAAGAATTCTATACATTGTTACAAATTGAAACTTCTCTATATTGCACAAACTTTGCCTTGCATTCTTGTTCATGATATATATTGTTGATCATTGCATGGTATTGGTCCGTGCATAATGTTCGTGAATTGCGTGTTGATACCATTGTTGATAACTATTGTTGCACAAACTTTGCCTTTCATTGTTGGTCATGAGGCATTTCTCATTAATATGGCTTGCCATAACCATGAATATCGATTTTTAATCAATAATTATTATTTTTTCGAAGTCTGAAGTAGATAGTGACATTCCTCATGCTTTGAAGGTCAAGTATGCAAAATTTCATCAAAATCGGAATAAAACTGTAGATTTGTATAAAAAACAAACAAACCTACAAACCCACACACACACACACACACACACAAGCATCCTTCTTTATATATATATACAGGGTGTTTCAAAATTATGTACAATAAATTTAGCGAATATTCTTTAGGTCAAAAGAAGACGAAAATGTTCTATAGCACTTTGTCTGGAAACGATTTATTTACGCGATACAGCCAACTAAACCCGTGGCTCCAAATTACAGAAATTGTTCAAAGTGCCCGCCACCAGCTCGCACGCACGCTTCGGCTCGTTGCATGAGCGACCGTCTGATGTCATGGAAGAGTTCGTCGCCAGCATTACGAACGATTTGGCATGCATTTTCAATTCGTTGTCGCAGATCCATAATGTTAGGAACTTCTGTGCTGTAGACGATCGTTTTCACATGACCCCACAGAAAAACGTCCAAGGGATTAAGGTCAGGTATTCTTGCAGGCCAGGCTACCGGTCCACCTCGACCTATCCACCGATTCGTGTATGCAGCATTAAGGTGTGCTCGCACAACATGGCTGAAATGTGCTGGAGCGCCATCATGCATGAATCACATGTTAGATCTTATCAAAAGAGGAACATCTTCCAGTAATTCTGGCAATGCATTCTGCAGAAACAAAAGATACGTACGCCCAGTCAATCGTGGCGGCAACACATAAGGGCCAATTAAGTTATTTCCGACAATTCCACACAAAATGTTCACGGAGAAACGCTCTTGATGCGCTCGAGCTCTGATAACATGCGGGTTAGCATCTGCCCAATGGTGCTGGTTGTGAGAATTTACGATTCCTGTCCGGGTGAAGGTTGCTTCGTCCGTGAAAAGTATCTGGCTGAGACAACTAGGGTCTGCAGCATGACGACGTTGTATCCATTGGCAAAATCGTTGTCGGTGTGGATAGTCCGTTGGGTTCAGTGCCTGAACCAGTTGCAGGTGGTATGGATGCAAAAGCTGACGATGAAGATGCGCCAAACAGATGAGTGCGGAATGTGTACCATGGAAGAAATACGACGGGTGCTTGTCTGTGGTTCACCATGTATGATGTCAATTATTACATCCTCCTCATCCGGAGAATGTGCTACAGGCCGCCCTTGTCCTGTTTGACGGCCAAAGGAACCACGCTCCCTCAAATGTCTGTCGACAGATACAAATGTTCGGTTATTTGGCAAACGTCTATTCGGAAAGCGTTCTTGGTAGAGTCTTCTTGCTTCCACAGCATTTCCGTCAGCAAGACCATACATTAGGTGCATGTCAGTGTATTCTGCACTGAAATACGTGTACATGACTTTTTTTTTATGTAAATCGTAATGCGTATGTCAAAGCACGCAAACGTTCTGAAATTGATATTCCTAGTGGATGTACAGTAGTGAAACTACAGTAATGGAAACAACCGTACACAACTAATGGAACAACCCTAAAGTAGGTTTAAATGGAACAAACCACTCAATCTAGTGTTGGGTCGAAACGCTGGAACTGCTAAAATATCGTCCGCTAACTACCGTGCTTCCCTACTGTATGATATTGGATTACTCGCAAACAAATCGTTTCCAGACAAAGTGCTATAGAACATTTTCGTCTTCTTTTGACCTGAAGAATATGTCACTAAATTTATTGTACATAATTTTGAAACACCCTGTATAGAACTAACAGAGGAACCAGCGTTGCCCGGGATAATTACTCTTGTAGGTAAACAGAACAATGTTAAAAAGTTCAATTATAACTCCAAATTTGTTAAATAATAACTCAATCAATACAACACAAAGCGAAGAGACTATCCATTCTACGAAAAATCCGAAAAATAGGAATTCTACTGATATACCGGTACTTTATTTAAACTTTTCTTGACTTGCCTCAGATTAATATAATGGTAAATATTGAATATACCCACGCGGCCTATTAAAAATAGAACCCCTTATAGTAACACGTTCTAATTATAGCCATCTATAGATAAAATTATACTAAGTCCAATGGAACGTTCGGTTTTGATCTAGATCACCTGGTTAGGGAGTTATGAAAATCACAAACCAGATCGGAATAACACAAAACTCATTGGAAAAAACGACTCTTCACAACACCAAGACAAGGCCTCAGTCAACACCTCCTAGAGAGAAGGCCGGCGGACAAAAGGTGTGTACATTGTTACATCATCAAGCTGCCAAGTTCCGGGCTTATTATTGGTAAAAATACGATTAACAATAGCCGCTTACTGATAATGTAACAATGTATACACCTTTTGTCCGCCGGCCTTCTCTCTAGGAGGTGTTGCCTCAGTAGGGAAAATTGTTACATCACTTCAGTAGGGAAAATTCAGGGTTTATTATTGGTGGAAATACGGTTAACAATTCCCTACTGAGGTGATGTAACAATGTAATTTCAGCGCCCAGGCCTTATCTTTAGGTGGTGTTGCTCTTCAGTAAATATAGCAATCCAATTTTTGGACTACAACAATGGAATTCAGTGTCTGTGTACAGATCAAGGGATTAAAAAGCTATGGTCATCAGCTAGCCTCCGTATCTCCAGGAGATGCAGGCTGTGAAGAAGAAGAAAAGCTATGGTCATATTGCACTGTATTGAGGCCTACGAGAGAGAGAGGCCCTGAACAGAACCACCGAGACAAAAGGCCTCTACAATGAAACGTAATACATTATTACATCATCATAGCTAGGGCATTGTTATTTGTATTTCTACCACGGTCTATTGATATAAATGGTCATCGAGCTCCATTGTTAAAATGAAGCTAAATTTTCTAACTCCCGATAGGGCGGGAACTCTACAATTTACAATCGGTCCAACTGCAACAGCAGCGCCACCCTATCGGGAGTTTGAAACTTTTACTTTCATTTTCAATTTCAATGAAAGACCTTGCTATCGGCCGTAGTGAGACCTATACGGCACCTGGCGCGAACTGTTTTCCTTAGCTTCTCGAACAATGGAAAATTGGCGGAAGCTCCATGACCATCTATACATAGAATAAAACTGTAACAAGAGCACATAAGGATTGTTCTCATCACGGAAAAACTAGCCTACTGGACGGATTTTGATGAAACTTAGTATGGTTATAGCTTACAGTCTGGGTCTACAACTAGGGTACTTTTTTCTGCGTGAAAATGTCTCATTCCCATGGGAAAATTCCAAAATGGCGCGGTGGAGTGGTAGTTAAACTTGCCAATAGATGTCGCCAGAGAATATGCCTTCCAGAAAGAAGTAAGATCTGTCTCAGGACTCCAGAAATGCTACAAGATTGAGCCAAATACAAATGAAGTACGTGATGATTATAGATTATAGCATGATTTCTTAATTGAAGAGGTTATGATACTCCCGTTTAAACACGACCCCGCTATTATTTTGACCACCAGTTGGCAAAACATCGAAGTCTGCTCTAAATAATCAGATATACAATGGAATTTAACATATAAAGCATAACTTATCGATGTTTGTTTAAAAGCACAGCTAAATATATATTTTAAGTTTTCTATCTTAAATAAATGATTCAAAATGATTCAGAGAAATTTGATAAATGAAGCATAGATTGCTCGATCGCCATCTACTTCCGGTCCTTCCGGTTCGCGCCGATAGCATCGGAATAGTTACGAGTGTCATAACCTCTTCAATTAAGAAACTACGCTTATAGTCTGGGTCAGCATTTAGGCTACTATTTCCTGCGGGAAAATATCCCATTTCCACGGGAAAACACAAACACTGGAACCATACGATGTTCAAAAGCTTGCCAAAAGATGTCGCACGAGTGTTTTAGAGTGTTTTAAATCGCACTATGGTTAATTTTTTTCCTTTTGAAGTTAAAACTATACTACATAAAAGAATTCTACGACAAGAGTTGCCACTCTCCGGTGTTGGGCTGGAGACTCCCGTATTGGTCTTTTTTCTCCGGACTCCATTTTCAAACAGCCATTCTCCGTTGTTGCTGCTGTTACTGCGGGGCTCGCAAGTCACTTTGAAGGTTTCGATTTCAGAAACAACTCAAAATCCTTGGCTCTACAACTACCATGGATTAAGGGGGGTCCATTTCAGGACGGTTCAGAAATTATGCCAGCTTGTGTAAAAAGACATCATGATTTTGAAAAAAGTTCATTTGCAAAAAAAGACATGTTTTATTAAATTTCAATGAAAATATTAATATCTCTGAAAAGTTATTAACTAGATTTAGGTGGAGAAATTTTATTTGACGAAGGTGGCAACCCTAACTCCGATTTTGATATTCTTTGAAGGAGGCAAATTACGGACTTCGAATTTTCCTTTGCGTAGTGGTTGTTGTTGTTTAGTTTCTGTCCTTTGGCTGCAGTTTTTGAACTTTTTTGCGCTGATTTTCTCCGCACTGAGTTCTACGTGAACGGAGCCGCGGGCACAACTAGTGTATATCTATAGACCGTGATTTCTACCAATAATAAGCCCTAAATTTGCCCTAGCTATGATGATGTAACAATGTATTACGTTTCATTGCGGAGGCCTTCTTTCTCGGTGGTTATGCCCTGAAACTCAAAGTCACCTGATCATCTTATCCAAGGAACAATGTGTCCATCATTGTTTCCATGTGCGATTTTAATAATCAGTATTTTTTTATTTGTTGGAAATAATGAAGGTTACATTGTTTCTCGGACTGAGATGATCAAGTGACTTTTGAGTTTCAGGACCTGTCTTTTTTAGTTGGCTTTGGCACTGTGTATACAGCGTTGCCAGCGGAAGTATTGCCGGAATAAGTTTTTCCACCCAAATCTGGGTTTGTTTTCCTTACCTGCTATCTCAGCGACCTCTCCAGACAAAACTCAATATTGCATTAGAGGAAGGGGAGAGGGAGAACCTCAAACCGAAATAAAACAGTTTTAAAAAAGAATAAAGAAACTTGTTTCTTATAAAAATGTAATACAAATGTGAAAATTTCAAGAGAATGACCTAAAGATCAGCAGAGAGCACAGCCCATTTTAAAAAGGCAGTGTGGTTTTTACTTCATGTATAAAATTATTTTTTATATTACTAATTTTTTGTTCATGTATATAACTTTTTAAAAGCGTTTCATTTATTTTCTGGTTTGATATATTTTAGTTTATTCGTTCATTAAGTTTAATTGTAATTATTTAATTTATCATAACCAACATTTAGATGTGTACATTTAACATATTTCATCTTTTTACATTTAAATAGGGGATGTTTATATACAATTTATTTTTTTTATACATTTATATATACATGTTTCTTTTTACATTTATATACGTATGAATGGTTTTCTAAAGTGACTTTCCGAACTTGGGTTTTTTCTGGGTTTATTTTTTTTCCACCTGGGTTTTTTCTGGGGTTTTTTCTGGGGTTTTTTCTGGGTTTTTTTTATCTAGGTTTTTCTGGGTTTTTTATTTTCTCAACAGATGTCGCTGGGATAGAAAAAAAAACTAGATCTGGATGGAAAAACCCAGGTCTGGCATCGTTGTGTGTATACAGGGTGTTACAAAATGATCTTTACAACTTTGATACACGTATATTTCAGAAATGAGGATAGGTAGAAAGATGCGGTCTGCGGCATAATGTTCACACACACCTAAAGTTTAAGTAGCCGTTTAACAGAGTTCAATGTGTGTGCCATCTGTAGCACACAGGATAGGAGACGTTCAATAAATACGTCACGCCCTTGGGGGGGGGGGGTATGAAAAGTGTGACACAGCGTGACAAGGGGGTAGGGAGGACTTTACATAAGTGTGACGTCACAATACACGCCTTCAAAAATTTAATTTCTTTCATATTGAAATTATTTTTATTATTATTTCACTTTATTTTATTATTTTCCTTTCAAATGGAAAATGAGATATCTATCGATATTGTGAAGCTATCGTTAGAAAGCTCGTTGTTGTTCTCCACAACAGAAGAACTAAAACTAATTTTGTTCTCCCAGCCATAAATTAATTAAACAAAAACTGTGGAATGGAACAACTAAAAATGAGGAAACCTTTAATCCACAAAGGGAATTGAAATACCGAATACGTAAGACAAAAGTCCACTCAAGTTCAAAGTTGACTTTTGTCACATCACTGAAGATGGCTATTTGGTAGCCAAAATATTTATCCGGTATTTCAATTCTCACCCTGTGAATTAGAGGTTCCCCCCCTGTTTGGCCAGCCTAAAGCTTGTTTCACATAGAAAATCCCTGGCGGAGCGGATGCAGATCCGCATATATTGCGTATAGTGGCGCCTCCGTGCGCATTCTGCGTGGAAACGCGGAATCCGTTGAGCATTTCACAATTAAAACTTTCGCGCAACTTTTCCGCTTAAGCTGTCTCCTGATTGGTCCCTTTAAAATAGTATCTTCTTTCGTAAAATGGAGTCTAAAACTAAGCTTTTGAAGTAAAAAAAAGTCTATCATATGAATTTTCAACAATTTTTTAAATGGAGATGTTATATATTGTCAATTTTTCATTTGGCGGAGTATGATTTAAAAATACAAGAACTGTACATCCCAGTATTTGTGTAATAATAAATATATATTTTAATTACAATAATATTTAAAAAAAAATTAAACCCCTTTTGGGTAAAAGTCGAGAGTAGCATTCTCTAATTTTCTCGGAAGACATCGGTCAGCCCCGTCGCGTTTACGCATGAATTCATTATTGTAATGTGTCTAATTAATACATAAATAATTTATCATATTATAGGAATTATATTTTACGAAATTTATGCGGGGAAAAAAAATCACTAAAGTCCCGTGACGGTGAACATCAGATACGGGCGGGCTGTCGGTCATTGATGTCGGCCTGGCCGCACATACATCGTCACGAGATTTTCGTGATGTGTTTTCTTCCATAATTTTCCGAAAATATAAATTCTATAATGTGATATATCATTTACTTATTTAATAAATTTGTTACACTTATTTAATGATTAAAAACAATAATAAATTCGAGCTAGACGGGGCTGAAACAAGCTTTATGTAAAATAGGCTTAAACGTGAAGGGGCTGATCAATCATCGATGTCACCCGAGAAAATAGAAACCGACTTTTACCTGGTTTTGTTTTATTTTAGCCGAGCATTTCTGTGTTCCTTTATTTGGTATTCCAAATTGAAATTCGTTCAGGAATTAAAGAAATAAGTTTCTCATGAAACACACATTTGCTGGCCATCGCTGTGTAGTAGAGTGTAATTTTTATCTCTCCCGCTTTAGGTTCTCCCTACATGCTTTGCGCTTCACCTGCTTCCTGATTGGCTGAGGCAAAGCGGATTCCGCAAAATTTCCAGACCTCCTTGAAATGAAAAATCCGCTCCGCAACTCTCGCGGAGCAGATCTGCAACGTTTGCGCGTGAATGTGAAACGCCTCAGTTTAGCGGAAAAAGTCCGCTTTTGCCCGCGGACTGCGCTTCCGCGTGTTTTCCGCTCCGCAAAGCTCTATGTGAAACAGGCTTAAGGCGTGGATTCCACATGCGTAAAAACAACGGCAGAACCACAAGGCAGAAAATGTTCTGACATCATTTCCTGTACTCTTCTTTCTGCCCGACAGAAAATTCTCTTATTTTTGTAGGCTGAGTGCCGGTATTCAGAATGAGCGCTCTTGCTCTTGCTCTTACTCAGGACCATTGTTGAATCCAAATTTCATATTGTTGAAATCGTTCTCAACAATGGTTTGAGTAAGAGCAAGAGCATGAGCGCTCATTCTGAATACGGGCATATGACTCAATCCAACTCGTATAAAAAAATCACTTGGTCTTCATACACTTCTCTCCCTTTTGGTTTTTCAGATAAATTTAAGATAAGCCAACCTGTAAGAATAGCAGCTAAGATACAGCGTGGCTTGATGGTTATTTGTGCAACGACTTACAGGAGAAATATGCAGAAAGAGTCAATGAAGACAAAATTGACCAAGTATCCGGAGATCTGTGGCACAATCCTCCACAATCAAGCCATGTTTTGTCCATTATCATTATACAGAGTACCTCATTTTCTCACAAATATTCACTTCTAATAGAAACTGATGAGTGTACTTCTGTTATTCTGTTATCATTTCACTAGAATGGGCACCTGGCTCCACTCAGTTTAGTTGAACATTGGTAAATTTTAGAATAACCAAATTCAGGATTCTTTTTGCCAAATTTAATTAATTGTGTAGCATGTAATTTATTGAAAATGTAGAATGTAAATACATGAGAACATGCTACCGTAAAATTAATTTATGGTTCTCCACTTGTTTTGCAATGAAATCCATTGCAAACTAGTTAAAAATCTTTCCCGAACTATGTTAAAGCATCATGCAAAGGTTGACGCTCATCGGTTCGTGATTGTCGAGATTATCGAGAATATACAATACAGGCTTTTATTCATATATAGGGCATCAAATAAGTTCATGACTTCAGCAGTGAAATGCGTTTTCAAAACAATGGTAGTCATATACAGGGTGAATACAAAAATCTAAACCCCCCTTTTATTTTTTGAACCGAAGCAGATATGTCAATTTTGACGAATCCAATGAATAGGAAGTTGTGGGTGGCCTATCCCATGGTGCACTTTTCATCATCCCAAATATGCAAATTAGGACACATTCAAAATTTATCTCAAAAACCGTAAGGGATAGAGAAAAAAACCCAATTGCAAACTTGTTCAGCATAAAAAAACAAATAAAACAAAAAAAAATCATCCAAATTGGACCAACCAATCACCCACAAGCAAAAGATCATGTTGACCATTTTCGGAACAGTGTAGCTTGCCATCCTGGAATTGTTCTGTCTTCTGTGTGCTGAAACATGCCTTTTATTTGCTTTTCCGCGTGAAAGTGAATGTGAGTATGTAATTTATGTTAATTTTTTGATTTGCATGCTTTACATGGTGGAAATCTCAGCATTCAGTTTTCCTTGTGCAGTGTGACTGTTTGTAAACTACAAACAGTTCACCACGTGATTGTGGGTGATTGGTTGGTCCGATTTGGATGATTTTTTTTTTGTTTTGTTTGTTTTTTATGCTGAACATGTTTGCAATTGGGTTTTATTCTCTATCCCTTACGGTTTTTGAGTTAAATTTTGAATGTGTCCTAATTTGCATATTTGGGATGATGAAAAGTGCACTATGGGATAGGCCATCCACAACTTCCTATTCATTGGATTCATCAAAATTGGCATATCTGCTTCGGTTCAAAAAATAAAAGGGGGGTTCAGACTTTTGTATTCACCCTGTAGAGCATATTATATAAACCAATATGGTTTTCATAAAAAATGTTTATTTTTCCTATGTATGAAAACTTATGACCCCCTGATTCAGTTAAAAAAGTTATAATTAAGTATCTGTTCCAGCTGATTAATTATACTATGATGATAAAACTTGTATGAATTTACTTTCCATTACATGGCTCCTCAAAACTCAAAACAATGTTATCAATGAAGAGACGCTACATTAAGAAAAAAAAATGCCTTTGCTATCTGTGGCTTATTATACAGGGTGATTATAATTAAAGTTTAAGTTTCCAAACGCTATAAAAAAGAACCACTTAGTAGAATGACGTTCAATTGGAACGGAACGTTATTGAAGAAGGGGGAAAGCTTATGGCATAAGAAAAAAAAAGTAGGTCCAAATTTTAGCAACAGATGCCGTTGTAAGCGTCAGAATTTCGACTACAAATGACAAATGAATCGTAAAACAAAGGCTAAGGTGTAAGTTACACGTTAAACCAAGTGTACTGTTTAGTGTGCAAAGCATCCATCAAAGTAAGCATTCAGTGTGCGCCTTTTTTCATACCCTTGAGTGTTCTGAACTTCTGCCGAGCTACTGGTGCGGAATCATTGTTCTTGTAAAAAAGCTTTACAAGCAGAGCGCGGTCCTTCAATGAGACACCCATGGCGAACTTCTCGGACGCGAAATGAGGAAAAGCCGTGTACCCGGCGTTTTTATAACAAATGAAATGAGTCGTGCGCATGACAGGTATTTTCATTTACATATTCTGACGCTTACAGCGCCATCTGTTGCTAAAATTTGCACCTACTTTTTTTCTTATGCCATAAGCTTTCCCCCTTCTTCAATAACATTCTGTTCCAATTGGACGTCATTCTACTAACTAGTTCTTTTTTTAATAGCGTTTTGAAACTTAAACTTTAATTATAATCAGCCTGTATTTAAATAATAAAAAGATTATAATTCTGATGACACTTGGATAATATATGATAATACTAATCAACTACTACAGACGTAATTCTTGACTTCCCTTCACTGTAACAAAAATGATTGAATTTATAACGGCGATCGAAATATTCAAACTAGAGAAAGAAAGAAAACAATATACAGGGTGTCACGTGGTAAACCAACGGGTATGGTAAATTTACAGAATGACGCAGTGGAAAATAAAGAATTACGTGAAAGCGGGCGGATAAATGAAGAATATAAATTTTAATAAACAAAAGATAAATCTTAGAATAAATGAAACGCAGATAATAGATTATTACAAAAATACACTGGGCTTGACTAATAATAAAGCTTCTTAACTTAAAAGCAACCCACGTGTAAAAAATCAAACACCTATTTTACCATATGCTAATTATCATACAAACAGGAATGAATAACGTATAATTTACAATCTTCAAACCTTTTTTTCTTTTTCTTTTAACAAGGACAATTGGATAATTGAAAACTAATAAATCTTCAACTTCAGCAAATGCTTAACTAAAATTTATAGAAAAACATGGCGTACTTATGAATAAAAAAATACAAATAAATATCTTATCGCTATTGCCTAACCAGGATTCAAAAAGCAAAGATAGACATTATCGTAACACACTTACAACAAATCTCTCATGACGAAAATTAATTAACAACCATTTCTTAGACTCAAACTGAGAGCACACTTATGAATTGTCCCTGCAATGGGAAAACGAAACACAACTAATTCTTATTGACATAGAATTACTTCATCGACTAAAGCTAATGCTACCTAGTCCTTTTTTTTTTTTACAATAATTATTCTTAAGTCCAGTCCGGTTGGTTATGTTAAAAGTCACATAAAAGAGTAATTCAGAACGGTTAATCACATAGATTCATACACCAATGAATTTTCAAAGATTTCTAGCTTATATCACAAACTTGAAAATTACACAATGGAAAACGTCACTAAATGCGAAGAGCGGGAAAGCCTTACTAGAATGTCACAGTCAAGAGTCTTATATTTTAATGAATAACAAAACGAAGTGTCCAAATTAGGTACATGACCGCTTTCCTTTACGCTCTAAATATAAAGAATAAATCATGATAAGCAAAAGAATTCACTCCCCTTTCCACATATTTATTTTATACAAATTTAGGGACGTTCGTAACCAAGGAAGATTTGCCTCGTCTCTTCCTAATGATAAACGGCATTACATTGCAGCGTCATCCACGGGCTGCTAGATTTAGATTGAACCACAGAAAAGCGTATTCAAACGTACGTAGCCAAGAAATACGCCCGCGCAAAGTTCTCTTCGAGCTAAGCTCTGGAACACGCTCCTGCAATGGTGAGCGCTACCGTATAATGAAAACTCTGTACTCACAGAAACAGGGAAGGTCGGAACTTCAGCTGGCACCGGTTCGTTCGGGAATACTGCTCCAATGTCGTGCACTCCAGGCTCCTGACTACCGTCACTGCTTGCTGCATGGAGAACGCCAGAATTCGCCCCCTTCGGTGCTTTACAGCATGACTCGGCCGTCGTCTCGTTCTCCGCTGGCTCGTTCAGTCGGGGTTTCGTACGGCTCGTGTTTCGGGAGACCGACTCCGTCGCCGTCGAAATCACACATAGCTGGTGCCGCTGCTCGGTTTCGCTCTTAGGCATCCAACCTTCATCGTCCGAAGCTGGCTCCTGTCTCCTCTCTCTCGTCGTTGATCGTTTCGAGTTTGGCTCTCGTTGCCGCTCTCGTTTGTCATTGGAGCAGGCGTGATGATGCTGACCACGCTGATGACGCGTCGCCTGGAGCTCCGCCCGCCTCCCGGTGTTGTAGAAAACGCGGGTCGGAAATCCAGCACGAGCGACGTGGGAAATCGAGCTGGTGTTTGATTTCCGTGACACAGGGTCTTTTTAATTAAAGTTACGTTTTGACATGGCCATAAAAAAAAAACTACTAGACCAAAAGCTATAACACTTGGTAATACTACACAAGAGGGCACGGGAAGTTCATACACACCAAAAAAAAAAAAATAAAATTATTTAAAAAGGCCACCACCAGCATGGAATGGCACTCTATGCAATATACGTATACGAAATTAGACACGAAGACACAGGTTAACAAGTCTTTAATCGTTACTAAAATAATTTTAGTCATGTAACTAATTTTAGTAACGATTAAAGACTTGTTAACCTGTGTCTTAGTGTCTAATTTCGTATACGAATATTGCATAGAGCGCCATTCTATGCTGGTGGTGACCTTTTGAACTCTTTTTTTTTTTGGTGGGTATGAACTTCTCATGCCCTCTTGTATAATATTACCAAGTATTATAGCTTTTGGTCCCGTAGTTTTTTTTTTATGGCCATGTCAAAATGTAACTTTAATTATAAAGACCCTGTATTTGTTTTTTTTTATCTATCCGCTCTCTCTCCCTCCCTTTATAATATACGACGGAGAATCGGAAAATATTCATAAATTAATTTCAAACATTCAGAGCGTACCAAATTATATTTTGGAAACTTTATATTTTGCCGCCTTATTCAGCATAGGCCTAATCGGGGTTCGGAATAGACGTTCTACGGAATGGATGTCGACGGAAATGTTGTACCCGGAACAGATGTCGAACGGAATAAATGTCGACGCAAAAACCAGTGGTGCCGAACATTTGAACACAAAAACCAGTGGTGCCGACGCAAAAACCAGCGGTGAAATTTTTTCCGACCCGGAGACAATAATCGTTGACTTTGAACCTGCCGCCATGCAGGCCATCCATGCAGTATTTGGCGAACATGTAACGGTTCGTGGATGCTATTTCCATTTGACTCAGAGCACATGGAGAAAGATACAAGAGGTGGGACTGGTTACGCGCTTCTATGATAGTGAAGATTTCCGACACTTTGTGGGGAAGTTGTATGGCCTAGCTTTCCTGCGAGTGGAGATGTGCAGAATGGGATGGCATTGCTTCGTGAAATCATGCCCGAAGGAGCAGATGATTTACTGAATTACTTCAATACAAACTATATTAATGGTGCTTTTCGACCGGTGCGCTCCAGGCAAGGAACCCTCCGACTCCGGCGATGTGCCTCTAGGTTTACCCCTTCCATCTGGAACATGTATGCGGCCACTCTGGGTGACGGGCACAGAATCAACAGCCTTGCGGAAGCCTGGAATAACCAAATATACCCATGTGCTTTGGCATAAACACCCCCTTAGAAGGAAGAACCGAAAGTTTGAAGATTTAACGAGACGGTTGAAGACAATCTGTCAGGATTATGTGGACGGCAGAAAATCAATTGCCGATGTCCTGTTTGGAGTCGGTCGGTTAACACGATTGTAAACATTTTATGCAAATTTATTGCAAACAACAATAAATAAAATAAAAAATATAAAAAAATACTGTCTTTCATTTAATATACATAAAGGCTGTGCTAAACATCGATATCTATTCCGCACCACCGCTTTTGTTTTGCGTCGACATTTATTCCGTTCGACATCTATTCCTAAAACCTCCTAATCGCCGTACTTGTTTATGTAGGGGTTCCAACGCGTAACCAGTTTCTCTATAATCATAACAAAAAATCCGTTCAGATGATGGGAAGCCATCTTTGGACAGTAACATTCATGCTTCTGCATTGACAGCAGAAGCTTTTCTTTTTAAGAAGAAAATCACACAGGATACAAAAAAAACAACAAAAAGCTATGTTCCAAATCAATTGTGTTTTGTAACTCCATGCCTATCTGAAAAGCACAATTACCATTTATAAGACAACGCCATGCCTATTTCAAAATGCCATTATAGGCTTACGTTACTATCTCTTATCGCAGCCTTGAATTTTTTATCTCACTGATTTAATGTGTGACTACATCATGCTTTCTTTGTATTCAGGCTGGTAATGGGAAATCCCGCAACATCCCCCTTACAGCCCGGACCTAGCACCAAGTAAATATCATCTGTTCAGTCCACTAAAGTTTCTTAGAGGTCAGCATTTGTAGATTGACTCTGAAGTGAAAACGATTGTCCGAAGATGGCCTTGCAAAAACCCCAAAGAATCTCTTTTTAAAAACTAGTTGGACATTAGGACAGCTGCATAAACAAATGCGGCGATTATGTTGAAAAATGAGGCAATGAAAAAATTCCAAAATACAAGTTAGTTTACTTTGAATGTTTAAAATGTATTTATGAAACCCATATCCCGTTTCTTTCCGTCTCCCTCATGCACAGAATTCCTGTCGAAAATTCCTATATGCTTTATCTCGCATTGCAATTTAATTTAAGCAGACTATTGTAGACTATTGTTAAGACGCTCACGCCGAATATTTTTTTTCTTCGGTAAGGGCACTAAACTTTGTTCGCTACCCGAAACTAAACTGTTTTAAAAATAAGGAATTCGGCTATATCCCTCGGTTCTAGGACAATTGCCTCCTCGACAACTGCGCTCACTGGACAAGTGCCCCCCGGAAAACTGCTCCCTTAGACAATTGCCCTCAAATTGCCTCCGACAAGTGCTCTAATTTAATAAAATGTTTCAAAAACTTAATTTTGTTTTTCATATAAGCCGACCACTACCTAAGGGTGATGGTTGGTTGGTTTATTAGAAATTTTGGCGTCGACTACTAAGGTCATTTTGAGCCTTTTACACAAATTATATCTGTACGCAGCCCGGGACAAACACAAACATCCATGCCCACGATGGGATTCGAACCCACGACCAGGCGGACTCGAGAACTAGAAAGCCTACGCCCTAGCCCTCTCGGCCACCTGGCCGGCTAATGGCCTATAAGCTTATTTTCGTTTCCTTCAACTAAAATTTATTTTTTCATTGACTCATGATTCGAGAAGTTTTCTTTAATTTTGGTTTAACAAGCCATTTTTGAGCTATAAAATTTGTTCTTTTAAACCCCTTCGTAACTCCCTCCCCCCAAAAAATTAATTTATTTTTAATTTTATTCCTTTTCATGACAAAGTGGGAGGCCTGTGCAAATGTACTATTCCACCATTTCTATTAATTTTGCACTTCAATTCGAAATTTTAAGCTTTTTAGTTTAAATTTTGGTTCAAAATCTAAATTCTTTCAGATATTGTAATAGAGAGATTCAGCGACATAATATTGAGGGTAATATAGGAGATTTTTATTTTGAACACAAAGCACGTGCTATTTGATTAAAGTAAACTCCACGGTAAAAATCAACTTATCATAACATTAATCGACGTTAATAAAGTATTTATCATGAATATTTTTCGATTCATCCTAATATTTATTTAGAAAAATGTCTCTGAGGATTGAAAATTTGCCCTCTAGTCCTCCCTGTTCTAGAAGAACCTGCGCGGAATTTCGTCGCCGATTCTACATATCAAAAGATTTTGCAAACCTGTTTTCTGTCAAAATATCTTTAAACTAGCAGTGGCACCCGGCGTTGCCCGAGATAATTACAGTTGTAGGTTAGACAGAACAACCTCATGAAGTTAAATAATAAATTTGTTTTCAGTAATTCTACAATTTCCGTCTATAGACAAAGCAGTTGTTCAGATGTTTCCGATGTCCGGATAACTTTTTGTCATCTCTGCCCAATACTCATTTATTTCTTCGCTGACATTTCATTAGATATGAATTATTGTTATAATCCTTCGGAATATTATTATAGGACATAACACCATATGGTTTGAAGAGTTGAGTTCATGTATGCTTTGTTATCAGTTATGTCGCCAACTGTAGTTCGAACGAAGGAACTCTGTCATCTTTCACTCTTTGTCAATAGTCTGCTAACTCTCCATTATCTTCAGTTACTAATCATTATTATATATTTCTAAGAAAATGTTAACTTCTAAGAAAAGCCTGAACAACAGGAATTCTACGTATTGTTACAAATTCCATTTTGTTTTATAATTCTCAGAGGTGGGATGGAACCATCATTCTTAATGAACCTACTTATATTGCACACTTTGCCCGGGACTTTATTACCCTCTTGTTGCTTTGCCTCAGATTAAAATGTTATCCATCTTCACCCCCGGGGAGCATCACTGGATACTTTAGACCTATCTTTTAAAATTTCCCTTGCCCTTGACGTAGAAGCTCTTATACCCTCCTGCTCTGTGTTCAGATGTTTTCAATGCCCGGATGGTTTTTTATCTTTCTGTTGCAAATTTCACTGATCAATACTCGTTCTTTCTCTTTTTTTGGTCAAACACACAAATTTTCGCCAGTCGTCTGGACGTTTTTAGGGAGCTCAAGGGAGACCCTTGTGATTCCTTAGCCTCCTCGATAAACATTGCCTTATCTATGTCTTGTCATTGCATAATCATATTTATGCTCGTTGTTAATAATTCGTTACCTCCCTCCCTAAAAGAGAATATGGTTAATTATGTAGTGCCACACCAGTTATTGTGTTAAGTATACAGTGCAACACCAGTTAATTTGTTAAGTATGCAATGCAACACCAGTTAATGTGTTAAACTTTCAACCCCCATCCCCCCCCCCCTTGGGGGTTGAATTTCGAAAAACCCCTTCTTAGTGCTCACTTACAATTTGTAAAGAACCTGTGTACAAAATTTCAAGTTTCTAGGCCTGATGGTTTGGGCTGAGCGTTGATCACTCACTCAGTCAGTTTCTTCTTTTATATATATAGATTGCTCTGTGTTTGGTGTTCAAATAGAAAATCCGATAAAAAAAATTCACATTTCAGAGATTTCCGCAATCAGAATCGATTAAAAAGCAGTAGATTAGCTTTGCCAGTGAGAGAACTGGTATCCAATTGCGTATGTGGTCAGTGCACGTAACTACGAGGGGAGTTCAATAAGTAATGCAACACATTTTTTTTCTCGGCCAATTTTGGTTGAAAAAACTGGACATTTCTTGTGGAACATTTTCAAATATTTCCGCTTCGTCTCGTAAAGTTTCATTGACGTCCGATATGTGACAGCGCTATAGTGAGCTGTTAAAGTGGCGTCTACAATGGAGGTGCGTTCTAAACAACGGGCAGTGATTGAGTTTCTTTTGGCGGAAAACTAGGGCATCTCAGATATTCATAGGCGCTTGCAGAATGTCTACGGTGATCTGGCAGTGGACAAAAGCACGGTCGGTAAGTCGTTGGGTAAAGCGTGGGTCATCATCGCCGCAAGGTCAAGCAAAACTGTCTGATCTCCCGCGAGCTGGCCAGCCGGGACAGCTCTGACTCCGGCAATGTCGGAACATGCGAACATTCTCATGTGTTTGATTGTGATCCGTCGATCTGCTCGAATGAGAGTGTTTGCATGTTCCGACATTGCCGGAGTCAGAGCTGTCCCGGCCGGCCAGCTCGCGGGAGATCAGACAGTTTTGCTTGACCTTGCGGCGATGATGACCCACGCTTTGCCCAACGACTCACCGTGCTTTTGTCCACTGCCAGATCACCGTAGACATTCTGCAAGCACCTATGAATATCTGAGATGCCCTGGCTTGCCACCAAAATAAAACTCAATCATTGCCCGTTGTTTGGAACGCACCTCCATTGCAGACGCCACTTTAACAGCTCACTATAGCGGTCACATATCGGACGTCAATGAAAGTTTACGAGACGAAGCGGAAATGTTTGAAAATGTTCCACAAGAAATGCCCAGTTTTTTCAACCAAAATTGGCCGAAAAAATAAATGTGTTGCATTACTTATTGAACTTCCCTCGAAGTTGATTAAAGGTAAACTGCACAAAAAATCGACTCATTATAAGATTAATCGAGGATAATTAAGCATATATCATGAAAATTTTTTGATAGGCAATTGTGTTTATTTTAAAATTTGTGTTATTACAAACATTACTGATTTCCTGGTAGAAGTTGACAGTTTTTATGGTGATTATGTTTGGATTGATTAATTTGACATTTATTGTTTATATTCTGTTTTTGGTTGGGGCTTTAGAAAATTATATATCACCTCTCTCTTTGCCTAAAAAAATTTCTAGTTACTGAGAATTTAGTACGAATTTAGTTCATCAGCCAGCCACGTGATTTGTGTTCAAAATAATTCGACTATATATTCCTGAACTGAATTGATATTGGAAATGTTACTTGAACAGTTAGGGGCGATTGTCCTAGGAGACAATTATCCTAGGGGGCAATTGTCCTGTACTATATTCCTCTATCCCCTACTCCCGAGAATGCCACCATTGTTTATAAGTAAAAATTACATTTAACTTCGTTCATGTAAGTAGTGAACATGTATATTGCATGTTTATTTCCTTGCTGATGATATGGTAACATACAATGCATCCTTGAAAATAAGAATCTTTGAGTAATTGAATATAAAGCATCGCGTGCCGTTTATAGCAAAAGCCGTTTGAATGGCTTAGAGTAATTGTAGGCATGTTTTCAGCAAGGAGGGGGAAGCCTACAACGAGTCGGACAACTATAATGAAGACCAATGAAAGAACAGGAAAGAGTAACGATAATTACGGTAATGTTAGCTCTTTTTAAATGAAAGGAACTAACCATTCTAATGTGCTTTTCTTTGAGATATGATACTGTGGAAAGTGAATTTTTAAAAATTTTAAGCGAATACAGAAAAGAATAAATGAATAGGTCCTTGCTAAATATGATTCGGTTAGGACATTCATATTCTTCTCGAAAATGATGTATGGTTTCCTTATTTTCAAGTTAATAATTACACTTCACGTAGAAATTTAGAAATACAGTTGACCTATGAAGAATGCGGATTAAGCTAAGTGACCTTAATTATATGCAAATTTTTTGACAGATGTATTTATTAGAAATCAAGATTTATAATTATTTAAATAATTTATAAAATATTAATAATAATTTAATTATGTTATTAATTTTATTACATTTTATATATATTATAAATTAATATTTATTTTAATTTTGCACGACTTTTGAAAAATACGTCTGTCGTAAAAAATACAAAAAATTAAAAATAAAATTTGATAGTTCATAATACGCAAATACAGGGTGGACCAAAAAAAACTCGCCACTAAAAATTTCTAAGTCCCAGGACAATGGGTTTTGCAACAGTAGGTATATTCAACAGTGGCCAAAACAATCATTTTAAAATTGTTGTCTGTATGTTCGTTTGTTACCTTATCCAGCAAAAATTTAACTAACGCTAATTTCATAGTTGCATTATTTTAAGTGTAATTTAAAAAACGGTGTACGATTTATCGCGATATGCGGTCTAAAATCAGAGTTCTAGGCTAAACTCTCTTAAACTGGCAGTTGAATGCGGCCAAAGTATACTATAGCTCACAAAACGAACAGATGCGCTACAAGCAAATTAAAACTAAATTTCTGGATAGATAAAGTATGGACACTCTTTTCCCCTCATTTGCCGACAGAACGGAGTTATGATTGGTTTTGCCAAGTCACGTGAATTTCCGTCGCCATTTTTGTGTAAAGAAGAGGAAGCTCATGTAGGCGTCAAGCAAGCTTGTGTTGTGATGAAGCTTTCGCTTTTTCAACGTGTTTTTTTCCGTGGTTTATTTCCTTTCCTAAAATGACAGGATGGTGTGCTGTTGAATGCTGTTGTGATTGTTGGGCTGTTAAAGACCGATTATTGCGATTACTTCAGGAAAGCGAAATGAAGAACATAGAACGCTTTTTCTGCATACAATAGGGCGAAAAGAAATTTATGGCAACATGATCAAAGAGATTGTGCGAAGTAAATGCAATGGATAACATATATTATATAAATGACAGTGAAAAAGTAATGTAAATGATATTTATATGATACGAATCATTTGTCATTTTTTAGAATCGTTATGCTGCTAGGATACATAAAATATTTTTAGATTTACTAATCATGGCGATTTTTGTCTTAAATAAAGTTAATATATGTAATTACAACACCCATCATCTAATACTGCATTAATATTATACTTTGTTTGGTAACGTTACATTTCATATTTTCAATAAGTTTTTAATAAGCCATTCTATATTGTTTATTAAATTTCCGTATTAAAATATTTGTTCATTGCATTGGCACTATAGAATTGCTATTTAAAATAAATTTAATTTAGAAACGCATCAGTTATGACAAATGTAAGAGAAATGCTGCAAAAAATGTATGGTGAAACATTAAAAATAATTCACAACTAATTTAAAATATGCGTATTTCTTTATTAAACGTTAGCTTATAACCAGTGATTTTAACAATGCATGTTTATTATCATCTGAACATTCTTTTTTTTAAATAACAAAGCAAACTTGTAAGTTATTAGCATTTCTTTTTGCTATGGTGTAATTAAATACTTGCAGTATTTCTTTTTGCATTTTGTTGTTTACTTATAAATATGCCCTATAAATCTGAAATAATTAAAAATTAAGAAATAGCTATATTATTAATATTCCTAGTAGGCCAGCATACTTCATAATGATCCCAAATTGCAATAAAAATAAAATTACATAAAATCGATGAAAAAACGAACGATCTTACAAGTTGCAACCTAATGCTACATATTGTCTTTATACAAAAATGGTTGCCACCACGGAGTGTCCAGACTTTATCTATCTGTCTAGAACTTTAATTAAAACTAAAAGCTTTCCCTATCCAGAGCTTTAATTAAAACGCGCTATCGTTTGGTTGTATGTCAATAAAAAATATTTGTATTGTATTCAATTACGCAAAGATTATATTCACATCAGCATACATATACTAATATGTATACTTAACACTTTTTTTTAACTATGTTCCGGTTTAGAATTTTTAAACATCCTCGCAGATGAAGTCGCGGACAACAGCTGATATTTATATAAATTTGAATAACTATAATATACGTTTTATGAAAATTTTCTTGATTTAAGTTAATCTATTGTTTTTGATAATCACACTACAGGTTTACATGTAAACATCAATTATATGCAGAAATAGCACTTTTGTGTTAGCAATAACAATTTCTGTCAATAATGAGCATTTTTTTTTTATAGCAATGATGGGCTATTCGATTTGAATTGCGCGAAAGTTCTGCGTTGTTTAAAATTTCAATTGCTCTCCTATCCCTTAAAGTCAGTTGTATACTCAAAATGATAATAAAATACAACTTAACTTTCCGAGAACAAATAACTGATTTTAATGTATTATAATAGAATGTAAATGACCCAATCTTCCAGAACGCGATAAAGAAATTGAATGAGTTCCTAATGTTATATTTGCATTTTTAATTAACTAATTTTCTAAGAATTATGGTTTTTGGCATTTACTCTTGAGTTACAGTCATTAGAAAATTTTTAAACATATTTCCTCTCTATTTACTCTGCAATAAGTCAATGAAATTTAGCGTCTGTAAACAGCGGAGGTAAGTTTTTTTTGTTTTTTTTTGTTGTTGTTTTTTTTTTTTGAGATATTTAACATTTATTAAAAATATAAACAATAAAACAATAAAACAATAAAATAAAATCTAAAACAAAAACTCAAAGTTTCTGTGGAAGTGAGATACAAAATAAAACTTACTTCTATAGCCGTCTTTCCGGTTGCGAATGCACGCTTTTCTTTCAGCGGATCTTTTATAGCTTTATAACAGTCACGTGATATGAGATAAAATAGCGCAACGTCATTTGGTTTCCATGGTTATTGAATTCAGTGTTGCATTAGAAAAGAGCAACGTAAAGAAATATATAATAAGTCTAATAGATAAATGCACTAAAAAGTGGTTCTGAGAGCACAAAGGCAAAATTGTCGTTTATTTGTTAAAATCTTATGAAAAGGTGTTTATTTTGGGTGGAATTGATAAAAAAGAAAATTACACTTATCTGGCAATATGTATACAATATTTTAATGAAAATTTGGAAGGGAAATTCATATTTTGTGATACAAGATTAAGTTGTGTTTTTAAAATTGAAAGAAATATGATTGCAGATAACTGAAACTCAAGATATTGATCTTCTGGAAATTTCGGGCATGGTCAATGTTGACGAGAGGGGTTTCCATGCACAAATGCACATATTATAGCGATTGACTTTTACGTTTATATGGAATACGTCAAGAACAATTGCTATCCGACATGTGGCGCCCATGTGTTACAGTGTAATTGCTTGTCACATGAATCCTTACGATTCATTGAAATGTACCCACACATTAATAGTTTACCTATCTGTTATAGCTTGCACATTGTTCTGTAATAAATTACTGACTCTCTACTAAACATCAAAAGGTATCATTTAGAGATACCTATATATGTAAATTAAGATTTAAAATATAATAAAAAACTCGTCGTAAATCAAAAGACGTTAATGGCGCTATTCCTCAATAGATGTATTTGACATCAAGGATGAATATTTTGACACTTCCGCTGTCATTGTCAGCCTGTGATTCTGAGTCACACGCTGACGATGACAGCAAAGCTGTCGAAATGTACATCTGTGATGTTAAATATATCTGTTGTGGAAAAACGCTATTAACTTCTTTTTATTTAGTCTCCACAATTCCCAGGTTATTTTCTTATTTTAAGTTTCATTCGTTTTAAATTACCTGTATTAGGGTTACCAGAGGTTGTTTCAGAAAAAAAGGACAGCTGACTGCAAAATCTAGGAACTTGGAAGTCAAAAACTAGGATCTCCTAGAAATATTGTAGATTAATACAGTTTAGTCGTGGCCTGTGAGATTACATTTATTGTCCATTGTATTACAGTAAAATCCTGTTACAACGTACCTTACTTTAACATACATTCCAGAATAACGTACAAATTTAAAATCCCTGTCCAAAATGTAGGTATTTTAATGCTAAAAAGTTTCAGAATAATGTACCTCATTTTAACGTACATCTCGGAATAAAGTGCAAATTTTACGTTCCCTTGATTAAATTATCACTTCATTACAACGTACATCGTTCGTTGGTCAATACAGCTCATGCGAAAGTTGCAAATGGCAGTGCATCAAAAGGAAACGATACGTCATCACTTAAGCCAATGGGCTAATTAAGCCGAGTTCACATTTCATTGGTTAGTCAATGTAGTATATATAAACCAGGAAATCTCTGCATTTTTTATTTTTTGACATCGACATCAATTTCAGAGAAGTGAAGCATCAGCAAGACTGGAAGCTATTCAAAGAAATCCTCATGGACCATGACTGCCTTCTCCAAGGAGCAAACAGCATGGATGACATTGATCGACGTGTTGAAGACATCACTAGGCAAATAAACAGTGCCACTGAAGCTAGTGCCTATACACGGGTAAACACGCCCGTTCATCGAATTCTGCTCACTCCAGGAATCCAATGCTTGATTGCAGAAAAACAAGACCCGTAGGCTTTGGCAGCGCTATCGTTTGCCTTGGCTAAAAACCAAATACAACAGGTTAGTGCGAAGAGTTCAAGAAGAAGTGAAATGGAATGACAAGTTCCAAAGCTTGTCGGCTCGCGACAATTCCATTTAGAACATATTTAGAGCTCTTCAGAAGCAAAAGAATGATACGCTTCCTCCACTTCGCATCCCTCAAACTAATTACGTCCAAACTAGTCAGGATAAAGCTCAAATAATTGCAGATTCTCTGGAGATGCAGTTTGTTACCCCTGATAACAATAATTCCGAGAGTCAGCTCATGTCCCAGACTGTGGAAGATATTCTTGCCAACGTTTATGAAGTCCCACAGCCTACAACTAAGATCATCATCGAGGCCGGAGAAATCACTACCATCATAAGAAATCTGAAAAAGAGGAAGGCTCCAGCAAGAGACAAGGTAAATAATAACGCCTTAAAGAATCTCCCAAAGACCATCATAAGCGACTGTTGGAAGTTTTTCTATTTCCTGACTGCTTGGAAGCAGTCTATTGTGTTAAGTATCCCCAAGCAGGGGAAAAAATCCTGCAATTCCGCGAGCTACCGACCTATCAGCCTACTCCCGTCTTGTAGAAAACGATCCTCACCAGGTTCAAAGACTACTGTTTCACCAATGGTTTAATGCGGGAAGAACAGTTTGGCTTTCGAGCCGCCCACTAAACTTTTTCAAGTACTGTGGCGTGGTATTTTTTGACGTCAGCAAAGCTTTCGATCAAATTTGGGAAGAGGGGCAACGTTTCCTTCCCGGATTATTGGAAGATGTAATACCACCCTTCCCTCCCCCTCTCCCACTCTTCTGACAATCGTCAATCTTATTTTTTGTTGTTTTTTTCTTAATGTGGAAGACCTCTTTGGGTTAGTCAGACTTCTTGCATTTCATGTGGAATTTATTCCGGAAAGGTGAGAATCGTGTAAGCACTGCTTACGTCCCACCTTGAACAAATGTACACTTCACTGTTCGATTGTCGGTTGTCGCATGCTACTCAGTTGGGACTCATTTTGTACGGCATTTACATTGGAAAGCTTCACTTGACGAACGATTGCCCATCTTCATTACCGTAAGATGTGTTTGTGCATAAATGTTTATTTATTTTAATTTTAGTTTTAATAAATGTGCATATAACAGGGTGACAGGGAAACCAAGAAAGGTCAGGAAATTTTTTGTAACCGGGAAAAGTCATAGAATTTGACTGATTATCTTCGTATCCAACCTGATTATCCATGGGCAGCGGTCGTGAAAGTATTAGAGTCTTTTGCCTTCGAAAGAACAATATTTAACTATCAATGGAGGCTGTTGCTTCATGGATTCTACTCCCTCTGTTAACTCTATCAATGGGGGGTGGTCGTATCTACTATATGTGTGGCCTGTGGTATAGATGAGATCATACAGCATATTTTCTTTGAGTGTCCGTTCGCTCAAGCAATCTGGAATTGTTTAAAACAGCATTACGGGCTGATAAACTTCTCTTATCAGACTGTGCGCTTCCTGATAAACTTTTCTACCGGCGAGCCTCTGAAATCGGACCTAGCCACCTCCATCGCATTCCTCGTTAAAGAAATTTCCATTTCCATCTTTCTCAACCAGTTATGATCCTTCCTTCTGCTTGAATGATCACGACTAGGTTCGTTCACGTTTAAGAAACGTTTTGCAACATCCAAACGTCTTTGCATAGTCATTGGAGGAGACCAAGCCTTCCGTCTTGTTTCTTTCTGAACTTCTGATGTCTCGTCGGCTAGTGAACGGGCCTGGATTTTGAGACGTTTATATAAGTGCAGCAGTCCGTAAGAGGGCTGCACGACCCTTATAGCAAGTGCGCCTGGGCCCTTAATATTACGTTTCAAGGCGCCTACTGAGGTAACACTATCAGCCTAAGTTCCAACAGCGTAGCAGACCGCTCGACTCTCGCCAGCCTCTCAGCCGGGAAAATCAAAAGTGAAGAATGTATTTTTCAGAGTGCTGTAGTCAAAATTGGAAATCGAACATTAGGCGCATGAAAGAGGGCGCCTTATGTGATTCTTTGCCAGTTCCATCTCAGCCAGCACGATATAAACCCAGAAGCAGAAGGACTTCACTACAGAAGCGCCCAGTATGGAAAAGCAGCGCGAATCGATAGGAAGAAATCAACGAGCCAAGGCGTTTTGAAGATTTTCTGAAGTCATCTGAGTTAATGATAAATGAAATTGACATTAATAATTTCTCTTCTACTCATAACTTCTCTTCAAGATATTTCACGCCAAGGAAGTGACAAGAGTGACAAGGTTCGTCCGTCCGATAGTATCGTGCGCTACTCTCCGCTCTCCATTCCAAGGCAAACAGAGTTACAGGGAAAATCACTCTATACACCACTCTATACATCACACTATACATCACAAATTTCGAAGGTCCACCGCATGAACTGTAAGAGTTTTACACATATTAATAATTCTCCCTTATTTGACGGATTAAATGAGAGTATTAATATTTACCTTTATTTATATGAAAGAAGAACATCTTATAGTCACTATTATAGACGCGCAGTCCTAAAAAAGATCTCCACCTGCCGCAATACAGGACTCTCACTGGGACATCAATCGGCTAATACCGTCCGCAAAAAAGTCTGTTTTCTGCTGCTCTCTGAACCATACCCGAACAGCGTCCTTAACCTCCTCATCATTGGCGAATCGTCGACCTTTCAGTGCCTTCTTTAAAGGACCAAGCAAATGAAAAGCACATGTTGAGAGGTCCGGTCTATAAGGAGGGGTGGCAGAACTTGCCACCGCATTTTGGTTATTGTTTCTTGCATCAATCTCGCAACATGTGGCCTAGCATTGTCCTGGAGGAGGATCACCCTTACCAGGACGCTTGTTTTTCACAGCTTGACGGAAGTTCTGCAGTATCTTGGTGTATGCGGTAGCATTAATACGAGTTTTGGGTTCCATAAACTCCAAAAGCAGAGGACCGTCGGAATCAAAGAAACACGTAAGCATAACCTTCCCGACCAATCTTTGCGACATGATTTTTTGGGCCGTGGTGACAATGGATGCTTCCACTGCATTGTGGATACCTTCCCGGAGGGTTCCCAATAATGGCAACAGGTCTATCTACCGCGATAATCTTCAAAAACGCTTCCCCCTCACGACTGTAACGTTCCAGATGATCCAAACAGCAGCTGAAACTCAACCCTTTGTGCTCTTCCGTGAGCATTCGGTGTAGCCACTTAAAGCAGACCTTGCCATATCCCAGGATTTTCACTAGAGTATATGCGGAACCAATACTGACGTTGTGATTCTTCGCAAGTGACCGTTTGCTGATCCGCCATGTTCCGCCATGATCGGTGATGACCACGTTTGCTTGGCCCGGACGTAGTTTATCAGCCGTTTCCACACGACCATCATGAAAAATTTGACCTAACGCACCACGGTTGCTT
This sequence comes from Rhysida immarginata, assembly GCA_023313115.1. NCBI lineage: Eukaryota > Metazoa > Arthropoda > Chilopoda > Scolopendromorpha > Scolopendridae > Rhysida > Rhysida immarginata. The sequence goes on along the minus strand of JAHWFO010075780.1, from coordinate 41,196 downwards.
TCGAGACACATGCTTCGCCATAAACAATCAATATCCGAGCATGAATGTCAACTGGTGGAATGTCCTCAGCTGTCAGAAACGTTATCAGTTTTGGACGGAAATTTAATAGGAGGGTCCATTGTAACACAAACGAAATACGAGCATAAGCCTAACGTAACTTCCCACAGCAGTGCTTATCAGAACAAGTAGACGATCCGTCAACAATCATCCGTTTGCCTCGTGTCTGCGCACTCACGTGCTCGCGCGCTACATCCCGAATCATTTTCATTTGAACATGCCTTATAATTTAGGCATTGCATGTTTTGACCTCAACCCATGCAACGAAATGCACGTCGACCCCGGTGCGTGTCGTCCAGACGGTAGTGCGAAGTTAGCTGTGGAAATAGAGAGGCCCACCATATTATTTGCTGAGAGTACATTCCCGGAGAGGATCATCGAGCCACTTCAGACCTGCGTCGTATTGCTTGCAGCCGGTAGCGTCGGCAGGGCCCCGTCGACTTACCGCGCTCAGTGAGCAGCGTCTCGGGATGCGGTATTCATTCGTTATCGCCTCGGATTGAATTCTACGAATTAGCTAATTACCGTCTTGGAAAGTTTGACTGTTAATTAATATGTGTTTCTGTTTCGATATATTTCAATACTCCCTCTTCGGTAGACTGACTTTTAAGACAGACCGTCATCCTTGAGCACGGTTGCCACATCGGCCCATCTCGACTCCGGTTTCAACACCGTTCATATTCTTTAGGATTGGTAGCGTTCCCCTTCTAAGGCCAAACTCGTAGATGCCGACGGACCGAACTCACTTGTCAATAAAGAAGACCAATATGTGTTTTGAAGAAATATAATTATCTGTAAATTCAGTTAATTTATTTAAAGTTTGTTCATCTACAGTATCAATCATTAAAGAATATTTAAATATAATTAATCGTCTCCCGTACTATCTCTGTCATCGTATTCATGCATTCTGCTGAAATTAAGTAAAAATACGTGACATTAATCCACCAATCAGTTTGTTAAACGAACTGTAAAACTGAGCTCTTGAAAAGTTGGCAAACAGACTGGCCAAGTTCCAAATGTGGTAGCCGTGGACAAATTCCTAACGAATATCTTAACCAAGTCTGCCCCTCATGTCACACAGTAGCCAATTCCTAGCAAATGTTTGGCACGCTTCAAAAGCTAACGATAAACTCTTTTGAACATCTTTTATAAGACTAATCAAGCTGATGTTGTAAAAGCTCGCAGCAGCTCTTTCCCAAGTCAACTGCAAGTGGCTTCCCTCCCACAATACCATTTAATCCTCAGCCTTAGAGCTATTTCGCTGCTTCTCGAAGAGGCGATCTAGGCAACGAGCTTTTGATCCATACGTTGCTACGCAGCGACAAACTTGTGCAGTTTTTTCAACGCCTGCTCTCTTTCGCAGTATGGTAATTTTGACTCCGTGGCAGGGATCCCACAAGAGACCCAAATTCAATAAGGCGCTGCCTATGTTATTAGTGAAGGCGACCGATAATCAATGATAGTATTAAATATCTAGTCGGAACGTCGCCGACTCGGACTCGGATAATGAAAAGCTCCGAATCTTTTGATTAGTGAAGTAAGCGAGGAAGGATAAAGGATTTTGATATTCTCTCCCGATAAATCAAGGAGATTTGAAAAGCAGTTGTGAAACTTTATTATACCAAAATAAAACTGGCTAAAACTGGCTTTTTTTTCCTTTGCTCAGATGTTCGTCGTCTTATATTGGATTAGGTGAATTAGGCTTTTTCAATTTTAATTTCACAGCCACCGAATTTTAATAGAGTAATTACAGTAAAACCTGTCTAATCTGGAATTGCACGGGAGGGAAAATATTTCCCGTATTTTCCATAATACCGGTCGGACCATATTTTTTTGCAGAAAGGACACGTTTTTAGATTATAGAGGGTCCGGATTATATAGAATTTACTGTATTTGCGACAATATTTATAAAGGAATTTTTCCATGGATAATTAAGACGCTCTAAGAGAATGAGCTTGGTATTGTTTAAAAAAAGACCACTATTAATTACTAAATCCTGAGATTATTTTGATGCGAAATTACATATTGACTGAATATTGCGTATACATTTTATATATTAAAAGAACAATATTTTTAATTAATTTTGCATGTTTTATTATCAAGAGATACTCTATACTCTTGGTTATTTCAAGTTTTATTAAGTACCGAAAGGTGCTTTATGCTATCAATGTGGGGAAACGTGTCTGTCTGTCTGTCCGTCTGTCTGTAACTCTAAGTCCTCCGAGGCTATGAAAGATTTTCAAAATCTGTTTTCGTCAGTCGATGAACATGGTCATAGCACGAATTGATCACAAATATTATCTAAATCGGTTCATTGGCACGTGCACAAATGATACCTCAATTTTCCCGCCAAGCAATTATCAATGGGAAGACATATTAAGTAATATATCAAACAAATCGTAATGACGAGATAGAAGCAGATATAAATTACTATTTTCGCCAATTAATAAATATGGTCCGGGAATGAACCATTTAGAAAATGGTTGAAATCGAAACAATGGCACGTGCTCTAATGGTACCCTTATGACACCCTCAAATGTTTTCAATGAGAAGATATGGCATTTTATATATGAAACAAATTGGGATGATGTGTCATGAATGAATATAACATAAAACTAATGATAGTCGAAATTGGTTCCAAGGAACCTGGTTTAGTGGAACCTTTATGGTTCATTGGAACTTTCAATGCTAAAATATGGCATGCAATATATCAAACAACTTGGAATGATGTGCCGTGAATGAATATAATGTAAAATTAATGATAGTCGAAATTGGTTCCAAAGAACCTGGTTTAGTGGGACCATTATGAACCTGGTTCATTGGGACTTTCAATGCTAAAATTTGGCATGTTATATATCAGCATTGAGTGCGTTTGCCAAGAATAACATTACCTCGAACAACAACATGCCACTTAGCTTGAAATGAAAAGTTTTCAACCCGTGTGTTTTACCAGCACTCACCTATGAAGCTGTCACATGGATTTTATTAAGAAGGACAACACAAACACTACAGACAACACAGAGAAGCATGGAAAGATGCATGCTGGGAATTACAAGAAGAGATCGAAAATGGAACAGCTGGATAAGAAGCCAAACGAAGGTGACTGACGTCATCGAACGGATCAAACATTCTAAATGGCAATGGGCTGGTCACATCGCTAGAAGACAAGACATGAGATGGACCACAGTCATTATGGATTAGTATTCTCGAGATCTTACATGCCTTATAGGACGCCCCCTTACAAGGTGGCACGACGAAATAAGGAGCGTGGCTGGCGTCAACTGGAAATCCAAAGCTTCAAACAGAGAAGAATGGAAGCGTTTAGAGACGACCTTCAATCAGCAGTGGATTGCAAGTGGTTTACTGTGATGGTGATGATGATGATGATGATATCAAACAACTTTGAATGATGTGTCATAAATGAATATAATGTAAAATTAATGATAGTCGAAATTGGTTTCAAGGAACCTGGTTTAGTGGAACCATTATGGTTCATTGGAACTTTCAATGCTAAAATATGGCATGTAATATATCAAACAGCTTGGAATGATGTGTCATAAATGAATATAAAGTAAAATTAATGATAATCCAAATTGATTCAAAGGTACGATTCAAAGGTACTATTCATTATGGTCCATTAGAAACTTACAATATATACATAGGGCGGTTTAAAATATGGTTTCGCGAATGGTTTAGTTTAACCTTTCGGTACTTGGTTATGTCATTTCTTAATGGTTTATTTTGAATTAGAACTTATCGTTCGTTTCTTTATGTCGGTAAAGAAACTCATGTAACTAAAGTGATATTTTTGCAAAAGCATATAAAACGACTAAAAAAAATGCTCTGCACCTGCGCACAACTGATTTCTGACGTTATGAGCTTTGACCTTTCCTTTCAGGTGGAGGCCAGCTTTTGCGTTCGGTAGGATACAAATGGCTGAAGTTTTTCAAATCCCATTTCAGAAATAAAAAACAATAAAAATCATTTTTTGACGTTTTGGGAGAAAAAAGAAAGAAAAAGGCATGAAGGCAATAAAGTCAACTTAGTTAGTTAATTAGTTAGTTAGTTATACTTAGTTGTTATTGGAAATCTTCGTTTAAAAAAACTCCTATACTTCTGGTCACACCGTATTCTTTCTTATACTCTCTTTATTGTATGTTCATTACATGATGATCGTTGAGTAAAAAATTCCCTAACGCGAAAGAGCTCTAACAAGAATGATTTTACCGCCAAAGCGGATAAAGGGAGCAAATTTTCGTGTAATAGCATCATACATGGTTACATAGAATTAACCAACATTTTAAAAAACTGTAGAGAAAATATATAAATATGAAAACTAAATTATAAATTACTATTTAAGTAAACTAAAGTATAGAAAGAATTTAAACGAATAACTTCAATAACTGAAAGGTTGAACGAACAGTGAAGTTATTCTTTATATATTTGAACAAATAAAAGTTCTTTAATTTGTAGGCATTCCCACATAATGTTAAATGAAGTGTGCTTCGATTGCTGAAGCGTTTTATGTAAGCATTTATTACTTTTCCGTATCAATTACTAAAGTGTTTCTTCGTTATCATCTACAATCCCAGACAAAAATATAGAGATTTTTGAAAAAGTAAAAGATTCATCTCAGACAAGTGCTATTACAATAAAATAGAACTGCAATATACATTACACAGCAATGTATACTAAATATACACTATCTTATTAACTGCACATAAAATTTCATGTGACTTAATTTATTTGTGACTTAATTATTAAGAAATTACAAGAAAACGAAAAACAAATCAAAATAGCAAAAAAAAATCTTAATTACAAAATCTGTAAGTAAAATTATTGTAAAATTTAAGATAACTGGAAGTTGTGCTGTGACGCAAAGGTGCGGCAGAAAACTCATCACAAGTAAAGCCGAAGATAGACATCTAAGAGGTAAATTGTCAGAGAATCACGCTTTCAAACGGCAAGAGAAATTACTGCAAAATGGAATGCAATCACCAAGAAAGAAGTTTCGGCAAATAACAGCAATCCGTCGTTTGAAAGAGAAGGGTTACTCCTTTCGTTCTGGAGCACAAAAGCCTCTCCCAACTAAACGATTAAAGAAACAGCGACTTCAGTGGGCAAAACATTCAACATGGACTCAGAACAATAGCAAAAAGTCGTATTCAGTGATGAATCAAAAGGACCCGGATGTTGTAGGAAATCTGGTGGAAGACTTGGCAACACTGCTTTTGAATGATGATAAAAAAAAAGTTGTGTGCAAGCATGTAGAAAAGCTGCACCCTAGATGTGTATCATGTAGAGTCAAATTTCCACCAAGCATCATAGCTGCATATGGGACCGGAAGTATGGTTATTGTCAACGGAAACGTCAACAGTTCCTATTACACGGAAATAATTGTTGATCATATGATACCAAGTGCTGCATTATACTTTCCTATGGTGACTTTATTTGTCAACAAGAAATTAAGCCTCCCGAGGAAGGTATAGGAAAATAGCAGAAGCCCTGAGCTCATCTATTTTTTCGTTTTCGTATTTGGCCTGCAGTTTTTGAACTTTTTTTTTTTGCTCTGAGTTCTACGTGAGCGGAGCCGCGGGCACAACTAGTAGAACAATAAACAGAGGCTGGGGTTGCTCTGTGTACTCAAAATGGCGGAGAGCAATGAGGAAACCGAAACATACAATCAAAATTGACACAGTAAAATTACAATGACTGAAATTAATTTACTGAATTTCCTCCGTAATACTTTCAAGCAAATCACCGTCAATGCGGGCTTCGTTGACACCATTAACAGTAGGCATATTTACATAGTATTAAGCACTGCCGTTATCGAAATATTTCTATCACTGTTCACCATTTGCAAAAAATGCGGGTATATCGTTAACGCTCTGTTTTTCTTGGGGCTGCCTAAACTCCACGAATCGTACTGCACGATTCACACTCATCACGTGACTCATTCTCACGATATTTCTTGCGCAATGGAGAATGCGCCTACTATATTGAATTTTGTGCAAACGGACTGCTTTCAAAAACATGATATCTGTTTCTGAATTCGAAACTTTCAAAGTGACTTGCGAGTCCCGCAGAAATTTAATTAAATTAAACACTGAATTTTGTGCAAATGGACTATTATCAAAAACATGATAGCTGTTTACATTCAGAAAGCTCGCGCACTTTCTCAAACATCCAGAAATAACTCCCTGCATTTCCATGATTTTGATTTGGAACAGAAATCGAAACCTTCAAAGTGACTCGCGAATAAAACTCGTGTCTATTGGCAAGCTTTTGAACATCACATGGTTCAAACATAGATTAAGAAATACAGAGATGCGACAGGAGCGGGTGAAAACGAGAAACCGCTGACGTCATGATCGTGACGTCGGCGACGCTAGCGATCCTGGTGAATTAGTTGGGCCCAAGTATCGTTCCCATAGCAAATCTGTAAATAACTCTGTAATATTTTATTAAATTATTCACCAATGTCCTTTTTACAATACAATAATTTTATTCGTACGGAATAGAGCCGACTTTCAACCTTTCGGATGAAATGCAATTTTTAAAATTTTTAAACAATATTCAATAGCACGTAGATCTTTTGTCCTCTCTGAATCCCACCCCCGTAATTCCGACCCCAGTGCACCAATCAAAACCAAACGAAATAGTGAAGGTGGACATGCCCATTGTAAGCTATATTCCGAATTTCAACCTTCTACCTCAAAATATCTAGACATTATGAAGGGGTCAGACGGCATTATGTGCTATTCAGGTACGTAAAGGAGTGAACTACAGTATCCAGAGTCATCTAGGCAAGATCTATATATTACAGTGAAGTTTAGACCAAATTGTTCCAGTGGGTCGGAGTTGCGAGGGTGGCAGTGACTTGGTCTATTTAGAACTGTGGTAATATATGGCATGTCATTCCGTCGGAAATGATGAGAAAGGAAAGAAGATACGAGCTTTTAACAATATCTACATATTAAGTTCGAGAAAATCAGTTTTTGTATTTAAAAAAACTTGGGGAGAAGTAAAAAGTGCAGATAAAGGGGTAAAAGGTGCAGATAAAGTCTATTTAGATGACCGCAGGTTCTGCTATTTGCCTACCCTACTGGGGGGGGGGGGGGATTTCTTGTCAATAACTGTATAAATGTATTTCTGCTTCATTGCTAAAGCTCCTCTTTGGAATGTTTACAAGATTTTATTTATTTAGGCCTACTAGTATTTACTCGTGAAAAAATCACGGCATTACCAACTTTACATTAGACAAATTTCATAACATGTTAATAAAAGACAAAAATATAAAAAATTACTTTAAAAATTAATAAGATACCCAATTTAGATTTTTAAAAAAAAAATACAATTCTATTTATTTTAACAACTCTTCGATCATTACATTTTTGTTAAAAAATTTATCTCCCTAATATGGTAATAATCGCCCTTGCACATTCGGTTGTGTTTTTATAAATATTTTAATATTATCATTATTATTATTATTATTATTATTATTATTATTATTATTTTTACATCATGTTAATGCTACATACAATTGTCCGTGTGAAAAAAACTGGCTCTGGAAGATATATCCCAACTTCATCAAAGGATATTCCCTGTGACATTTGAATCTTTTGGAGACAAAATTATTTTTCTAGACACTTCTCAAATGCTGCTATATTGCACAGATATTTTAATTCCAAAGATCTTCGATACTAAATCTTCTTCCACTACCATATAAGTGGGGAGTTCCATATAAGTGCACTTATCTCCAGGACATTGAGTTGTTAAATCGCCGTCTCCTATTTTTAGGACCCATTCATTGAAGGCATCCTGTCCGTCTGTTCTCATATTGCAAATTAGGCTCCTTTTTTTAACAAATTGCCATAGAGGTGAAGATTTAATATAAACCTCGATGATATCTGCTGTGGATCCACGAGATAACGACTTCGGACATTTGTCTGAAATCGCCACCCGGTATTAAAACTTTTCCACCAAACGGCCTGTCATCATTCATGATTGCTTTCAGGAGGTGATCTATTATGCGTAACATGTAAATTTGTGTAGAGAGTATAGAAACTTCATCTATTATTAGCAGCGAAGCATCATGTAAATTTTTAGATTCAGTTGAGAAATTTTCATACTGGTAACGGATGCTTCATTTGATGCAAGCGGAATTTTAAATCCACTATTAACATTTGGGCCACCTTTTAATAAATCTGCAGCAATTCCTGTGGTGGCAAATGCTAATACTTTCTTGCTTTGTCCACGCAAGTAACACATAATGGTGATCAGTAAAGAATTAAACAAAAAAATCATGTTTGGGATCACCCTATAAAAAATAATGCTTGAAATGTCATTGTAGCTGTAGCATATGCTTATGAGACTTCTTTTACTTATCTGTGTTCATTTGTATGATAATAGCACGTACAGTCATGGAAATATTAAGGTTTCTTTAAAAGAATCGAAATGCTTTCGTAAGTTTTTTGTTTATAACATGCAGGGTTTTCAATGCAATGCAATTTTCAGGAAACTTGACAAACTACAATAGAGACAACACCCTGCAATCAGAATTTAAAAATATTAAATATTTGATGAAATATGAGCATTTTTACTAAATAATGTTTAACTGCGCGCGCAGGCGTTACCAAAAAGTCTTTTGCATAATTTATTAGCCAAATATAGACTTCATATGGACTTCATATCAGCGTAAGAAGTCAATATTACTTCATGTCAGCATAAGGAGAAGAAAATGATACTGGTGTCCGATCCAAAAAAAAAAAAATTGGAGAAAACCCCTTATCGTTTTGTTTATTTTTGAGAGCAACTGAAATTCAACTCATTCTATCGACGACATCTTCCTGAATTTTCAAGATATTTGCTTGGGCTGTTTATAAGAGTAGCTCTATACGTTTGGCTAATAAATTATGCGAAAGACAACTTGGTAACGCTTGCGCATGCGCAGTTAAACATTATTTAGTAAAAATGCTCATATTTCATCAAATATTTAATATTTTTATATTCTAATTACAGGATATTGTCTCTACTGTAGTTTGTCAAGTTTCCTGAAATTGGCATTGCATTGGGTTGAAAATCCTGCGTGTTATAAACAAAAAACTTACGAAAGCATTACGACTTTTTTAAAGAAACCTTTATATCCTCATGAATATGCATGCTATTCTCATACAAATGAAGACACATAAGTAAAAGAAGCCTCATAAGCATATCTACAGCTACAATGCATTTCAAGCATTATGTTCTAGAGGGTGAGCCCAAACATTATTTTATTTTTGTTCACTTTCTTGCTAGATCTCTATATGTCGTTGGGGAAAAAACCTTCGCTGAAATATATGAGGAGTAACATGTTGCTTACACCTCTAAAGTGTCAGGATAATTCGTCAAATATTTTTCTAGATATTCGACAAAATGTCTATAATCGAAAGTGTCCGATTACTTTTGGGTACATACGTATATCAGAAGAAAAAACATCACAAGATATTACATCTCCATTCGTCTCTATGGGAAGAAGTGTTCCGATTATGTTACTACCCGATCCAGAATATAACTTATATGAAGATGTTGTAAACGTTCCCAGTGAGGAGGCGAAAGTAGCTAAAAAAAATTATTCCAACATTAAATGTCCTCCAAAAACAAATTTTTGATGAAATTTATACCGCAGTTAGTGTTAATATGAACATGATCATTTTCTTCTTTTTGGATGGTCCAGGAGGATCAGGATAAATCATCAAGTATTTTTCTAAATATTCGACAAAACGTATAAAATTGAAAGTGTCCGATTACTTTTGGATAGATAGTGTATATTATAATGCTGTTGTTGATAGTCCTCCTTAAGTTGTGTCTTGAAATTTTCAAATAGGCGAAATTGTTCTTTTGGTGAATTGAATATATTGATTGAATACTTAAGTTGAATAATCCTTAATTGATTCGGCATTTGAAATTCGGAAATTTTTGAAACAGTCGTTCCCATTCGGTATCATCTTCAAGTAGACAGCATGCAGTGGCTGCTAATTTATAACTATCGTAGACAACTCCATTGACAGTTTCGTATGTCCTGAAAACTTTGTGGTCCGCGAATATATTGCAATAATATCCTCAGGTAGAATCTCTCTTCATCCTTTGGGCTAACGGAATACATTCGTGAAGTTATCTTCTCTCCTCTTTTAATCCGTAGTCTCCAACTGAGCGTGCTAGAATGAAAATACTAACTTTCATAAAAACAATGTCACAATTTATTACAATCGTACCCACCGATAAGAAAGGCCCGCCCAATTCGCGACAATAAATGGCGACTTAAACTTCTCGGGCATACAGCGCTATTAGCGTCAGTTAAAAGATTCAAAGTTGGAGCCTCCACGAAAAATTTTATTTAAGAGCTAATTTCACTATAAATTTAAATTTCCTTTTCAAATTTGACAATTCATAATAAATTGTAATTGTTTAATTATAAATTTCATTTGCAATGAATTGAAAATGCTTCCATCGTTTCAGTTTCGCTTCTCGGGTACATAGCGCCACTCGAATGCAGTGGAAAGTCAAGATGCGAGACTGAAGCGAGAGAATCATGTTAAATTAGTAACTAAACTATTTGAAAACTAAGAATGTTTAATAAAGATAACAGGAAACCACTGATCCACATAAAACTTTTAATAGGACGTAAGCGCATTTCGGCAGCCACGCTGCCTTCTTCAGCGTACATAAGGATTATGATCAGAACAGACAAATCTGTAACAATGCATAGAATTCCTGTTATTCAGGCTTTTCTTAGTACGTAACAATTTCTTGAAAATTTTTAAAAATGATCAGTAACTGGAGATAATGGAGAGTTAGCAGACTATTGAGAAAGAGTGGAAGACGACAGAGGAAGCAATCCTTTAGCTCCGTGCTATATTGTGCAAATGGTAATTTAATTTATCAATGAGTATAATTATCCCGGGCAACGCCGGGTCCTCTGCTAGTGTAACTATACGTGTCGGTGCCGGTATTTTTCAGGGATGTGTTAAAGAAAAGGGGTCTATGTACTTGTTAATAGGCATGGTTTTACTTGGAAAGGTTTTGAAGATTGGTCGCCATTTTTGATTATAGAATTGTTATGTAATTTGGACCTTATGTGCTTTGTGTAAATTAGATCAGGGCCGATTTACACGCCGAACATTATGACGATTTTTTGAAATAGCCAACTTTTTAACTTTATATTTTTGACTTTATACCGGGTGATCCAAAAGTGTGTTATAGTCCTTCCATTGTTAACGACTTTTTCAGTGTTTGCTTTCCAGCAATTCAATGCTTTCATAAGAATCATGAGGCACGCGCAAAACAATGTAAAGGACAAGAATTCGTCACGGCAAAACATTTATTTGTTTCGTGAAAAAATGTAACACACTTTTGGATCACCCGATAAAAGCTTAACCCACACATTATTTAATTAAGATATAAGTTCATCCCATCTACTACGTTCCATAGGGTTGCTGATCATTTGTATTTTTCACAGTGCACTAATAAACACATAAGTTAAAACAAAGTTTTTGCTATTATTCGGCCTATTGTTGTAATTGGACCACCTAGTTCAATTTACCCTACCCGTGGTGTAATTCAGACCGAATATTAAATTTCATATGAAACCCATATCATTATAGTATTCTATATAAATAGTGCACCAAAAGATAGCCCGAAATGTCCACGTTTGAAAATTGGAGCTACGTCATTATGAATAACAGTTACAGCCCTTTTCCGTTTGGGGGCCCAAATTACACGGGTCTCTCTTAGATGAACTGCAAATGCATTGTGAAAAACGAAAATAATTTCAATAATTTAATAATTTTTAAGAAACCAAATATTAAAACATAAAAATTGTTTTCATTTATTGAAGTAAAATATATAAATATCATCTTAAAAATAAAATGCGTGTAATTTAAAATAAAAATAGTAAAATTTAGATCATACCAGGATAGACAAACATCTAAAAGTCAAACATATTGGTTTAATAATCCTTATTGATTTGAACGGGTGTAAAGTGGACCTATTTTTAGAAGCATGTAAAGTGGATTTTCAAATACCATTTTATAATATTACATGATTTTTTCCATCATTTATGTGATCGACACGCTGACGAATCTATGGGGATGGCCCCGATTAAACGGGGCCCGAATTATACATATTTAGCACTCATGTGACAAAATTCAGAACTAAAAAATATATTAACCGTTATGCAAGTTTCAATTTTAAACAGTGAAACCGATTAAAATTTAAAAGTATGGTGCATAAAAATAATGTACATAAAACTTATAATTTAATCTATATTATTTCAAGAACGTTTTTTTCAATTTCGGTTTCTTTTTATACGCTTTTATTAGGAGCTTTAGCATAAAAGCTACTTATAAGAATGCGCCCTTGGTCTGTACGTTTATCCGTCCGTCCGGCCGTCCGGCGTTTGCAAGATAACTTGATAACGAACTAATCTTTTCAAATTCTCTTTTTAGAAATATGACCAGCAAAGTCTTAGCTCGGCCGTATCAACTTTTCAGAATTTTTCGTGGACCCTTTCAAGTCGAATTCATGTGCTAAAACAGTGAGTGTAAAAAATACAAAGATAATGGCATGTTATATAAGGAATACCTTTTAAGCATTACTGACATCGGCGCGCGCGCGTGAAATCGCTTTGTCGACGCACGATTGCTCAAGTCCTCAAATGCTTATTAAGTAGCGGAAGAATGGAGCTACTTATTGGTTTTATAAAGTCAGTCCGTCCTCTTCATAATTTCTACATTTTTTGAGGTAGAAGGTTGAAATTCGAAATGTAGCTTACTATGGGCATGCCCATCTGTACTATTTAGTTTGGTTTTGATTGGTACACTGGGGTCGGAATTACGGGGGTGGGATTCAGGGAGGGCAACATATCTGTGCACTATTTAGGTACGTAAAGGCGTGAAATTCGGTATCCAGATTCCTCTAGGCAAGATCTACTCTACTATGAAGTTTAGGCTTAATTGTCCCAGGGAAATCTGATTTGCGGGGGCGGCATTCACTTGGTCCTTAAAACTATGGCAACATATGGCATGTTATATATCATACGTTCGGAAATAATGAAAAAAGAAAGAAATTACCAGGTTTTTTACATTTTATACATATTACTTCGAGAAAATCAATTTTCTTGATTAAAAAACTTGGGGAGAGGTAAAAAGTGCAGATAAAAGGGTAAAAATAGAAGACCGCAGGATCTGCCACTTGCCTTCCCCTACTCGGGGGGGAGGGGGGTTAATTTCTTTTTAATAAATGTATAAATGTATTTCTGCTTCACTGCTAAAGCTCCTCCTTGGAATGTTTACAAGATTTGATTTTATTTAACTTGACATCTCTGTTTGTTTGGGTCAAATCTTGTAATCAATATTAAACCAACTTCCCGAGAAGCTAGAGAGCTGAAACTTGGTACACATGCCCAGGACCTATGACAATGAATGTTAAAAATTTTCTTTTCAAATCAGTTCACTGTTTCATGTTCTAATGGTACTAATTCATTACTACGTACTGTCCAATTGCCACAACAAAGAATTCGTTATGACGAGGGTTAAATGTATCCGTTGTTTATTGTTACAAAATTATGCTACATTGTTGACGAGTTATTATAATAATAATTAAACATGATAAAAGCGTGGTTTTAAAAAAAACCTTTTTAACATAACTTATTAACACATAAAAGCTACTTATAAGAATGCGCCCTTGGTCTGTACGTTTATCCGGCTGGCCGTCCGGCCGTCCGCCGTTTGCACGATAACTTGAAAACGGTTAACATTTTTAAATTCTGTTTTCAGAAATATGACCATCAAAGTCTTAGCTCGGCCGTATCAACTTTTCAGAATTTTTCGTAGACCCCTTCAAGTCGAATTCACGTGCTAAAAAGTGAGTGTAAAGAATACCAAGCTAATGGCATGTCATATAATAATCGATTTATCAATAAGGAATACATTGTTACTTTCTGTTCATCTTTTAAGCATTACTGACATCGGCGCGCGCACATGAAATCGCTTTGTCGACGCACGATTGCTCAAGTGCTCATAATCTATATTCAGTTGCGAAAGAATAGAGATAATTATTGGTTTTATAATGGCTTAACTGTGTACCCCTTCATAATTTCTACATTTTTTGAGGTAGAAGGTTGAAATTCGGTATGTAGCTTCCTAGGGGCATGTCCATCTGCACTATTTAGTTTGGTATTGATTGGTACACTGGGGTCGGAATTACGGGGGTGGGATTGAGATAGGACAACATATCTATGTACTATTTTGGTACGTAAAGGCGTGAAATTCGGTATCCAGATTCCTCTAGGCAAGATCTACAATACTATGAAGTTTAGGCCCAGGTGTTCCATTGGGGTCGGATTTGCGGGGGTGGTAGTCACGTGGTCTTTAGAACTATGCCAACATATGGCTTGTGATATATCATACGTTCGGAAATGATAAGAAAGGAAAGAAAATACGAGCTTTTTTACATTTTCTACATATTACGTTCGAGAAAATTAATTTTTGATTAAAAAATTTGGGGAGAGGTAAAAGTGCAGATAAAGGGGTAAAAATAGATGACTTCAGGATCTGCTACTTGCCTTAACCGACTCGGGGGGAGGGGAGGGGGGATTAATTTTTTTAATAAATGTATAAATGTATTTCTCCTTCAGTGCTAAAGCTCCTCCTTAGAATGTTTACAAGATTTTATTCTGCTTGCTTTGTCTGTCTGTTTGTTTGGGTGGAATTTTGTAACAGATATTAAAGTTACTTCCAATTAACCGATTGACTTGAAATTTTGCACACTTACTTACTCCTGATGATAATACATGAATCAATTAAAAAATCCAATAAATTATTGATCAGAGTTAGTGGCGATTAATTTATTTAATTTTTATATAAAAACTTTCGTTCAAGACGTTACCAATAGATGGCGATAAAGTGCGTTTTTAAAATTTTGTTTATCCTTACTTTATTGAAGAAATTTACTTTTACATGAAGGCGTGCTGAGACTTTTCCTATAGACCTCCATTATAAATGATCACTTTTCTCAAAAACCAAAGGAACAGTTTTAAGGGAAAACTATTTAACGCACATTATTTTAATTGGTACCACTGGAAAGAGCACAGTAATTTCTAGGTCCATTTTGCATATTTTTTAATTTCAGTAATAATTGCATTTACAATCGCAACTTTATTTTTGTACTCCATGCTAAAGAATAGAAAATGTGCTTGCTCTATGCAGAGAAGCAACTTCACTAAAAGCTGCACACGCTTAACAGAACAATCTGTCAAGTATTATTCTAAAGTAAAATGTTTGTTATCAAACATTAAAATTAAATTTAGTAATTGTTCAAATATTATCAAAATATTTTTAAATAAATACTTGTACAAAATCCTTCTGAGTGATTTTTATTTATCCTGTTTTCCCACTAGTCTTCTTTAACAAAAGTTGCTTTATTTTTTAGCAATCTCCTTCTCCCGTTCCTTCTCTTTCAAATTTTACCATTTCTACTTAAAATAACCACCCTTATAAAGGCTACTTACTGTATCAGATCCTAAAGACGATATAAACCGAAACGTTCGTCGATCAGAATAAAAACAAGAAATTAATTCGCCCGAGGAAGATATAGGAAAGTAAGGGAAACCCTGAATTCATCTATTTTTACCCCTTCATCTGCACTTTTAATCCGCAATCTTTTTTAATGAAAAAATTGATTTTCTTGAACGTAGAATTTAGAAAATATAACAGAACCTTATCTTCTTTCCTTTCTCATCATTTTCAATCGAATGATAGGTCACATTCTATATGTTGCCATAGCTCTAAAGACCAATTGACTGCCACCCCCACT
This sequence comes from Rhysida immarginata, assembly GCA_023313115.1. Taxonomy (NCBI): domain Eukaryota; kingdom Metazoa; phylum Arthropoda; class Chilopoda; order Scolopendromorpha; family Scolopendridae; genus Rhysida; species Rhysida immarginata. The sequence continues at coordinate 25,287 of JAHWFO010075780.1, read as the reverse complement.
ACTCCGACCCCACTGGGACAATTTGGCCCGAGCTTCATAGTAATGTAGATTTTACATAGAGGAATATGCATATCGAATTTCGCTCATTTACATCCTAAATACCACATAGATCACCTGGTCCCCTCTAACGCTCACTCCCTTAATTCCGACTCCAGTGGGTCAATCAAGACCAAACTGAATAGTGAAGATACACATGGCCATAGTAAGCTGCATTCCGAACAGACGGACAGAGAGACATTGTAAAAAACTGTATTGAATTGAAAAAAAAGACCCGTTGTACACTACCCTATCAAAAGTCATGGGACACCATCACTTTAATAGAAACACTCAAAAATACACATTTTAGTATCTTATTGGTCCACCTTTTGCTTCTATCACAGCTTCTACTCTCTGGGGCATACTATCCACAAGTCTTTGATACGTTTCGACAGGCAATTTTCGCCTTTCTGCCATAAGTGTCTTGAACAGTAGGGTCACGGATTTCGGGCGTTCCGCACCAGTGCGCAATCGACGTTCCAACACGTCCCACAGATGTTCGATAGGGTTCAGATCGGGGATCCGGGCAGGCCAGTCAAGTTCTCGAACCCCCTTTTCATCAAACCATGTGCCTGCAGCCCTTGCTTTATGGCAAGGTGCGTTATCGTGCTGAAACAGAAAAGGATCATTGCCAAAGTGCTGCCAGAGAGATGGGAATGCTGCGTTGTCCAGAATGTCTTGCCAACGTTCTGCGTTTAGATGTCCGTCCACAGAAACGATTGCACCCAACCTATACCATGAAAAGCACCCCCACACCATCACGGACCCTCCGCCGAACTTCACCGTTGGCACAACAGAGCTTGGCAGATAATGTTCGCAGGGCGTTCGCCATACCCAAACCCGTCCATCCGAATACCAGATAGTGTAGCGGGACTCATCACACCATTCAACCATTCGCCATTGATCCAGAGTCCAATGTCGTCGATCTTTGCATCATTGCAATCTCCTCGCTGCGTTGCTTGTGCTGATGTCAGGTTTGTGGGCTGCCGCTCTGCCATAAAACCCATTGCGTGCAGTTCCCTGCGAACAGTCAGGGTGCTCACAGTTGTTCCCGTTGACTCTATGAACGATCTTGTCAGTCCATCAAGCGATGTGTGACGGCTAGCAGTGACCACTTTACGAAGAGCCCTTTGGTCTCTGGCCGACATGATCTTAGGTCTTCCAGTCCTAGGCGAAACACTTGTGGTGCATTTCTCTTTCCATGCCCGGATGACGTTGTGAACGGTCGATTTCGGGATGTTTAGGAGGGTTGACGTCTCTCTAACAGTTTTGCCTGCGAGATGGCACCCGACAATTGTAGCTCTTTGGAAGTCTGAAAGCTCTTTTCTTTGAGACATTCTTACAGCATTCACGCAAGCATCATCTCATAATAGCATACTCTCTGTTATGTAGTGCATTATTGTTTTTTTATTTTATTTTATTTTATTTTTTCTTTTTTGTTTTGTTTTGTGATTTGTCTTTCTGTCTTGTTCTCGGTGCCTTGGTAGGGATTCCTGTGTGGCACCGAGCTATCTTTATCCTTATCTTTGGTATCAATCAATCAATCAATCAATCAAGAATGCCAACAGTGAAATTACAAAAGAATATCTCATTTTCATGCAAATCAGGATTGTTCCATGACTTTTGATAGGGTAGTGTATTCATTACGTATACCGAGAGGCGCAAAAAAAAAAGGTTTTAGAAAGGTTTGTCTACTACGACATAATATGAGGTTACAGATTATTGATTTCATACTTATGCTATAACAGACATCCTGAAATTTAATGCAGAAGGTTTTCAAAGTGATTTCCATCTGCTGCAATCACTGTAAAGCCTTGAACTGAATTCCGTGTTGACTGGGTAGAACATATTTTCGACTATACGAATCTCACTAGAAATTGCAGTACGAAATCCTGGAGTGTTGCTGGTACATCTTTGAATAAGGTTCTGTTGAATAAGCGTCTTACCAGAGCATTAGCCGGCCAGATGGCCGAGAGGACTAGGGCCTAGGCTTTCTAGTTCTCGAGTTCACCTGGCCGTGGGCATGGATGTTTGTGTTTGTCCCGGGCTGCGTACAGATATAACTTGTGTAAAAGGCTCAAAATGACCTTAGTAGTCGACTCCAAAAATTCTAATAAACCAACCAATCAGAACATTACTTTCAGCATTTTCGTAAAAATTTCTTTACGATAAACACACGCTGTTCCAACGTTAGTGCTTCCATTCTAAAATGTCCCGTAATGAGAGACATTAGTGAGTGAGATATATGTTCAGAGCTGCAATAGAACAGTAGGACGAGGAAAATCATTTACGGCGTACGATTAAACCATAGTAGACAGAAAATCATTACTTTCTAACCCCATTTTTGCGCCACCCGGTATTAATAATTATTAAGTAGCGGAAGAATAGAGCAGCTACTTATTGGTTTCCCAATGTCCGTCTGTCCACCTGTCCGTCCGTCCGTTCCCTTCATAATTCCCGCATTATTTGAGGTAGAAGGTTGAAATTCGGAATATAGATTACTATGGGCATGTGCATCTTAACTATTTACTTTGGTTTTGATTGGCTCACTGGGGACGGAATTTTAGGGTGGGAATTAGAGGGGACCAAAAGGTGTACGTGTATTTATTTGTGTAAAGGAGTGAAATTCGGTAATCAGATTTCCTAGGAAAGATCTACATGCTTATGAAGTTTGGCCCAAATTGTCCCAAAGGGTCGGAGTTGTGGGGATGGCAGTCACTTGGTCTTTAGAACTATGGCAACGTATAGTATATGATATATCATTCGATCGAAAATGATGAGAAACAAAAGATGATGGAGCTCTTTTCAATTTTCTCGATTAAAAAATTGGGGGTTTAAAAGTGCAGATAAAAGGGTAAAAATAGACGATCTCTGAGCTTCCGCTACTTTTCTATACCTTCCTCGAGAGTATTAATTTCTTGTTATTTTTTTACGTCCAGTTAGATACTGCACTTAGTATTCTTTTATAATGGACAAAATACAGAGTGTCCCAAAAGTCCGGTCTGAAAGGGGATACTGAAATGTTATAGATTCAGAATACACACCGAAGCCATTCTACGTGAAATGGAACACCTAAAGAACACTGCATTTTTATAAAAAGTTCATTTTTATAAAAACTTTTTATCAGGTACCGATTTTGAAGTATTTGTACAGATGGATACGAAACACTATCTGGGTTTGTACACGGTTTTCTTGTCGATATTTTCATGAGACGTAGTACTGTTAACGATGAAGAAAGCCATAGACTTGGCCTTGCCTCCTGCTATCCTGAGCCTACGTCTTTTTCTAATTGGCTTTGAGCAGGAGGATCGTGACATCACGGAACAGAGTGCTATGACGTAGCGTTTTTAATGAGGTCCTATCTTTCATAATATTTTAAAAAATAACTATACATTCCTACAAAAAGGAATGATCATTCCTTGATTTTGAATAACGAATACTATCGAAATTAATTTTTTAAAATTTTCATGCATGTATCCCAATCCATAGAAGTATAGAAAATAAATGAAGTGATCTAATTTAATTAAAAATGTTAACTGCTCATGACGTGTCGTTGCTTCAAGGGCGTCGCCTGAGCCATTTTATCCTTGCTCCTGCTCACATCAAAGTAGCGCAACTGACCTGATAAATAATATAATACTGATTGACCTATTTTGAATTCCTTCATGTAATTTTGTAGGGTTTTGCAGTGGATATGGGGGAATTAAACTCTATTTTATTTTAGTAATTTCAGAGCATCGTTTTCAGGTTAATATATCTTTATATATAAAAATTCAGGTTCAGGGTGCGTCTGTAAATGTTCTTAAAACTCTTGAACCACTTATCCGATTGAGCTCATATTCGCACCATATGTTCGTTGGGTTCAGAGTAAGGTTTATATGTCTCCAAAGGGAGGGGTGGGGGTATATTATCTTGTGTATGTTTGTTTGTTTCCTCAAGAGATGGCGCAAGGGATACAACATTAAAATTTCATCAAACAAACAGACCGAGCAACGCCGGGCATATCACCTAGTGATTTTATAAAATTAAAGTGCATTTTCCCCTCATATTTTATTTTGAAGTCCATAAAGTAAATTAAAATAAAAAGTAATTCATTTTAGCTTCAATTTGACATAGACGACGATTCCCTACAACGAATATAATCAGAGATATGCTTCGTTTTATGTGATGAGATGCGCGAAATTTTGATAATTAATTATAACTAAAATATTTTTATCTAGCAAACGAAATACGCATGCCTTATATTTTATCCACTAGAATAAGTGATAAAATTTGAGAAGAAATTGGAGACGCTAAGGTCAATTATCACCCGATTTTGTTCCATTTAACGTAGAATGATTCCGTGTAAAATATAGCAGCATTACGGTCAAGTTTATGCCCTCTCTTTGCGTACTTTCCACCCGTAGACTCCATTTCATCTGCATTCGTTTACCTGCACAACACACGAAGTTCACTTGTATAGTTATTCCAATGTTCCTACCTGAAACAAAGGCTATAAATAACTACATTATTCAACTATGAGTATTCTACATCTGCAACATTCCAATATTTCCTATGAGAACCGACTTTTGTCTATACTCTCCTCAACCTCATACCGACATCCTCTATATTGTAATGTGAATGGTGTCTTTCTAAAACATGAATTTCATGATTTTTTTTTTCAAGAATCACTTTATTTTTAATATGAATATAATAATAATGGCAATATAATTTTGATATGATGTCGATTCTATAATATAATTAATATAGAAAAATTTTGACGAGTGGCTAGCTAACTAGTTATGAATAAAATTTTTGATATGAATAAATGGGGACCCACCTCCATTTAAAAGAAAGTCCATTTCGATAAAAGAAAAAAAGAGGATCATTTCCATTATACAGTTTCCAACATACGGAAGGTATATTTACGGACGCCACCGTTAATGATCTTAATCCGGCTCTGAAAAGACCCATAACTGAGATCATTGTAAAAATGAAAATGCAAAACGGACTGCTTTTTTTAAATTGATAAGCAAAGATTAAAATTAAGGGATTTAAAGTGAGTTCTAGCTGTTTTATATTTAATACTATATGATATATTAGCATAAACCTGAATGAATGTTTTATTTTGCAATAGGAAACAGTTACAGGAAAACCGCACACGTTATAACAAATTTAACAAATAACGATTTAATACATCCTGCTTACGTACAATATTAGGGAAGATAGATTTTGATCTAGTTAGAAATTAATGATGAAAGCACGAAATATTAAAACGTTTTTGCAGTTTTGTAGGTTGTTTTTTTGTTTTTGTTTTTTTTTTTAATCAAAATCAGTGTGGCTTTCAATGAATAAAATCAATGGAGGGGTTCTTTTGAATTTATCGTATAAAAGATTCTAAGCATTGAATACTTGGCAAAGTGGAAAAGTAATGCATACTCCCGGATGTATTCTAGTTACATAATAAGTTTGTTTACATTTACTAAAATTTTGAAAGGCTCTTGGTATTTAGGTTTATGTCACGAATATTTTAAATCACGCATGGTATTCACAGATTAGGGTCATGCTCAAAACCGGCTATTCTGTGAACATTCTATTAAAGATTAAGCTAGAAGGTAAATAAAGATCGCTTTATCAAAACGGCCGCGTATATGTCATCATTTAATGTATTTCTTCATGTAAAGAGCATAAACTTCTATGGCGATTGTGATCGATTCTAAGTAATATACAGGGTGAGGCATTTATCTTGAGACAACTGAATATCTCGGAAGCGAAGCATTGTACGAAAAATTGTCCAAAATCAAAAATGAATTATTTCGCGGGGGAAATTCATTATAGCTAAAAATTCCCCCCCCCCCTTATGAGGGGAGCTAGGGGACGGGGGAACTTTGAAATCCTAAAAATTAAATATTTTTCAATACACACGCATAGACTCTGTCTCCATAGGACTGCTGCCCCCAAAGGTTTACTTGTGCACTAAAAAATTTTGAATTTTTGAAATTCTGACTTCGGATTCTTAAAGACCATCAAAAATAGAATAGGAATGTCTGCAGACCCATTCTCTATCTCTTTTTCTTCATCGATAAATGTGGGTTCAAAACTTTAATACTTCCACATTTTCAGGGCCTTTATCTCCTAAACGGTTGTATCAATTGAAAAACACCAAGAATAAAACATTTCTCGAATATTTTGCACAATATGAATATACCATTAAAATTAGGGGTTCCTATTTAAGATTTCAAAATTACCCCTCCTCCCACCCCCTCCACCCTCACAAGGGGGGGGGTTAATTTTTTGAAGTTATTCACTTTTGATTTTGGACATTTTTTCGTACAATGCTTAGTTTCCGAGATATTAAGTTGTCTCAAGAAAAATGCCTCATCCTGTACATCTGACGATATAAATACAATACGCAATTCCATAAAAGCTGGGACAATATAAAAAAAGCAAATAAAACGTAATTGAGTAAATATATATTAGCAAAATTAAACATAATAAATGCGTTTGAAGTGACTGAAGTAAAATATGTATAATTTATAATTGCCGATCTCTTTTTTGGTCGTATATAATTTTTTAGTGAAGTTACCATTGGCAAATACCGCACCAGAAGCCATAGAAATTACATGAATATTCTCAAAACTTTTGGAGAACATTACGCCATAACTTTTCCCTCTTTAAATGCTAACTGCAATGTGGCCGGTGATTTACACGACAACATGGTCGAGGCAAGGCAGTAGGTCAACATATGCTCAATAGAACAAGCCAACAATTTGGAAGCAACTTATCCAACACGAAATAGCCAGGAATCTTGGATTTCTATCATCTACAGTTCATAATATTACTAATAGGTACAGGACGAGAAGAAATACCACCGTTTGTAAAGTGTAAGGACGAAGACCAATTCTGACTGCTCGTGATCTTCGAGTTTTCAGAGTTCACTCCATTAATAATAGATAGAGCTGACAGAAATTGCGGAATGGGCTGGAGGATTCTATCAAAAACCTTTCTCGTTGAATACTGTTCGCCACTACATCACAAAATGTAAGTTGAAGCTCTATTATGCAAAACGAAATATGTTCTTGAACACACGGCAGCAACATAGGCGCCTGACGTCGGCACACAACCATCGGAAGTGGACAGATGCCCAGTGGCAACGTGCTTTGTGGTCCGATAAATCTATATTTATGGTTGCTGTTGCCGAAAATGGTCAGTGTGTACTTAGGACCAAAGAGGAAAAGGTCAATCCTGCCTGTTACCGACGTGCTGTACAGAAGCCAGCTTCAATAATGGTCTGAGACTACATGATTGCCAATAGATTGGGAAACTTGCACATCTGCAACGGCACCGTTGATGCAGAAGCACATATTGGAATTTTAGAAGAACATATGTTCCTTCTCGGTGACGCCTTTTTGGAACCCGTCCCTTTATTTCAACAAGATAATGCTAAACCCCACACCGCTTGCATTACAGGACAGTGGCTACACAATAGACGAATTCGGGTATTAAATTGACCTGCCTGCAGTCCAGATTTGTGCCCAAAAGAAAATATATGACGAATTATTAAGAGGAAACTGCGTCAACGACGACCCCGAACGGCAGCAAATTCCCATTGCAATAATACAGAAATTGGTCTCATCAGTTTCTCGATGGCTACAAAGCGTCATCAGAAGGACGGGAGATGTCAGCCAATGGTAATTCACCCTGACATTTTTGGAGGGTGTTGCAACCGCCAGTTCGCAAAAAAACTAATATTTATTATTTTCAATTAAATTTTTGATTCCGAATGTTTAATACCTACCCAATGAATTATCTTCTTTTGAAATAAAATAAATTAATACGTCAGTGTATCAATATTTTGGCTGCATCGCATGTTTTCAACCTGTCCCAACTTTTATGGAAATGAGGTTTGTATTATTATGGATGTTATTACTTGGACGAATCAGGAACAAACTATAAATTAATATTATATATGTATGAAACCAATTATTTTAAATAGTTTTTTCATCAGATCTACAATGCTTGCACTTATAACTATGTATCAATTTATTTGCTGTTGAATTTTGCTGTTGATTTTGTAAATCATTATCTTCTTCAATATTATTAAAATGTAAGAAAGAAACAATTGGCTTGTGATAACTAAAATATGAGATAAATAGTTTTGATTCAAATCTCTCTACATTTCTAAAAAAAAATAAAAAATAAAAAAAAAACTTCATCAATTTTGTTGTACACGCATTTGGGTCATTCGACATACAGGGTGAATACAAAAGTCTGAACCCCCCTTTTATTTTTTGAACCGAAGCAGATATGTCAATTTTGATGAATCCAATGAATAGGAAGCTGTGGGTGGCCTATCCCATGGTGCACTTTTCATCATCCCAAATATGCAAATTAGGACACATTCAAAATTTATCTCAAAAACCGTAAGGGATAGAGAAAAAAACCCAATTGCAAACTTGTTCAGCATAAAAAAACAAACAAAACAAAAAAAATCATCCAAATCGGCCAACCAATCACCCACCATCACGTGGTGAACTGACGCCACAATCACCATAACACAATTGGGCACGGAATCTAACTGACGCCAAAACATGCCTTTTATTTGCTTTTCCGCATGAAAGTGAATGTGAGTATAGTAATTTATGTTAATTTTTTGATTTACATGCTTTACATGGTGGAAATATCAACATTCAGTTTTCCTTGTGCAGTGTGACTGTTTGTAAGCTACAAGCAGTTCACCACGAGATAGTGGGTGATTGGTTGGTCCGGTTTGGATGATTTTTTTTTGTTATGTTTGTTTTTTTATGCTGAACAAGTTTGCAATTGGGTGTTTTTCTCTATCGCTTACGGTTTTTGAGATAAATTTTGAATGTGTCCTAATCTGCATATTTGGGATGATGAAAAGTGCACCATGGGATAGGCCACCCACAACTTCCTATTCATTGGATTCATCAAAATTGACATATCTGCTTCGGTTCAAAAAATAAAAGGGGGGGACAGACTTATGGACCACCCTGTATAAGGGTCGTACAAATGAAAACGAAAGTTATTTAGTTTATCCAAAGTGTATACTTGGAAAGTGTAAAAATATTGTCCAAGTGCGTTAAGGCATTTATCTCACTGTGTAACAAGGCGTGTAATTTCTTTATGGAAGAAGTCTTTCGGTTGCGTGTGGAACCATTCCAAAACCTCTTCTTTCACTTCATCGTCCGACTGAAACCTGCGGCCTTTCAGATATTTCTTGAGATCCCCAAACACGTGAAAGTCATATGGGGATAAGTCAGGCCTGTAAGGTGGATGCTGCATTGCTTCCCAGTTGAACTTTTTGATGAGGTCTACCGATGCTTTCGAGGTGAGAAAGCGCGTTGTCGTGGAGAAGAAGCACTCCTTCTGTAAGAAGTCCAGGACGCTTCCATTTGATGGCCGCAAGCAGTTCCTTCAATGTTTCTCCATATCGTGCTGCGTTAACTGTGGTGCCTTTTTCAAGAAAGTCCAGTAAAATCGGGCCTTTACTTCAAAAAACACGGTCAACATCACCTTCCCCGTGGTGTTTGCGATTGATTTTGATTTTTTCGGGGTGGTGACCCATAATGCTTCCATTGACGACTTTGACGTTTGCTTTCGGGCTGGAAATGAAAGCACCAAGTTTCATCCCCTGTAACGATTCTGTTGAGAAAACTCTCTTCTTCCTGTTCATAGCGAGTCAAATCAACACTCTACCGCCTCTCCACTGTTTTTCAATAGTCTGCTAACTCTCCATTATTTTCATTTACTGCTCATTTTTAAAGCTTTTCAAGAAAATGTTAAATTCTAATAACTATCAATTCTAAGAAAAGCACAAAGGACAGGAATTATATGTATTGTTAAAATTTCCGACGCTTTCTCAGAGGAGGAAGACCCTTCCAGCTGTATGCTGACGACCATTATGCGAAACTTTAAATTATGGTCAGGAAATTAGAAAGCCCGAAGAATATTATATTTTATAAGAGGGTGGTCCTCGGTTTCTGCATGTAAATCCTGTGTCCTCAAAATATTTTTGTTAATGAAATTTACATAATGATCAGTCTTAAGATTCATTTACATGTCTTAATGAACATGTCTTACATACATAACTATTTGATTGGCTGAATCTGGTATAATTTCTCCAATTTTTGTATTTAATGCCATATCATTTTTAGAATTCTGTGTTGCTACCACTACTGTTGAAACAAACAGAGCAGTCTATTGTTACACAAACTTTACCTTGCATTGTTCGTCAGGAGATATATATTTTTGGTCCATAATTTGAATTTAAATCCATGAATTATTATCGATAAATATTATTTTTTCGAAATCTCAGGTAGACAGTGACCTTTTTCTTGCTTTGAAGATCAAATTTGCAAATTTCATCAAGATTGGAATTAAACTATAGATTTATATAAGAAAGAAACACACATGGACCTATCCGTTCGCTATGCATCTCAAAATGGCTAGACCAATTTTGATGAAATTTTTCATGGTAATTCCTATGGACCCTGGGAAGGTTATAGGTAGGTCATGGTGGAGATATCACGCTACATGGATAGCACACGCTACAATTCGTTACCCCCTCCCTAAAAGAGGTTAATATGGTTAATTATGTAGTGCCACACCAGTAAATGTGTTATGTTTGTAGTGCCACACCAGTTAATGTGTTACGTTCGTAGTGCAACACCAGATAATGTGTTAACAAATTTTCAATCCCCTTTTCCCCCCTTAGGGGTTGGTTTTCCTATTCTTATTTGTTTTAAACCACCCCTGTATTAGAGGAAACAAAACAAAAGAAAATTATTCAAATCGGTCAAGCCGTTTTTGAGTTTTAGCGAGACTAACGAACAGCAATTCATTTTTAAATATATAGGGTGTTCAATTTATCTGAAGACATTGAAATATCTCGAGAACCACACATCGGATCAAAAAAAGTGTGGAATGAAAAATGTTCGTCACATCCTCTCCATACGCAGAAACAAGCTGTTAGTGAATGTCCATTGACTTGAAACCGCGAGCATGGAGAAACTGAATGACACCGCGCATGACTATCCGAGGCGGCTTGGGAACGATGGTGGCGAGAACAGAACTGGAGGACGCCATTTGCAATACCTCTCCTGACCGTATTAGTCGAGTGACTGAGCTAACTCATCCCGCATTCGTTCACAAGACCGTTCTCTTTCACGCAACGTTGCCGGATTTCGCATTACTCACCTTTTTAACCTACATAACTTATTTTCTGGACACCGCTCGTAATAAGAGGTATCTCATGACCAACAATGCAAGGGCAAATTTAATACAACAATAGGCCCGTAGTGTATGTATCAACATTGGTATCAACACGCAATTCACCAACAATATATATCTAATGACCAACAATGCAAGGCAAAATTTGTGCAATATAAATGAGATTCATTAAGGGATGTAATGAAGATTTCATCCCACTTTTGCGAATTATAAAACAAAATTGAATTTGTAACAATTCATAGAATTCCTGTGGTTCGGGATTTTTCTAAGAATTGATAGTTCTTAGAACTTAATATTTTCTTGAAACTCTTTAAAAATGAGCAGTAACTGGAGATAATGGAGAGTTAACAGACTATTGTGAAAGAGTGGAAAAGCGACAGAGGAAGCAGTTCTTGAGGAAATAGCGACTGCTAGATCACACAAAGTGATAAATGCCCAAGTTTCGTTTCAAGACATCGAGAATAAGCCCACTCAAAATGTATAGCACACAGACACAAGTGATCATGTACATCCTCTGCCATCCAAGAAGTGACTTGTTTCGTCATAGTTATTGTTGCAATATAGTGAGGACGCAACAATATTTTCAAGAGATGCAATGATAGTCTATATACACCACATGATCAAAGGAGTTGGGACACCCCTGTGAACACCTGGGGTGTTTCTCCTGGACTGCACTGGGCCCGCTTATCAAGGTGGATGGAAACCTCAATGCTGATGGCTACAGGACCATTCTGGATAACGGGGCACTTCCAGCGCTGTGGGAACACTTCGGTGATGGGCCGTTCCTCTTCCAGCACGACAATGCGCCTTGCCACAAAGCAAGATCCATATCCGACTGGTTTGACGAGATGCGGGTTGAAGAACTGGATTGGCCCGCCCAGAGTCCTGATCTCAACCCCATCGAACATCTTTGGGACGAATTGGAACGACGTGTGAGATCCAGGATGGTTCGCCCTACATCTGTCCAGGAACTGACCACGACACTCCTCGAGGAATGGAGATCAATACCTGTGGACACATACCGTAAACTTATGGATAGTAAGCCATGTAGGGTGGAGGCAGTGATAGCAGCTCGGGGTGGTCCTACACACTACTGATTGAAGCTTTTTGCGGCTTTAAGGTAGAGCAATAGGTGTCCCAACTCCTTTGATCATGTAGTGTATAGTTTGCTAACTCTATATAAAGTCTGCTAGTTTATACACAGGGTGTTATAAAATAATGTGATGTATCCAGAGCCCTCTAGTGAGTAAAGTAATGGACGAAACATACAACAAATTTAATGAGCGTACAAGTTGGACCATGGGATTTCGATTTCTAAAAAAATAAAAATTAGTACCAGAAGTCGCCACCAATAAAAGTTTGGCGTTGTTTACCGAATAAAATGCATTAATTTGCATAAACGCGTTCCGTGTAGCGATCATGAGTATAAAAGGAAAGGCTGGGAGAATACTTACTCATCGATCTAAGGCCTACTGCCTTTCGATGATTCTTACCTTACGGGACCATGCTTTGTTAGTCAAGCTGTATTATCAGCGGAACGAGATTGCCAATGCTGCCCTTCGTTAATTTTGGTGGTTAAAGAAGTTGCGAAAAGGTCCGATGAGTATAACAAACTTATGAAACATGTTTCAACGATCTGAAACTACATTAACTCTAGCACAGCAACCAGGCCGGGGACGCAAAACGGTTAGTCAGCAACTGCTGTTGTCAAACAAGAGATGGCGAAGATCTCATACACAACGATGGAGAAGATCCTGCATCAGATGTTAAAGTTTTACCCGAATAAAATCTCTTCAGTTCAAGAATTGCTCCCTGACGATGCGGCTTCAAGCTTAGAGTAAAAGATAATTTTACTCAAAGGAAGCAAGCCGCTTGAATATAAAGGTTTTGTCAGAAGCAAAAGCCTACGAATGGAGTATGTATTCATACATTTTTAAATATGAAATGAATAATTGAAATTCTGTTATTATTTTTGAATTAAAACATTCTTTCGCCTCCTTATTTCTGTCCGTAAATTAATTATTCATATTCATATCACGTTGTATTATCAAGGACTTGTAATAAATAATCGTGAATATCGTCCAACTCGTTCATCATTACACCTCATCCTTTGCATCCAAGCACTTTCTTTGAAACCATATACCTCGTGCCCTACGTCAAAAACTCTTGATTGTGCATCTCTTTATTGAATAAATTCTTGTACTCATTATAATCGTCTTTTATAAGAATATTTTTTACAATTCAAGATCAAGATTCTTAATCCTCACGTGCTGCCATTTCGCTATCCTATGGGAAGCGAAAAACATAAATAAGTAAGCAAGCAAATAAATAGATAAAATAAATATATACTAAACCCTGTAAGTAGTGAATAATCTCGACTATCGAATAGCAAAAAGATTAATGTCCAGTTCAGGTAAATACGCATTTGCAGTAGACCTATCATTTCCAGAGAAAAGGTTAAAAAAACTAGTGTCGGAGAACGTCGAGTGTGAAACATGTCGCAGAACTAGTTTATAACACTAAATTATTTTGATCTGTTATTTCAACAAGCCAATTATACATGGCTTTGAGAACATTGAAATCTATAAAGGGATTCTAATAAATTCTTCAATGCTGACAAGGGGCAATCCAGCTCTGTACTGTTGCATTTTTGAAACTTAAGTTTTAATTTTCTCCGTCCCCATAGGCGGAATTGTTATTGGCTGCTTTTGTCCGATTTGTGTTTATTGTTGGTATAACGAGGGATACCCATAGGATAATTGATGCGTTCAATCAATATCTCAATACAAATCCATAGTTCGTCTTCATGGTACGTAGGTGTCGTGCTATTTTCAATCTCATTTTGAGCACTTCTTATACATCGTATACTCCCCTATGCCTGTAACATTAAATGTTTATTAGAAGTTCTAACATGTTTTTGTTTACTTATTTGCTACTACACTTTAATAAAAACTGATCTGTTATAATTTTGTACATAATTGGAATGCTATGTTCATATGACATATTTTGCTCAGCCTGACTTCCGCAACAAGCTGTCAAACTTTATTACACTCAGGGATGGCATTTTTTAAACACCCACAGGTACAAATACACGCTATCCACGTAAATCGCATGATCGAATCTAAAATAAAATCGATCGAATCCAACTCGTGCGATTAACTATCTAGATCTTGTTCTTGTTTTGCAAATTGTATCTAATAATCGGAGGAGTACAAATTCAGTTTCCATAAATACTAACCAGTCGTTTAAGGCACGAACTCGCTGGAAATCTCATCTGTGGATTCAGCCTTACTTCGGATAGGAGACAAAGTATAATTTGAAACGTTACCAATTTTTTTTAATTTTTTTTTTGCTGGTGCCATTATTTTTATGAGTGAAATTGTAAGGCACGTTTCAATAAAGCTGTATATTATTGGCTTAAAAACATGAAAAAGAATTCAATTACTTCTTTGCTGTCATAGCTCATTGATATGAATTTAGAAACTAGTGGAATGCACAAACTGAGGCCCAAACTATTTCGAATCCATATTTTTTAAGTGAACAATTCAAGTATAAGCTTTTGCTAGGTTTTTGGATTAAATATTATACAAATTTAAAAAATATTTGCTGACATGCTTTCCTTTTTTAGGAATAGAGTAATCTTTTCCGTATAAAAAGTAACTTCTTGGAATGCGTCTTTAGACAGCTGTGAATTATCTAGAGCAGTGATGCACAAACTTTTCCGTATAAGGAATCCCATGATCCGCATACATATCTGATTTGGCCTGAACAACATGTATTAAAATATTGTTCAAGAAATTTCATTACCAATTTTATATGAATCTGGTTTAATTTTTCTTGAATTTAGTCGCAACTAGTTGCATCTCATGCCATAGTTGTGAAAGGTCGCGGGCCGCAGGAATTAAAAAACTGGCCGGGGGGTTATGCATCGCTAAGGTGAAAACCTTAGGCGATTAAGAGAAATTACTTTAAATAATTTAAGTATTATATTTATGTTCTACATGGCAAAATATTTGTGCTTTCCAGATCCTACAAAAATGAAATCATTTTCCGAAATAGCCAAAACAAGCATATCTTTCGCGAGGGGCAAACGTATAGAGGGATTATTATCCCCTCTCTTCACAAGACCATTAAAGTTTTTTGCAAACCCATTACATATTATTTTTTCTGTCCTGGCAAACCGCACAATCTTTGCTCACAATTACACAAAAGTCAAAAAAATAATTCCAGTTGTAAAAAATACTCAATGCAAGCATTCAAAGATCAAATTTATTATTCATTAGAGATTGAAATGAAGGTTTAAAATATAATGTAACAATGTTAAAATTACATGATGGCAGAGAAAATTCAATTTAGAGAAAAAATAAAAAGAAATTCAGAGAATAAATTAAAAGAAAAGAAAATATGGGGAACTCCAAATAAAAAGGCATTATGTTCTCAAAAAACAGAACTGTAAAAATGAAGATGTTAAATGACAATCAAAATTTCCGTCGTTAAACGTGTATCTTATATTAATAATGAACCATTAAGGAATGACATAACCAAATACCGAAAGGTTAAATTAAACCATTCGCGGAACTATATTTTTAAACTGCCTTATGTTAACACTGTAAGTTTCTAATGGACCAAAAAGATACCATTAAAATACGTACCTTTGAACCAATTTCGACTATCATTAATATTACGTTATATTCATTCATGACACATCATTCCAAGTTGTTTGATATATTACATGCCATATTTTGGCATTGAAATTCCAACGAACCATAATGGTTCCACTAAACCAGGTTCCTTGAAACCAATTTGGACTATCATTAATTTTACGTTATATTCATTCATGACACATCATTCCAAGTCGTTTGATATATTACATGCCATATATTATCATTGAAAGTTCCAATGAACCATAATGGTTCCACTAAACCAGGTTCCTTGAAACCAATTTCGACTATCGTTAATTTTACGACTATTCACTCGGTACGTCAATGCAAGGAGAATTTTCCGAAAGAATTCATGGTGGTAGCTGGGTACAGCTAAAATCAAAAAAGGTTAGGTTAGGTTAGATAAAACAAAGATAAATACTGACTACTGTCAGAAAAACGTCTTGGAACACATTTATCGTAAAGATATCCTAGGATTATATCCTTCTAGGGCGAAGAATGTGTTCATGCACCAGGACAAACGCCAAGCCATATAGCTAAATCGACTGCCTATTCCGTATTGGGTTCAAATGAAAATTAGGATTAAGGTCAGTCCATTCTCAGAATGTCTCTACCATGGATTTTTGTGGATTCGTCTCCTTAAAAGAGCTCTTCATGTAAGACGTCCAAGAATACTTTCTGGATTATGAAAAGCTTGTCAAGAGAAGTGGAATAGAATTGACGCCGCTGTTCTCCGTAGAAGCGTCTTATAGCGGAAACTAATATGTCGCGCGATTGCTAAAAGAAAGGGCCATCACATAGAGAACAGTAAGTAGGTGGTGGAGAAATGGGTTCCAGTAGATTTACAATAGTGTATTCTGGTCACCATAATCAACCATCACATAAACAACCCTCCATAATATATAATACGATAAAAGAACAATCTTTAAAATATTACTTTAGATAACAATAAACAAAGCAATACGAGAGTCAGTCAAAAAGTTCACGGAATTCCTCAACAGACAGAGAACGAGCGATAAGATACCGATCCCACTTTTGTGGAAAGGAGAACAGCATCTCTGCTCGCAGTCGCAATAAGGCTTGACAAGTTCCACTGTGCCGTTTCGTTACTATTCCGTTTGAAGTAGAAGTGAGTGTTGGTCGTTCGTCGCAATGTCGCAATTCGAAGTGATCGACGAATAACCATCGCGGATTTGGGGCAAGAAGTTGATATCTC
Source organism: Rhysida immarginata (assembly GCA_023313115.1). Classification (NCBI taxonomy): domain Eukaryota; kingdom Metazoa; phylum Arthropoda; class Chilopoda; order Scolopendromorpha; family Scolopendridae; genus Rhysida; species Rhysida immarginata. The sequence continues at coordinate 8,142 of JAHWFO010075780.1, read as the reverse complement.
TCACGGATAATTTGAAAATTAGATGCGTCTATGCGAAGTTTGTTCCGAGGGAGCTGTCCACGGTTCAGAAGGAAATGCGCAAGATGATAGCTGGCGAACTGTTCGACAAAAGCACGCAGGACCTGACGTTTTAAAATCAACATGTCATGAGTTATGGGTGCTCGCCTACGACCCGGAGCCAAGGAGGACATTAAGTCGAATGCGCCAGCCGAACTCCGGAAGATTCCACAAGTCTTACACCGATGGTTCAGAAAAGGCAGATTAGATGAAGCACGTGTGTGCCTGTGTGTGTGTGTGCCTGTGTGTGTGTGTGTGTGCGTGTGCGTGTGTGTGTGTTTATGTGCAAGGGTTCTACTTTGAATGAGATTAGGTAAGCGTTGCCGTATTTCCTACCATTCAAATTCTATACCGTCATACCGGGAACTTTTTGATTGCCCCTCGTATACAACATGTATGAAACCAAAATATATTAAAAACTAGTAGAATGGTTTCTCACACCTCATTTGGTCATAGTCACTTTTCGTCGCATTCAATTCGTCTCAGAATCGTCTCGCCAGTCAATTTATCACTCCAGTTCGTCATAATTACAAAGTTGAATGTAAATACTTGTATGTGATGATGAAAACTGTCTATGGGCAAATGAAGTTTGACGAATGGTCCGGCGGCTATTAAGATATGTCTACACTATTTTATAATTTTTAAAAAATCTTATTAAAATAACTTAGTAACTAAGAAAATATCAAAGGTAAATTACGTATAAAAGTCTAAAGTATTTGGTGATGCTCCGCAATGGTGAGGTAATTCAAGTAGTGTTTAGATAAAGTCCCAATATATCACCTAGACTTCCTGTTTTTCGTATTTTTTGTAGAATGGATAGTCCCTTTGCTCTGTGTTGTATTGATTGATTTATTATTTAACCAATTGAAAGTTATAATTTAATTTTTTGAGATTGTTCTCTTTACGTATAAGTGTAATTATCTCGGGCAACGCCGGGTACCTCTGCTAGTTACAAATATATTCTAAATAGGTAAAAAAATCTTTAAAAAATAATATTGAGAATTTTTTAAAAAGCTATGTTTAAAGGAGCAAATTATTATTAATTTTGATTTATATACGAGATTTACAAATGAACGATTAAAGTTACCGTGATTTAAATAGATTGTAATAATTCATTATACAGGGTGTATCTATACGTTTGTAATAAACTTTAGGGGGGGAGGAGGGGTTGAGATCAAAACCAAAAAAAAAAAAAAAAAAAAGTGACTTAGTTTCGAATATGCAGTCCGAGGCATTGAATATGATAATGTTTTTAGATGCACCAAGCTAATATTTTATAAAATGCATAAACCTTTCATTTATTTAATGGACGAGTCTACAGAAACATTTACATCGGCAATATCGAATACGCAGTGGATACGTTCACGGTTACCGTGAAGGCATAAAGGCTCACGACACTAAGGAGTGAGTCGCTGGTTATTTCCGCGAGTTGTTTCACGGCACTTTTCGTGCTGCGGACGGCCGTAGCGGTGAACGAACACATTGTGCAAATGTTCAACTGGTAAAACATGTTCAATAGGAAGAAGTTTCAAGTCGTATCAAGAACTGGAGAGCTTTATAAATGAACAGCAACAAAAAACATTTGTTCAACTTTGGAAATCGCATTTTGTTTGCTAAATTATATTAATAATAAATAAAGGGGGTCATAATTTTTTTCAAGATTTATAGTATTTAATTTTCAATATTTGAATATAGATTCTTATTGAAGTACAAATTTCTTAGTGGGTGGACGGGGAGGGGGTAAATTCACAAGTAAACACAGGGATGATAACAACACTGTATATTACTTTGTTTTTGTAAACTTTATTATCATATAACTAAGAAAAAAGAACTCTTTAACCACAACAAGAATAACAGAAAAATACAACCTGGATGCGCATTTCGAAAGCAAAGCTTTCATCATTCGGCAGGATCAGGGAGGACACTGTAAGACAAAAGTGTACTGAAGTGTACATGACTTTTTATTATCATGACTGTTTCACCCCTTCTTGGCCTACCACTCACTAAGAGTGAAGGCCTATGTGTTCGTTTCCCCAGGTCAGTTTTTTTTCTTTCTGAAATTGACTTAAAAACTAATGATTCCAGAAAGTACGTTGAAATTAAAAAAAAATTTCGTCTATATGTATGTGACCAATTTTGTGCAACTATCTCCTCCGAAACGGCAAAAAGCAGAACCAAATGAATGTTTGAGAGTACTTTATATTATGCCTTGACGTATTTTATGACAATTGGTTAATCCTGTTTGGAGATATTTTTTCTAAAAATAATGAAGTTATGGCTGTAGTGTTCATACCAGCGAACCAAACTCAATAAATTCAACATGTACGGACTCCTTACATTAATACAATTTTTTTTTCGTTACTCACAATGTAAGTTGTTTGCTTCTGACGAGCCAGTTTTGAGTTATAAAGGTTTACACGCCCCCCCCCCCCTCCCCTACAAAATATTTTTCCGTTCTTTTTTTCTTTCCAACTCTCGGCAACAACTGTGACGTCACTTCTCATAAAAATGACGCCACTCCTTACTGTCGTGAGCCGTTATGCTTTCACGGTAGCCGTGAACGTAGCCACAGCCTACTGAATAAGGGCTTATAATAGATGAAGTATGAAATATAAGCACAAATATCGAATCTCTCGATCTGTCGAGTAAGCATAGCGTCTGTGCTTAAGGTGCATCTCTTTACTCGCGTCTGTGCTCACAATCGAATATGAGACCACAAACACGGCACCTGCAAGCTTTTTGCAGTATCTGAAATCACAAAACGAGTCTATTTTATATGACGAAAAATTAAAATTGTTTCATCATCCGTAATGATTGCTGCACGCTTTTTGGGGGGTCGAAACATTACTGTCATCTATAGAGAGAAAGGAATCTGTAGAAAAAAGAAATTAATCTTCCCGAGGAAGGTATACGAAAATAGCGGAATCCCTGAGATCATCTATTTTTATCCTTTTATCGCGGGTACCTATTCATGAAGTGGAACACAGAAATTGGACCAAGTCTACTATTGATAACATGCATGTATTTACTTGGATAACAGTGATAATACACTAAATTTTAATTAGTCATCTTACATTAAATTAAACAGAGGAAGAAATATAAAAGAAAAATGAGGAAATCTGCGGTCCCATAAGGATAACCTCACTATGATCTAACGACCCACAAATGTCCCCTGTTTGGAAATAACATCCAGTACTCGATCTGTCGACGAGTTGCTGCCAATTATATACGAGTTTCTCCCACGCAATAATGATGGCTGCCTTCAGCTAATGCACATTGTCAAATTGTCGTCCATGTACATAAACTGACCTGCCAAGAATACACCACAGATTCTCCATGGGATTCAGGTCAGGAGAACAAGGAGCCCAGTCCAGTACAGGCGCTCTATTGCCTAAGAACCACTGCCAAGATCAGTTAGCTCTGTGACAAGGGGTGTTGTCTTATTGTAAGAACAGTATGCACCCCAATTTCTTCAGTAAAGGGCATTAATTTGCATTTCAAGCATCCCTTGATAATTTTACTGATATATACGGGATGTGTGGAAGGCTAGATTAGTTTTCCGAAACAACCCCACAACCATAAAGGATGCCTCTCCTTGTTGCCTCTTGGAGAAGGCTTGCTCCTCTTCCCGAAGTTCTTGCCAGTAATACCCCAGCCATCTGCTCCATCTAAGTTGAACTTTTTTCATCAGAGAAGAGGACTGGTGACGTTTTTCCACCCATCTGCTGCAATTCCTGGCCTAGGAAAATCTTCTGATATTATGTGCTCTGTAAGCTTCAGTTGACTCCTCTTTTTGCACTTAAGCATGTTGCTGCAAGACGCAACTCTGCCCACTGTTGAATTACTCACTGAGACATTAGGGTCTCGTGCCAATTGTCGGGGAGATGGTCTGTTGCATTTCAGCTTTCTAATAATTAGTCTCTCCTGCCTTTCAGAAAGTTTCTGTGGCCTGCCACTTGTCTTTTTCTTTTTGTAATCACCACCGGGTCGTAGAAAGTTGTTCACCACTTTCGAAGATCTGCCAGTCTTGCTGGTTATGGGCCTGTTGCTCAGATTCTACTTCGTGTAGGCTGTAATAAGGCCCATTTCTCGCTCGGTCAACACCATTTCTACGATCCATGCTCCTCTGACGATCACAAGCTTGTTACTGTTAGTTCCACTAACAACACTATTCGAGGCAAGGACTTTAATATATGCAACACCTCAAGAGTACTCCATGTACTGGGAATTTTCAAGGGGTGAGGCTATCTTTATGGGACAGCAGATTACCACATTTTTGTTCAGATATTCTCCGCTTTGTTTAATGTAAGATAACCGATTAGAACTAGGTATGTAATGTAAATAATATTTCTGTAACTACATCAATGATATGAACAGTTCATTTGATTTGAATTTTACGAATTTAATCCCATGTGAGGCTATCATTTTTGGACGTACCTTATATTTGTATTACAAGGAAACAATTTTCCTCATTATTATTCAAAAATGCCAAATTACTATAAATTAGACACAATATACAACTTAGTAGGGAGGGCAAAACAAGCATGCTACCCTATTTATTTACTTAATTATTTAAAAAGAAAAAAGAAAAATAATAATTATTCAAAGGGCGTTATGGATCAAGGAATAGTAAAGTTTTCAAAATAAAAAAAACGATTTTAAAAAAATTATTGATTGCAGCTATCAAGAAGTTTTTCTGTGTTATAATATCCAATTTAAAAAAAAATAAAAAAAACTTTTTTTAAAAACTAGGATATTCAAATAGCACCATTAAAATAAAATAAAAATTGAAACAAAAATTATATGCATGTTTGTAAAAAAAAGAAACTAAAGATGAAAAATATGAATAAATGAAATATAATACCAAAAAGAGTAAAGGGTTAAATATAAAAGTTGAAGAAAGTTTAAAAAAAACATTATAACGAAAATGAATATTTCCAACAATTAATTTATAATAACATGAATTTTTTCAATCGTTGAAAGTACTTAAATTCAGATATATTAATAAAAAAAAAGTATAGATATTTCCGAAGTTAGCAAAGAAAATTCACCCAGAAACTTTAGAACAGAGACAACAAGTTTAGTAGTATAATTTGTATTTAGGTTTTCCACAATAAATGTATTAAATGCACAAATAACCTTGTGAAAACCTTACGCCTTTAATATATTTATTGTGAACAATCTGAGTTTCAACATGTTCTACTTGTGTTTAAGACAAAAAGTTTTAATTAAAATAAATTTCTAGTATAGGAAATTGAAAAAACGTTATACTTTTATATAATATTCTCGTGAATACAAAAGCTGGTGAAAGAAGCATGAATTTATTTTGGCATACATCATTAGATTTATTTATTACACGTATGGCTAAATTGGATGAAAAACAGGAGCGAAAGGCATTAACTGCCTCATTAAAATTCAAACAAATGTTTTAAAGACATTTGAAATTTAACTGTTGAATTTATATACATTCTCTATCTGGCTAACTTGCTGAAACTTGACTGCAAATTGACGCCCACAAACGGATATCGTTTTTAATAGCGCAAAGAAAATTTTAATTCGCCCATGAAGCGTTAGCCTTTTCTTCGCATATTTTTTATTTAACGATTTTCTACAGAAACTTTTTATTTGTATGTTTATTGCTTATTTATCATAAATCGAATATTAAAATGTGTTTTTCCAAAACGCATAGTGCTAGACTTATTTATAACTCCAAATGTGTGTTCCGGGTGACGAAACAAATTGTTATTCTGCTTTTCTAATTCTAACAATATTTCAGTTTATCTATAGAAAGCAATTTATTCTCGTAGAGCTCAGGAAAGAAGAAAATTAAAATCGTAGCAATAGTATTTTTTTCACTTTTAAATATATGTACAATCCATTCTCAAAAAAAAAAAATTATTTTGAAACTTTTTTCTTCGCTTCTTATATCCTTAAAATTAATTTGATTTTTTAAGTTTAGAAAATTTGCAATACATTTTTAATTGATGTATATTTGCTCTATTTTTTAATGATGCAAAATAAAGATAATAAAATTTAAGTACTTTTTTTGCTAATTAGTAAGTTGTGTCAGTAGAATAAAGCAAAAAATTAGAATATTCCAAGTTCTGTCTCATAAAATTAGAATAATATTTTTTGTTTATATTTAACGCCCCCTCTTTAGTCATTAAGATGTTTCAACAGAATAAAAACAGGCATAAGAATAAATGGTTACAGTATTTTTTTAATTGCATCAAGATGGGACAAAAAGTATCTCCAACACCTGAAGATAAGCAAAAAAAATAATTTTTTTCCAATAATGTGGAGAAAAACAAACTGTAATTGCCAAAAAAGTTCATTGTTCGCAATCATCAGTTTCCAAAAATTTGAAAGAATATGTCAATACAGGGAAAATAGCCGGACGGAAGCTAGGCAGTGGCCGAAAACGCATCACCACTAAAAGAGAGGATGCCGGTTTGAAGAAAATAGCCGTTCAGAATCGCTTCAGCAAGCAGGAGTTATAGCCAGCAAAGACACCGTTCATCTACGGCTTCGAGAAATTAAGTTTAAGCCTTGTTTAATAATGATAATGTACAGCGTGATTCAAATCGTGTGTAAAACTATTTAAAAGGGTATTATAGAGGTCAAGGTAAACACAAAATGCCCGATGAACATGGGTCCGAATTTGAACAATAACTGAGATATGAACAGAAATAAAATGCCACCACCAAGATCAACAAGTAATAACTCAGGTTCTGTAAAGCCTAGATTAATTGAATTTGCAGGAATAACAGGGTACATAAGAATATGTATACCGTTAAAATTTGATCGAATTCCAACGAGAAGTTTCCGAGTTACGCAGTCAAAATTGTAACAAGTGCTAGTTAGTACTCACAATTGAACACGTGTTATGATGTTGAGTGAGTAACGCGAAAACTTCTTGTTGGAATTCGATCAAATTTTAACGGTATACACAGTTTTATGTACCCTGTTATTCCTCTAAATTTCATTAATCTAGGCTTTACAGAACCTGAGTTATTAACTTGTTGATCTTGGTGGCGGCATTTTTATTTCTGTTCAAATCTCAGTTATCGTTCAAATTTGGACCCATGTTCATAGGACTTTGTGTTTACCTTGACCTCTATAATACCCCCTTAAATTGTTTTACACACGATTTGAATCACCCTGTGTAATATAATATACATCAATAATTTAATTTAATTTTTAATAATGTAACAACGGCAGGGAGAGAACAGACAGCCAGGATTTTGTCCCCCAACAGGCGTAAGCCCAAAACGGGGTTAATGAAACACAATAACGACAAAATGCAAAGAAAAAGAAAGATTGAAAGAAAGAAAAAATTAAAAAGTCCCATAATTATCAACAAAATTTAATCAACCATAACTAAAGCTTGAGATAAAAACTAATTAGAATTAAAACGAAAAACAAACCAAGTTAATATGCCATTTATGAAAAGAATAATAATAATAATAATAATGATAATAATAATGATAATGATGATAATAATAATAAAAATAAAGATAATAATAACGTAATAAAGAGTTTTTATTTATTTTCGACGGGACAACAAACAAAAAGGATTAAAAATCAAAACATGAAGAGGCTAGTTCTCAAATAGAGAGCAGCGTTTATCATAAAAAATGTCAACAAGGGGGAAATTCTTATTGATAACATCGATCAGTTTGTAGGCAGGATCTAAATTCATCACGTTCGTCCTGCTTGTGCCCAAAAATACCATTGGCTGACGAGATCTGTTGGAGTTCGGAACTCGAAGCCCAATCAGACCAAGGGTACAAGGCGCAAAAATTTTCCCACTAATTACTTTTAACAGTATATTTAAGAGTGCTTTTGCAAGTATATGCTGTAAATTAAATAACGGAGCCAGGGAGGCAGGATCAGGAACGTAAATAGTACGGGAAAGAAACCGAAAGAAATTTCGCAATTTTGCTTGCAATTTATCTAGTAACTGAGTATTTCCAGAAAACCAGATCCAGGAAGCGTACAAAATTTTAGAAACCACGATTGATTTAAACAAGGTAAGGAAAGTGCTTCGACTTTTAAAAAAGCTAACAAAGCGCTTAATGATAC